>CM077151.1:155100699-155624504 GCA_039583875.1 Platanthera guangdongensis
TTGACTCCTCCTCTGTTGAGGAAGCTCCATTCATCGCTTTCTCCTCCTGCAGACTACCTGTAGATGATACCTTGCTAGACAAGGATTTCTTTTGTGATAAGATGAGCGAGGACCAGTCCTCCTCCTCTTCTTATTTCTTATTTCCTCTACCTGTGTTGGGCAGGTATTATTATTTAGGTAGAGGGGTAACTGCTCTATCACCGTATCGGTACCCGTTACCGAAACGGATATTGGAACAGTTACCTGTGCACTTTTTATTTCATAGGCCCATTAGCTAGAACTGTTTAGAATGTAATAAGTCGTGCTGGGATGACAATAACCCCAGTACTTATCTTTTATTTCTTGCATTTTTATTTTTATTTTTTTCCTGTCTATTTTATTTTAGCATTTCTTTTTGTATATTTTTGTTTTGTTTTTGCGGAGCTCACCCCTGCAGGTATTCTTGGAAAATTGCATTGGCAGGGTTCTGATTCTTCGTATGGCGGGCCTGCTTTGGTTTCCACGCGTCTTCTGGTATGCTCACAAGCTGAGCATTGGGTAACCTCTTCCCTTAGCTCTGTATGATTTTAATTTCTCTATCTTATGATTTGTTGCTTAGTTTAAGTCTGGGGGAGCTTGTTTTGTTACCTTTTGCACGTGCACATCTCATGTGCATACTAGAAGCCTTTATTATTTTATTTTGCTTAGTTCATTGCATCACACACCACTGTACCCACATGAGCGCGTGCTTAGCTTTTTGCATGCTGCGAGTTAAACTCATTTCTTCGTTAGATTTGGGAAAATTATGGTGCTGGCTTAGGATTGTGAGACAGAGTAAAATGTTGGCCTTGTTGTGATCCTAGTCAACTGCTCTCGTCTCGTGTAGAAATTCGAGTAGATTTAATTTTTCTGTATGCTTTTATTTTTATATTTTTTTTAATTGCGTAAATACTTTTTATTCTACTCAAAAGTTGGTGAATCCGGTGTGAATCCGACGGTAGCTTAGGGATGTATGTAGACGGTCGTTAGGTTCGTATTGCTCGAGTCGGGAGGATGGATAGTCTTTCTCGTTGGCTAAGAACTTGCCCCAAGCTATTCTTGAAACATGGGTATAGGTTAGTCATGCATGAGTGTGATGTAGGCCATCATTTTGGCCCGGTTGAGCTTTGTACCATTCCTAAAGTCTTATCCTCGCTAGCCCCGTTGTGCCTACCATTCTTTTGATTCAGCTCCACCTTCATTCACCAAAGCCTCATAGTCAATCCTAGTCGCACACCCAAGTTGAGCTTTAGTGTTGACATTTTAATGTTGGGATGTGATGTGGTGATTTTATTTGTGAAAATGTGGAAGTGCTCCCAAGTTTATATCTGCTGAATTGTGAAAATAAAATGAAGAAAAAGAAAAAAAAAATAGTTGTAAAGAAAAAAAAATGAAAAGAAAAAGTTGTAATTGAAAATCTTTATGGACATGTGATTATATTTGGAGTAGGCGGTGCACACACCCATATGTTAAAAGTTAAGTTTGGGGGTGTGGTGTACCCGCATATATTTTGGTTAGCTGATGGATTCCCTTCATACTAGCTCCTTTGGGTTAGGTGCATAGCCTTCTTGTATATCTTTGTTTACCTCACCGAAACCCAAGCCCCATCTCTTCACCTAAAGTCCTACTGATTCGTGTGTGAACCAAACCAGTGCCGTGGAGAGAATGCGAAAGGGCAAGCATATGGTCACCGACATTGGTGGATTCCTTTGGAGGTTATCCGGAGCCCCGATCTTTGGCAATGCTCTCCTAGTGATTAGTCTACTTTCTCCCTACGCATGACCAGATGATTCACCGTGATTCCATTTTTGAGTAATAATAAAATTTTGATACGCATTGTGAAAAGTATAAACTATTTTGTATACTTAGAAATTTCTTCTATTATATTTTTACGCACGCGAGCATGCGACTTCGCATGGTACTCTGTATCGCAATTTCCTTGTTAGCTAAATCATTTTCCCTATCTGCTTAGATTTTGTTTGCTCGGGACGCGCAAACAGTTAAGTCTGGGGGTGTGATGAGTCCACTTTATATACCTATTTTCGGACTCATCTGGGCTAGTTTTCACACAGTTGCACTTCACTTTTAGTTCATTATCATATATATTTCAACCTGTCTTTATTTCCATAGGAAGTGCACATTTATGCCCGTGGTTGTGTTTTGTGTTATTCTTTTAGTCTGTACTGCTTTTTGTTATTGTCTGGAATGTCTGCACAGATTAGTGATAGTTTTTCCTTTCGGTACAGGGGCCGTGTGCGTGTTTCGGGGTAGTTGTGAAACAGGAATACTGCGCACGATCAGGGGATCTAATGCGCACGACCACTGGTCGTGAGCCCCTGATCGTGCGCACTACTCTACGTTTTCTAGAATCAGCCTGGGGTAAGCGCACGACCACTGGACATATTGCGCATGACCACCGGTCGTGCGCCACTGATCGTGTGCAAATTCCTCATTTCTGGAGTCCTGTCTGGGTAATCGCACGATCATTGGACTTAGTGCGCCCGACCACTGGTCGTGCGCCACTTCTCGTGCGCATTATCCCAGCTCTTCTTCCTGATATTCCATGCCAGTGCGCACGAGCACAGGACATAGCGCGCACGACCACTGGTCGTGCGCCTGTGATCGTGCGCATTGTTCAATTCTGCTTTTGTATAAATAGTGCAGGTCTCGCCCTAATCCAGAGATCCGCACGAAGATCCGCAGATCGCTCGCCTCCTCCGCCGTTTTCCGCTTTCTCCACCATTCCCCTTCATCTTCCACCCTAGGGAGGTGCTCAGGGCAAGCTTTCACCGCCAAATCCAAGTCGGAGCTTCCTGTCGGCCTCCTCCTTCATCCGTGAGCTTCAAGTAGAGTTTTGACGCCATAGCCATCAAGCAAAGGAAAGCTAGCAAACTTCGTCCGCTATCGTGAGATGAAGAAGACGGGCCATTGGAAGGTGGTGACAGCTCTTCTCTACCCCGGACGCAGTTGAGGACCGAGCTTGGACGCGGAATGACAACCCGACGATTCCAACCGTGAATACTCAGCAAGGCTTCGGATTCGGTCAATCTCTTGACTTGTACTTGCTTTATTGTTGAATATTGGTGTTTAACTTTATTTATATTGATGAAGTGCACTGTGGTTGTTTATGTTATGTGTTTCATGTCTATGTGATTCCTATTTCATATTACTGCCTAAGTTGCTTGAGTTGCGCCTTATTTTCCATCCACCACCATCCACCCTTGCCGCACTAGCAATTGCTAGTGGCGTGCGTTGCGAAGAGGTGCTTTCGACCTCATTCCGCCATTCTCACCACCTCATCCGCAAGCCTACTCGTCCATCCGCCTACTGAGTCGGTGCATAGCAGCCCGACTAGTCTTCCATCCCGCCTGGCGAAGCATCGCATAGCGGCGTTGCATAGGAGTAGTTGATAGTGTTTTATTTTCTTTATCCGCAATCCAAAACCCCCCTTAGTTAGCTCCGACCTGAGGACTTCAATCTCAAGTCCTCCTCGAAATTAACTCCACCTTACTGTGTTCCTTGTGAGATCGATACTTGGGAAAACCCCCATTTTATATTACTTGTGCGACCGGTTCACTGCCGTGATCTATAGCATCACTGCTGCTGGAGCAATGGGAGGACTGGCTTCAGTCATGTTGACAATGCAAACATAACACTCCCTTGCTCACCTTGGGTCACTCCTGACCCTGCACATCCTTTCATCAGCAAAAAACTTGATCGCGAGGTGGTAAGTTGAGACCACCGCTTGATATTTATTCAGCAAGGGTCTGCCGAAGATGGTGTGATAACTGCTGGGAGCGTCAACCACTATGAATTGTACCTGCTTGGTTGCTCCTCCAAGCTTTACTGGTAGGGTGATGCTTCCTTCGACTTCTTTTCTCTCACCAGAGAAGTCGTAGAGTGGCCCTTCGGTGAAAAGCAGAGGCTTTCCAGTCTTTAGGGCCTCAAAGGTTGATTTTAACAATAGGTTACCTAAGCGGTCAGTATCAATGATAATCCCGTCAACCGTAAAATCTCCAATAACAGCCTTAATCACGATAGCATCATCAAACAGATATGCTGTTTGAGGCAGATCAGCTTGGCCAAAAGTGATAACCTCGCTTGGTGGAGCAGAGGAAGACGAAGAGGCAACCTCTGCTCGAGTGACCATTGAGATCGAGAACTTCCAAGTAGATTCGGTTCCTGCCCCACCATGAATGAAGAAGTGTCGCCTCAGGACTCCTTCATCATCAGCATCAAAACATTCAACTGGAACGTTGATTGGCCCCAGATGGCCTTCGTCCTCTACCTCCACACATTCCTGATAAGTTTCATCTACCTCCTTGCCCTTGGAGGTAGATGGCTTCGAAGAAGAGTCTTTCTTACTCAAATCAATCTTGCCCTCAGCAAGCAGTTTTTCAATCAGCAGACGAAGGGCTTTACAGTCTTCGGTTAAGTGACCCTTCTCTTTGTGAAACTGGCAGAAATGTGCGTTGTTCCTTGGCCTCCACTCTCTCTGAGGCCCTTGTTTCTTCTCATCTGATTTCTTCCGCAAGATCTGGATGACTTCTTCAAGATCCAGACCTATAATCTCCTCCACGGAGTTGGTATCACACTGGCATGGAGCAGGCATGGTTGCTTGCTGAAGAATGGGAAACGCTTGCAGCGGTATGGCGGGAGTGGCGGCCAACGACAGTCTCTGATCTTGAAACTGTTGATGGCCGCGGAAGGGTTTCTTGTGGAGGAAATTCCGGCCCATTTGAGAAGGAGGCTGGAAATCACGGCGAGGAGGTTTGCTGTGATGGCGGTTTCCATGAGAAGAAGAGTCGGAAGCATCCATTCCTTCAGCCTTAGCTGTCAGGGATGAGACATAGGTTGGGTTGGCATTCCCGCCTTCAATGAAGCGATTAACCAAGGCTATCAACTACTGGTGTGTTGTTGGTGTCTTCGTTGTTGCTTTAAACTTTAAGGGGCCTTCTCGGAGTCCATGAATCAAGGAAACCTTATAGTAATGGGGGTTCACGTTCCTCGCCCCTGAATCTCTTTCTGGAAGCGATCAACGAACCGTGCAACTGATTCATTATCCCTTTGCTTGATCACAAAGAGAGCAGCCGGTCCATATTTTCTCTTTTTTGAGGTAGCAAACCTCAGCAACAATTCGCTGCGAAGCTCAGCAAAGGAAGAAATTGTGCCCGAAGGCAGCTCATAAAACCACTCTCTCGCCTATCCTTCGAGAATGGTTACCAAAAGATTGTACATGATGGCGCCGGAGAGGCATCTCAGTGCAACTGCCCGTTCAAATGCTTGGAGATGGGCAAATGGATCAGTCTCCCCTGAATAGAATGGAAGACGGGGTTCTCTGAAGTTACTTAGAGCCGACTCCCATCGGATTCGATCGACGAAGGGAGACGGAGTCTCAAACTCAGCAGGGTAAAAGGGCAGACTGAAGCTGGGGAGTCCGTGGGCTCGGCGGACTGTCGATCAGTGAAATGGAGCTGGCGGGCAGGAGTGCCCCTGGCTGCCTCCCTGAAAAAATTCATGAAGGAGGCGAACTGCTCCTCCTGAGGCCACAAAGGAGCGTCGGACTAAGCGGGATGGTGAGGAGTGACTGGAGATTGCCGAAGCGGAGTTTGGCGAGCTGTGGTATGGCGGACTAGCGAGTTTGTAGGCTCTGCTGCGGCCTGGGGAGCAAGCCGCTGGGTCAACACAGGCAAGGGCTGGCTGATTGTATCAAGATGCTGATCAGACTGTCTGCGGGATTGCTCAGCCTCAAAACGAGCCTGCTCGATGGCATCCCAAAGAGAATCTTCTGAAGAGCTGGATCGGTCTGAATAGCGAGCTCAGCGGTCTGACATGTCTGTCCGCTGAATTTAAAATACTACTCGAATTTGAAGGCCGCGTGTTAACTATTGATGCACGAAAACAGAAAAGGGAGTCAAGCACCACCAGCTAACGGTTGGAGCATGGGGAAATATAAGGGGAAAGAGAAACTGCGAGTATCAATCTACTAAGCAGATGAGAGCAAAAAGAACAACAGGGCCGTGAGACATGGCAACAACAGACTTTGCCCGTTGCAGCCTGAATGCCTATCTAGCGACGGGCTTTCCTTTGGTTGAAGAAGGATGGTTACAGAGTTGATTACAAGTGGAGCAAAGGAAATGGGCAAGATCTGAGCAAGCTGGTGTCCGCAAAGACTGAGATTCGAGTCTGCAGCCTTTAATAAGTAGGCTCCTGGGCAAGAGTTAGCGTACTTTGTGTGCACCACTTCCCCCCTATTTATAGGACGAGGGCCTGCCCAAACGGGAAGGGCTAAAATAACCGGCTGCCCGAGGTATAGGAGAACCAGACATCAGTGACGGGAAGCAAAAATGAAAGAACAAGACAATCCGCGCAAAAGGAGCGGACTGGGCTTGCGGGCTGAAGCTTCCTTCTGTTGCTGTAAGGCGCGATCTTGCTGGAGGACAGCGGCCTAGGCGGACTGGTAACTGAGTCCGCCGAAGTGGAATCAATCCAGAGATCCAAAGGCATGGTGAACTGGGCGAACGGAGCACTGCGTCCGCCGCTGGGGAGATCAGCCTTGGGACGGCTGAATGTTGCAACTCTGCCGAGCTCGGCGGACTGCCAAACCGAGCCCGCCTCTGACAAGCCAGGGACCTTGGAACTATACTGGGGCTTCACCATGCCAAGCGGTCTGCAAAATTGAGTCCGCGGCTAATGAAGTAGGTGACCTTGGAATCATGTACGAGTTGCGGACTGAGGGGTTAACATGGGGGTGTGATGAGTCCAAGTTATATACATATTTTTGGACTCATCTTGACTAGTTTTGTCATTGATGCACTACACTTTAGAGCCATATTTGTTCATATTTGTTATTATGTCTATTCCATGTTAAGTGCACTTTTGGCCCGTTTTCAGCGTGATTCCATAGTTTTTATACTTTTGCCCTACTTAGTGTTTTCTTTGTCTGGAGAATGTGGAATGGCCATTTTCGTGGATCTTCTATTTTTGCTGTAGGTACAAAGGTCGTGTGTGTGTTCCGGGATTGTTTTGGAATATTTTTCGCCAAAGGGCTACTGATCGTGCGATTTTACATGTGCACAGTTAGTGGACTCCTTTGCGCACGACCGCTGGTCCTGTGAGATCTGTTCATTGAACCCCAAATGGTACAGGAATACTGCGCACGATCATTGGATCTATAGCGCACGACGATTGGTTGTGAGCCACTGATCGTGCAAACTATTCTCCATTTTTTCAAGTTCTGTCAGGGGCAATCACACAATCATTGGACATAGCACGCACGACCTCTGGTCGTGCGCCACTAATCGTGCTCGTTTATTCCATTTTTCTGGAGTTCTGCCATTGCTAATCGCACGATCATGGGATCCAGTGCGCACGACCGCTAGTCGTGCGACCCTGATCGTGCACTCTAATTTTCTGGTGCAGTATTTATACCCGTGCTCGCGAATTAGGGCAAACACCTTTCATTTTTCCGCCCCACTACTGCGTGCGAAGTGCCGTTTCTCACCCTCGCAGGTCCTCCATTCATCTCCATCCTTCAGGAAGCTTTCTTTGGCGATCCGAAGCCATCTTCAACCCTTCGAAGAGTTTCCGGCCACCAGCAGTATGCAACAGAGATCTTTCGATACTACTCATTTGGGCAAAGAGGGAAAAGATTGAAGGAAAGAGAAGAAGACGGAGGAAGACAAGTGGATTGACAACCCATTTACCACCGGATGCAACCAACGGTATGAGGCGAGAAGTGGACTGACAACCCACCATTCCGGACAAGAACCACGGCTAGACTTTCCCCCTATCTGTTTATTCTATCTCTTCTCATAGTGAAGTGTATTCGTAAGCTTGTAATGAACCTGAACTTACTTTTCTTTGTTTATGAATGAAGTTTTCTTGGGATAGTTACATCTTCTTTGTTAGCTGTGATGCACTCGCCTCCATTCACATCCACTCTACTCGTGCACTAGAACCACTCTAGCAAAGGATAGTGTTGGTAGTTGAAGTGGTGAGTGCGATCCTCACTCTCCGCACGTGTTTTCATTCCATCCAATTTCTCTCCGTCCATTCGCCTCACTAAGCACGGCATAGCGGCCTGCACTAGTTCTATCCACCAAGCAACGTAGTGCTTACAACCCGTATAGTTATCTTTTTGTTTGGATAGCATGAGGAATTAAAAACCAACCTCATTTATTGTTTCATTTAACTCTTAGTAATGATCTTTCTGCGACGCTATCACGATACCCAACTTACAATCCCTCGAGATCGACATTCGGGCAGTCTATTCCCAAAATTATTACTTGATAGCGACCGGTGCACTTGTCGATGCATCACCCATACAGACATATAAGTTGAGGATCGGCTCAGCAGCAAAGTAACTCATCGTATTAGAGTGCCCACACAAACTTATATGATGAGGATCTTGGGTTTGCAATGTAATGTAATGCCATGAATGCAATGCAATGACTCACCCAAGATCACACACATGCAACTGCTATGTCGACACGGACTTGTAGTTCCACTTTTCGAGCAGGTAGCTAACCTCTCAGGCGTCAACCGTCGTGGCCAGGCAGTGATAGAAAAGCGGGCTTCTCCACTACTATGCGGGCATCCACACTACCAAGCCTAGGCCACCGTACGCCTCATCGCTAAGAACACAATAGCGGAGCTCACATGCATACTACGACTCAGAAGGTGTCTCAGGTAGATGTGCACCAAGAGCCCAGCCCAAATGGCCTATCTCATGGCGCGGAAGGTGCCTCTGGGAGCGTGTCACAAAGGACCATGGCCAACCGCCCACTGGCATGGAGTGTGCCTCAGGAAGTAAGCACCGAGGACCAAGTCCCAACCGTCCAAATCTAACTGCCAACTCCCGTCGGTGTGACGACTGGCGAACCCGTAGACCTACCACACTATCCTTAACCCAGGATTACGACACCGTGTATCTACTCACACCACATGCATTTCACATACGAAGCTCAACATTGAGCCCCTTTTCATTATTCACATTCCGTGCTCAACAGCACGCAAAAGCTCCACACCGAGTCTCTTGCCAATACATAATTCTAGTGCGGCAACACACACACACTTTCAACCCTTCCACATTTTCATGCATCCAAGCACACCAAGGGTTCACCATCAACATAATGGTACTCCACACATATTCACCAACCATTTGGTTATCATAATTACATGTATACTATGATCACATGACTTTAACATCACTGGTTACAATTTTTTTACCAAGTTCGAACTATCCGTGTACATATGGATCTACAAACTAAAAGCCATCAACCTTTTGTTCATTGCATTTACTACAAGTTATGTACATCAAACTTCAAGTCAACCTCATCATTATTCAATGTATTACCATTATCAAGGACAACCCGATCGATTCACATATTTAAATCATTCTGACCATCACAACTCTTCAATCCATTCGTTCACTAACCTCCAACAAATCACCTCGATCAAGTACATATTATAAGACCATTTGTTCATTATGCATCTATTCAACAAATGTCATTAATATATTTTATCACGATTACTTATAGACTAAATTCAACAAAACATTAATGTTACTGTACTAAAATCTCTCTACCAAACCCAAAGCCGATACAAAATAAACATGAGAACTATATATGCAGGAATGATTATTGTACAACAACCTAGATCGGGGATTCACGAGGCCACAGGAATCTGGTGAAGGCATGTAATCCCTTGTTGGAAAGGTATTTCCAAGGGTTATGACTTTCAAGTTTAGTTGAAAGCCCAGATTTGGCCGCATCATGTCTGAAAACACCCTCGAAGGTTGCTGCGTGTTGAAAATAGATTTCTGTGCGCATATTAAAGCAGATCGAACGTCATCGGTTCGTCTTCTTCCTCCAAACAAACTTTCCAAATAACATCCAGAATTTCTCCTCCCTTATTCACCCTCATATGGCCACTTCTCTTCACGAAACCAATCCACAAACTTCATTTGAAGTCAGGAAGGGTTGAAGACTCTAATTCCTAGGACACAAGTCCTAGCATGGCCTCTTCCTAGAAACCTTCTCACAAATCAATACTCTTTTGAGTCGATATCTCTCCTAGGAATAACTAGAGATCTAACACCAAAGGTGAGAGTAGGAAGCTCACCTCGTTTCCGTCATTTCCACCATTTCCAGCCATGGATCTTGTCATCCTTCTTGGTGGCATCTTCTTCTCCTTTGTTGGTGTTCGTTCTTCACGGGAAAGAAGAGGAAGAGAGGATTTCTTCCAGAACTGCGGCTTCACTATTCCGTCGGCTTGGCAGAGACGACTGCCCGACAAGGTGATAAAAAAGAAAAGAAGGCTAGGGTTTTCCTCATGTCACTTTTTATAGTGAGAAATTAGGGTAACTGCCTAGCCACGTGTCAGCCTGACATTGGACCTCCAAACATCACATTAAATGAGTCATTTTGAAAGGGCGCAACCTGAAAATTTGCCAGGGGAGAATTCTAAGCACGACGAATTCTGCTTGACGTTTCATCGAGCTCTTCTAGACGATGTTCATCGAGCTCTGCTCGATGATTCTCGCCGAGCTCTGCTCACTACCCATGTCACGGGTAGTCTTGGATTGGGTAAACACGGGTAGGGACACACCAATGTCCTTCACTGTAAAATCACAAATAAGGCGCAAAATCTACAAAAGTACAATACGGGTAGGTACACACCTGTGCCACTACCTGTGTACTTCTCTGGAAGGATCACAAAGAAGGCGCAAAATTTACAAAGGCATCACAAGGGTAGCGACACGCCCGTATCACTACCCGTGTCCTTCTCGGGAGGAATCTACACCTCCTCCCCTACTCAGGTGCGAGCCTATCTGCCAGCACACCCTGAGCCCAAGTCAGCTTTCCTGACTTAAAATTGTGCACGAGGGGCCTAGCGTGAATCAGGACGTTACAAATCCTATAAACAAAATAAAAGATTTCATCCCTGAAATCAGGCTAAGGCTATGGGGAGAGAAAATCATGAAATGAAATAAAATATGCTTTTAAAATTTACCTTGAGGAAACAACTCCAGGTAGTGCTTCCGCATCAAATCCACTGGCTCCCAAGTAAATTCTTCCTTCCTATGATTTGACCACAACACCTTTACTAAAGGAACACTCTTGCGATGCAAACTCCTTGTCTCATTGTCCACTATCCGCACCGTCTCTTGTCATACAGATCTATCGATTGTTACTGCTCCGTCAATGGTGGGGATATGTTGATCGGGCTGCAACAGTGCCTTCGTGAGTGATGACACATGGAATACGTCATGAAGGTTCTCCAGCTCTGGCGGTAACTCCAACCTATAGTCCAAAGGGCCAATCTTTTACAGTATGATGTAAGGCCCAACGTACCTTGGGCTAAGCATCTTCACACCACGTACCCATGACACTCTATGCATCGGTCGTATCTTCAGGAACACTTTGTCACTCACCTGAAATTCTACCATCCGGTGCGTCACTAACCTGAAATTCTACCATTCGGTGCTTTGCATTATAATATTTAGCCTGCCGACTTTGAGACTCAAGTATGCAGTGCCGTATTAGTCTAACAACTGCATCAATATCATCAATGTACTCAATTCCTAAAACCTTCGGATCTTCATCTTCACCCATGACAAGGGGGTTATACACCTTCCGTAAAGGGCTTCATGGGGTGCCATCCCGATACTAGCCCGGTGGCTATTGTTATATGAGAATTCCCCCAGGAGTAAGAGCCTTTCACATGACTCTCCTCTATCCAACACACACAGCCTCAATAGATCTTCCAAAGTTCTGATGGTCCTCTCATACTGCCCGTCCGTTTGAGGATGAAATGTTGTGTTAAAAGTAAGGCGCAATCCCAAATACGCCTGTACCGCCTTCCATTCCTTAGAGGTAAACTGACCATCCCGGTCAGAAACAATTGTCTTTGGCACGCCATGGTACCGTAGAAACTTCTCCACAAAGAGGCGTACCAAAACATCCACATGAGCTTCTTTCTTCATAGGAATAAACCTGGCTACCTTTGTCTGGCGGTCAACAATTACCGAAACCAAAACATTCGTTGTGCGTGAGCGAGGCAATCCATGGAAGAAGTCCATGGGGACATCCTCGAACTTCCACTCGGGGATGGGCAATGACTGTAATAATCCACAAGGGCTCTTGCATTCCGCCTTCACCCTTTGACAGGCCTCGTAGTGCGTAACAAAATATCTGATGTCCCTCTTCATTCCCAGCCAACACATGTTCTTCCGCAAGTCGGCGTACATCTTGGCAATCCCAGGATGCACTGAATACTGAGAGCAATGTGCCTCTCTCAAGATATCTTCTTGAATTTTACTGCTTTTGGGAATGTAAAGCCGGTTACGGAGATGAACGAGGCTGTCTTTTAGGGAATACTCGTTAGTAGTCCCATCTTCAATTGACTTAAGCATCGGGGCTAGAGCTGCATCCTTTCCTCTCTTTGCTCGGATTAATTCCCAGACATCACAGACTATGCTCATCACAGTCAAGTACTCCATATACCCTTCCAAATAGTCTTTATATACCAGGGTAATCTCCATTTCTTCAAGCATCCGAGCTAATTTCATACTCATCAATCGGGACTCACGGCTCGATTCTAATATCTTTCTGCTCAAAGCATCAGCTACGAAATTTGCTTTTTCGGGGTGGAAGTTCAATGTAAATTCACAATCACATAAAAACACTAACCACCGCCGTTGTCTCAAATTCAATTCCTTCTGAGTATGAACATATTTTAAATTCTTGTTGTCTGAAAAGATTTCGCAGTGGACGCCATATAGATAGTGTCTCCAAACATTTAAGTCGAACACCACTTCTCCAATTTCTAAATCTCGTACTGGATAGTTGACTTCATGCTTCTTCAGTTGTCTTGAAGCAAAAGCAATCACATGCTCGTGTTGCATCAATACTGCTCCCATCCCATGATACGACGTGTCAGTGTAAACTTGAAATCCTTCCTTCCTGGATGGAAGGGTTAGCATGGGTGCGGTAGTAAGTCTGTCCTTCAGTTCTTGGAACGTAGCTTCACACTGAGGTGTCCACTCATATGGCACACCTTTCTTTGTCAGAGTAATTAGAGGAAGGGAAATCTTTGAGAATCCCTTCACAAAATTGCGATAATACCCGGAAAGTCCATGGAAATTCCGCACATCGGCCACTGACTTCAAGGGTGACCATTCCTTCACGGTACGCACTTTGGTCAGATCCACTGCTAGTCCAGCCCCACTGATCACATGACCCAAGAAGGAAACTTCTAGGAGCCAGAATTCGCACTTGCTGAACTTGTCAAACAAGGCGGGCACTTTTAGCTATTTTCAGTACCAAGGTAAGATGTACGACATGCTCTTCCTCTGTCTTTGAGTTGACCAAAATGTCATCGATGAAGACGATGACGAAGATGTCTAGATAAGGCTCAAACACTTTGTTCATCAGACTCAAGAAAGCTGAAGGGGTATTTGTGAGTACAAACAGCATCACGATGAACTCGTACAAGCCGTACCTTGAGCTAAAAGCTATTTTCTGAATGTCCTCCTCATGTGTCCTCAATTGATAATACCCTGACGCAAATCCAACTTGGAAAACCAATGCTCTCCTACAAATTGATCGAGCAACTTGTCGATCCGGGGTAGCGATAAGTGTTCTGCACCGTCATTCGATTGAGATCTTGATAGTCTATACATAATCGTAAGGTTCCATCCTTCTTCTTAACGAACATAATAGGGGCTCCCCAAGGCGTTGAGCTGGGGCGAACAAATCCTCATTCTACCAGTTCTTGCAACTGAACTCTAAACTTTGCGAGTTCCTTTGGGGCCATACGATAAGGGGTCCTGGAGACGGGCTTGGCACCCAGTACTAGCTTAATTTGAAAATCCACCTCTCTATGCGGGGGTAGTCCTGACAATTTCTCAGGAAATACCTCAGGAAAATCCCGCACCACTCGTACGACCTTCATATCTATCGTCTCCTCTTTCAATTCGAAAGATATCATGGAAACTTCATCCCCTCTCAAGTGGGCATTCAAGGCCTGAATTAAAGATAGTAACAAGCGTGGAGTGAATCTTATACCTTGGAAAATGACTTTAGTGTCTCCATGTCTAAAGTAAATTGTCTTCTCCCCACAGTCAATTCTTGTGTAATACGAATTCAATCACGCCATTCCCAGAATGAGATAGAATTCTGGCATCCTCAAAACTATTGCAGGGGTATCAAAGATCTTTCCCCCAAGGAGTATCTCCAGTTCGCACTTGGCGGTTGCGGTTGTAACACCCTAAAGCCCAAGTTAGGTTCAGATTGGGTGACACGGCCTGGGACATGGGCGTGTCCCAGGGCATGTCATGCTCGGGTCGACGAACCACGCTCGACAATCGTCGAGCGGCAAGCAAAGGGAATACACGGCCTGTAACATGGGCTTGTCACACGGCGTGTCCTTTGCGGGTTTAAGCCAGGAATGCATGTGCCTGAGGACACGGGTGTGTCTTGGAGGACACGGCATGGGACACGGGCGTGTCCCATGGCCGTGTCCCGCTCGGGTGAGGTGATGTTGTGTTGGGTGAAGTACATGGCTCCTAGACACAGGCGTGTCGGGAATGGCACGGGCGTGTAGGGCGTGACACGGGCGTGTCACATGACCATGTACTGGTTGGATTTGAGTCGGTTGTGTGCCGCTTAAGGGACACAACCTGTGACACGGGCGTGTCACAGGGCGTGTCAGGCCGTGTTCAGCCTTTTTCTGGGCAAATCCGAGCTGTTCGTTTCCCTTATCCTAGATCCAAGGGCCCAGGCTCTTCCATGCTAAGATAATGCCGAGAATGAGGGTTTAATCCATTCATTTCATCCTTCTTCTTCTTCTCATTCTCAAGAGAGAGAGAGAGAGAGAGGCCAAGGGAAGGAGGAAGGAGGAAGCCGATTGTTGGAGGAGCTGCGGAGTGCGGAATCAAGATCTGAGTTTGGATTCATGAAGACAAAGCCGAGGCGGTGATTTCCATCCGACTAGTGCATGGATCCAAAGCGGTCATCAAGGGTAAGGATCTCCTTCTTGGACATCGAATTCCTTTCTTTATACATATGCATGGAATCCTCCACCAAGAGGTGGATATCGAAAGTGATTCCTTGGTGGAGTTTGCATCTAGAGACGGAAATGTAGAGTACGGTGTAGGCATGCTGTGTGAAGCCCATCTGGACGGGTAGTCTGGATTGGTGATGGTTATGGGTAAACCAGAGAAGACTCCGTGAATTTGATGTTGTGTAAGATATATGCTTGTAGTCTCTGTTGTATGGATGTATGGATATGGATATTGATGTATGGATTGTCATCTTGGATACATTGCGAAAGCTCCTGGTTGTGTTGAAAGGTCAATTGGTAGCAATGCCTGGGGAGCGTGAGATAAACACGACTTGCTACACCACTAAGGTGGGTTGATCTGGATTAGTTGGGGGTCGATTGGTGCAATGACTGAGGAGCCGAGTTAAACACGGCTTGCTACACCACTAGGGTGGGTCGATCTATATTAGGATGGGAGGTCGATTGGTGGTAATGCCTGGGGAGCACAGATAAACCCGGCTTGCTAAACCACTAGGGTGGGTCGATCTGCTATGTTTGTTGTGAGGTTAGTACCTCTGAGTGGGATGAACGGAATGTCGCCAGCCTGCGGGATTGGTGGACTAGGACCGGCCAACCAACAAGTTAAAAACCTCCGGATCGGTGGTGGATGACGGGTATATCCGGTACAACAATAAGGTTCCTTGAGTGCACGGAGCGTCGGGTGGAGACCGGCGTTTGTGACATGGTTGTGTTTGGTAGCTTGATAGATTGATAGATATGATGATGGAAATGCATACAGGGAAGGAGCCACTGCCCCGAGTAAGGGGTAAGGTTGTTATAATTGGTCAACTAATGCTGACCGTTGCTTTGTTTACCGCTCTTGGGGTGGATGACTATTTGCAGTTGCTTGTGAATTAATTGAATTGCATTGAGCGGATAAAGTCTTACTGCGAAGGACCGTGAAAGTCGTACAAAGATTGTTTGGATTTCACGTGTGGCCGGCCTGTGTGCCGATGTACGAAGCTGTAAATTTGCAAAAAGTAACCTGTAAGTCCTTAAGGCCGTGAGCGTGTGTGTGTTGTAAACATTACTGATATGTATATAAATGTGAAATTTATATATTAGTGGACATTCGCTGTGTTGAGTTCCTTTAACAGAAAATGCTGCGCTAGAATGCTTTGAGTTAGGACATGACTTGAATGATATTTTGATTTCCACACATAATTCCGCCGCTTGTCTGTGAAATATGGCGTGGGGCCCCGACCGGACCCACCGTTATATTCCATGTGACGAGTGGGGGCGTTACAACAGTCATCTTAGAGCCATCTGGGAGGCGTACTCTTCGAGCAATACCAGTGAAATATTGCACCCCTTCTAGGTTTTTAATGAGGTTTGCAGACACATACGAGTGAGAGGCTCCGTTATCGAATAATGTATAGGCCAGTTTCCCGCCGACCATCACGGTGCCTAAGTAGCAATAACAAATACTCAAAGCTAGATTTCTAATACATCTTAGGCAACTTAAGGCTAGCACTGAAAATGTAATAATTAACTGCAACATACCTGCGACCACCTCCTGAGGATTCCGTTCTTGCGTCATGTCCAGCGTGAACACCTAATTTCGAGCGGGTCTGGTGTTTCCTCCTCGTGGTTCACGTCCTCGACAACGCATATGTCCCCTCCCTCGTGGAGCTACCGGAGGGAGAGCAGCAGGAGAATTCCCAACTAGCTGCGGGTAGTGATGTAGGATGTCATCCGGTCGGATGCATTGGAAGTACACTCGCTCGTACCGCACTTCAGGTTGTTGGAACTGTTGAAACTGTGGAGGTGGAGGCAATGCTTACGGTTGTCGGACCGGGCGCTCTATTCTAAAATTCTGGTGGAAACGCCCGCCACCTCTCTGGTATCCTCTTCCACCTCTATTGTCATGCCTCCTTCTATTACTGGGGCCAACTTCCATCACACACTCAGCGGGTCTCTTACCACTTCCCAAGTGGTCTGCCTCTAGCCTCTTTGCCATATCAATTAACTCTGCTAAGCTGGTGTCTGCTATAAACAAAAGGGCTTGCCTCATGGGTCTCACAAGCCTTTGTAGAACCTTTTAGCATATCCTCTGTCATCCAAATCATAGGAGTCAGCAAATCTAGCCAGATGCTGAAACTCCCGCTGGTACTCCGTCACTAACTTGGATCCCTACTTCAGCTACATGAACCTTTCTTCAAGTTCATCTCAAGCTGTCAAAGGGATAAAGTGCTCTAAGAAAGCTTCAGAAAACTCGCTCCAACTAATATTCATGTAGACTCCTCCATGGAAGGTGGAGCCCATGATAGACTTCCACCACCTTTTTGCATGCAGCTCCAAAAGTGTCACTACCAGGGTCACAACCATATTGTTCGGTCATCTAATTCCCGCCAACAGTTCTTGCACGGTGTCGGGCCATTCCTCTATACGCACTGCCGACTCTGTCCTAATGTAGGTAGGAGAGGAGAGAGCTCGAAAAGTGCTCAACCAATTTCAGACCGGTGCTTGTTGTTGTATAGGGGCGTGTTGGGAGCTAAATGCATCCAAGATAGCTGTGAGCGTCTGCCCTAGCTCTGATTGTTGAAACTGTGTGAGTACGGACAGGGCGGGAGTGCCCCCCACTAGCTCAATATGCACTGGGATCTACACGTAAAGTACAAACCTAAGGTCAGGCTGGCTAATCTTAAGGTAAAAATTGGACATACTTAGTGTGAATTACATATGGGCACACCACTGCTTCTGCTAAGTCAGTTTATGCCCAAGCTGACTAATACAACGGGGGTGGCACCATTGTTGAATAACTTCTTGAGTTCAGGATCATAGCAAGCTGATACCATTTGTAATACCTCCCTTCCGGAACACAAAACACTGCATGAGGGGTGTCTTATGCCAGAACAGCTGCCTTGTGGTAGCATTAGCACATGAGCTAACCTGTACTACAAGACGCCTATCCTGCTGGCTATAACCAATATCAACCAATGTCAACCCAACCAAGAATATAAAATAGAAGTCAATCCATACATAAGTAAAATAGTCCTAAAAGTACATCAAGAAAAAGAAACTACAACAAGCTTCTATAATATCAGAGTACAAGTGAAACTTGCCCAAAGGGCTACATCATGAGTCTCTCAAAACTCACATCTGTCACTGACAGTAGCAACGTTACCGTCGCTTCAGTCCCTGTCATCCTGGCCTAGCTGTCCTGCTACATAACCTGCTGCTGCTCTGTCTACGGATTTTTATCCTAAAAAAGAAGACGTATAAAACGTTAGTCATAAGACTAAGTGGATATCAGATCCCCTCCCCCGGTGACTCCGCGACACCGAGCAGATAAAAGAACAAGGGTACAATATATATAAATAAAATAGTTGTACAAACAGGTGGTATAGAGTGAGCAATATCAAGTATATGAGCAGTATAATAAATGAGTAAACAATTTATCTAGCAGTTCTATCATCTACAGCAGTATATGAAAAATGTAAAGCTACAACAAAAAGTATCTCAACTTATATGAATGCCCATGTAGACATATAAGTTGAGGATCAGCTTAGCAGTATAGTAACTCATCGTATAAGAGTGCCCATACAAACTTATACGATGAGGATCTTGTGTATGCAATGCAATGTAATGCCATGAATGCAATGTAATGACTCACCCATCATCACGCACATGGAACTGCTATGTTGATATAGGCTTGTAGTTCCCACTTTTCGAGCAGGTAACTAACCTCTCATGCATCAACCGTCGTGGCCAGGCGGTGATAGTAGAGCTAGATTCTGCACTATTAGGCGGGCATCCACACTACCAAGTCTAGGCCTCAGTATGCCTCAACGCTAAGAACATAACATCAGAGCTCACATGCGTACTCCGGCTCAGAATGGTTCTCTGGTAGATGTGCACCAAGAACCCAGCCCAACTGGCCTATCTTGTGGCGTGGAAGCTGCCTGTGGGAGCGTATCACCAAAGGACCAAGGCCACCCCCCACTGGCATGGAGGGTGCCTCAGGACGTAAGCACCGAGGACCAAGGACCAACCGTCCAAGTCAACTGCAAACTCCGGTCGGTGTGACGACTGGCGAGCCCGTAGACCTGCCACACTATCCTTAACCTAGGATTACGACACCGTGTGTCTACTCGCACCACATGCATTTCATATATGGGATCCACATTTAGCCCCCTTTTCATTTTTCGCATTCCGTGCTCAACAGCAAGCAAGAGCTCCGCACCGAGTCTCTTGCCAATACATATTTCCAGTGCGGCAACACATACGCACATTTAACCCTTCCACATTTTCGTGCATCCAAGAACACCAAGGGTTCACCATCAACATAATGGTACTCCACACATATTCACCAACCATTTGGTTATCATAATTACATGTATACTATGATCACATGACTTTAACATTACTGGATACAATTCTTTTACTAAGTTCGAACTATTCATGTACATATGGATCTACCAACTAAAAGCCATCAAGCATTTGTTCATCGCAATTACTACAAGTTTGTACAACAAACTTCAAGTCAACCACATCATTATTCAATGTATTACCATTATCAAGTACAACCCGATCGATTCATGTATTTAAATCATTCCTACCATCCCAACTTGCCAATCCATTCGTTCACTAACCTCCACCAAATCACCTCGATCAAGTACACTTTACAAGACCATTTGTTCATTAGGTATCTATCCAACAAATGTCATTAACATATTTTATCACAATTAGTTATATACTAAATTCAACAAAATATTAACGTTATTGTACTACAATCTCTCTATTAAACCAAAAGCCGATACAAAACAAACATGAGAACTATATATGCAAGAATGATTATAGTACAACTATCTCGATCGGGGATTCCCGAGGCTACAGGAATCCAGTGAAGGCACGTAACCGCTCGTTTGAAAGGTATTTCTAAGGGATACGACTTTCGTGTTTAGTCAAAAGCCCAGATCTGGCCGCATCATGTCTGAAAACGGCCTCGAAGGTTGCTACGCGTAGAAAATAGATTTCTGCACGCATCTTAAAGCAGATCGAACGTCATCAGTTCGTCTTCTTCCTCCAACCAAACTTTTCAAATAACATCCAGAATTTCTCCTCCTTAATTCACGCTCATATGGCTACTTCTCTTCACGAAACCAGTCCACAAACTTCATTTGAAGTGAGGAAGGGTTGAAGACTCTAATTCCTAGGACAAAAGTCCTAGCATGGCCTCTTCCTATAAACCTTCATCTCACAAATCAAGACACTTTTGAGTCGATATCTCTCTTAGGAAAAACTAGAGATCTATCACCAAGGGAGAGGGTAGGAAGCTCACCTCGTTTCCGGCATTTCCACCGTTTCCAGCTATAAATCTTATCACCCTACTTGGCGGCATCTTCTTCTCCTTGGTGGGTGTTCGTTCTTCACAGGAAAGAAGAGGAATAGAGGATTTCTTCCAAAATCTGGCTTGGCAGAGATGGCTGCCCGACAAGGGGATAAAAAAGAAATGAAGGCTAGGGTTTTCCTCATGTCCCTTTTTATAGTGAGAAATTAGGGTAACTGCCTAGCCACGTGTCAGACTAACATTGGACAGCCAAACATCACATTAAATGAGTCATTTTGAAAGGACGCTGCCCGAAAATTCGCTAGGATAGAATTCTGCGCTTGAAGAATTATGCTCGATGTTTCGTCGGGCTCTGCTCGATGTTTCGTCGGGCTCTGTGCTACGTTTCATCAGGCTCTGCACGACGTTTCGTCGAGCTCTGCGCGATGACATTTCGTCGAGCTCTGCGCGACGACATTTCATCAAGCTCTGCGCGACGACAATTCTCTCCGAGCTCTGCTAACTACCCAAGTCACGGGTAGTCTTGGATTGGGCACACACAGGTAGGGACACGCCCATATCACTAACCATGTCCTTCTCTGGAAAGATCACAAAGAAGGCGCAAAATCTACAAAAGTACCACACGGGTAGGGACATTGCTTTGTCACTACCCGTGTCCTTCTCTAGAAGTATCACAAAGAAGGCGCAAAAATTTCAAAGGCACCACACGGGTAGCAACAAACCCATGTCCCTACGCGTGTCCTTCTCGGGAGGAATCTGCACCTCCTCCCCCACTCAGGTGCGAACCTATCTACCAGCACACCTTGAGCTCAAGTCAGCTCACATGACTTAAAAGTGTGCTCGAGGGGCCTACCGCGAATCGGGATGTTACATCAAAGTCCCAGGACCTCTGATGTTCTGCAAATGCGAAACCTCATACCATTGCAACATCCAAAGGCACGAATGTCATTGGTGGCCTCCGCCTTTAGAAGCACCCCCTAGCTCCTGGTAGGAATGAATACCAAATTGCTCGAAGTCGCAGTACGGAAATGGAAACCATGTCCTTCCCCATATTCTAGTACCAACCAGCCCACTGGCCCTTCCACGACGTTGAGACGAGGGGGTTGAGCATTTGCTCCACATCACGAGAATTCATCATCCGAGCAAACTTTCCGCAATAACCGTGTAATTCCTCAACCACAAGCATCATCATGCAGTCATCCTCGTAAAACCTTCAACTAATGAGGCAGACATGAATGGATACAAAGCATCACCACTCACATCAAAGCCCAACCAAGGTTGAAAGTGCAAGCTAGATCTGATATACTCTAGAGGGGGGTGAATAGAGTATGGTGCTTAAAAACTTTTTACAACAGTTGTTGTAATTTGAGTGAACAGGGAAGCAAATAGTAAATCTAACCACAGAATAATCACAGTCTACAAAAGAAACTAATCACAAGCCACAGCCAGAAACAAAAGAAACACAAGCAACCATAAGACACAAGGAGCTATAGTGGTTCCCCTAAACTTGGGTACATCCACTCTTCTACCACCCTAGGTAGGAATCCACTGCAGGATGAGTTGATCAGGTGTCCTGGGCACCAATGAGCTTTTGATAAGGTGCTCAAAAACCAAACCAGATTTTTTGATCAGGTGTTTTGCCACCAATGAGCTTTTGATAAGGTGCTCAAAAACCAAATACAAACTTTTGAAGGGAGTTTGAAAAACCCTTTACAATGGTGGGGATGAGAGAGTGATGGAAGTCTTCTCTTTCTCAAAGCAGCTGAGAAGACTATGTGGATATTGATGTTGTCAAAGCTCCCCCTGAGATCTGTAGTTGTTCAGGAAATGAAGCTTTGCAGTAGGGTGATAGGCCTTCAGAAAATTGATCTCCAGCAATTGATGATTTCAGCAACAGCTGAAATGTGAGGTGTCTGGAGTCTTGAATGATGATGGCCTTGAACACTTGAATCAAAAGAGATCTGAAGATTTCAGATTTGTTGATCTCCTTTTGGTGATGGTGTTCTTGTGTGAATTCTTTGAGACAGAGAATGTCTACATCCCTTTTTCCTTTTCTCTTGAGTGATTGTTGTTGAGAAAGATGTTATTGCAGAGAAGAGTTGTTGCAGAGAATATTTTGTTCTTCTTCTTCTTGTGCACTCTCTTCTTGTCAGGAATTCAAAAATCTTATCTTTTATTCCTTTGTTCTGAATAGAAATGATCCTCTGTCTAGAATAGCCGTTGGCCTGTCATTAATTACATCCTTAATTGCAATTGTCTTCTGGGGGAAAGTCCAATGAAACATTCCTTGATAATCCCTTGAAACTTGCTCCAGAATAAATGAAAACGGCTACAAGATCTTCTGAATTAATTGCTGAGAATAACTCCTTAACTGTCTGAATTTTGAATCTTGAAAATCATTTAACTCTTCAGAAAAACGTTGAACTGAGCTCTACTATCGTCGAACTGAGCTCAGCGATTTGGACTTAGACAGCAATAGAGATCGTCGATCTGAGCTCAACTATCGTCGAACTGAGCTCAGAGATAGAGAATCAAAACTGGAGTCAAGATCGTCGAACTGAGCTCGAAGATCGTCGAATGGAGTTCGACGATTTGTTGAAGTTGAGCTCAGCGATCGTCGAATGTAGTACGATGATCCATCGAAGTGAGCTCAACGATCGTCGATAGGAGTTCGATGATTCGTCGTACTGAGCTCGACGAAATGACTTAGTCTCCAAACTGAAAAACCTTGGTCTTGAGGGCAGCTTCCAAACCTAACTACTAACCGTTAGACTCAATTCTAATTGACCTTTAGATCTATACAATGAGGTCAAAAGCAGGTTTCCTAAACACATAGTGATCCTGACTCAAATTAGTAATAGGGTGTTTCAACAATCTCCCCCTATTTGGGTTAGGATTACTATTTACAGAAATTGAAATAAAAGCAACAATATACAAAGCAAAAATTCAATAAACAAGACATTGCAGAAGCACAGATATATCTCAGACAGATCATAAATCAGAATAATTATCACCTTACAGAATTACTCTTTCTCCTTGCTCTTTATAAGTTTAATTTCTCTATTTGGATTAAAAGCTTCTTTCTTTGATCTTCTGTCATCAGCTGCACCTAAAGAAGTTTGTTGTTTAGGCCTTGGTACCACAGCTTCAGGGTGGAGCTCCATGTATCTTATAGAATCAAAAAACTTGCTGGAAGCATATATTTCAAGTTCCTTCTTTCTTTGTTCTGACAAGGTAGTAATGCTGGAGGTGTCCTTGCCTTGCTCTCTAGCTTTCTTAATTTGATCCAAGGCAGCTAATTCTTTTATTCTAGCAGTCCATGCAGTAGGATTATTCTCTGGATCCTCAAAAGGCACTGGAGGCTCAAATCTGTTGGAAGGATTATCTAGAGGAGCTCTGGATGAGACTAATTCTTTCAACTTGTAGGGAAAAGGACCTGAAGTAGTGTCAGATGAAGCTTGTCCTTCCCTTGAGTAAGGATGTTTCCTTGAATAGCCTTTGGAGTAAACTTGTAGTTCTCTTTAGTTTCCTCTATAATTTCGTCTCCTTGATTGAGAACCTCTGGATTGGCTTCCCCTATATTGAGATCTTCCATGAGGCTGATAGGGGATTTGGCTTCTAGTAGAAGGATGAACAACAGAGCTACCACCTGCACCTGCATCAGGAGGAGGAGGTGGAGGAGGATGATGGAACTGAGAAGATCCTTTTTCATATTTTCTCTTATTTTTCATAGCTTTTAATTGATTATTGGAATATTGTATCCAGTGTTCAGTTATAGGGCAGTCATGAAGAATGTAATAGAGAATATCATTGGTATCTTTGACTTTAGCTGGTGGAACTCTTTTCATAGCTTTGCTTCTTGATTTTCTTTTCCTGGCTATAGTAGTAGAAGAATCATCAGAATCAATTCTGAACTGATCACTTTCAGAGCTTTGTTCATCATATAAAACATCAATTCATTTCAGATAATCTTTTTGAAGTTGGGTTAGAGCAGATGAAATAGTAGTGACAGCAATTGTAGCAGCAGCAGTAGAATCAGAAACAGTACCGACAGAAGTTGTAGCAGCAGTAGTAGTAACAGCAGATACAGAACTTTCAGGAGCAACACTCTTAGAAGATATAGCAGCAGTAGTTTCAGATATAATAGTTTCAGTAGCAGTAATATCATCAGTAATGACAGTGGGCTCAAAGTCATGTGCCTCTGTCTGTATATCCTCAGAAATTGAAACATCAGCCACATCTGAACTAACAGAACCAGCAACATTTACAGCAGTAGGAGCAGCATCAGTGCTTTCAACAGCAACAGAAATAGCAGGGGCAACAGTAGGGACAGCAGCATAAACTGAATTTACAAAGGAATGAATAATGCTGGTGTCACAGCTTGAAAAGGGCACAATGGACTTGGAGAGATCCTCTGATGGCTGGACTGCAATTTGCTCTGGAAGACAGCTGAAGTAGATTGAATCAAAACTGAAAGTAGGGACCTGAGGTCCACTGAAAAAACTACAACCTGTGGTGGTGTTGAAACTGGAGCTTGAGTTGAGGAGACAGCAACAGCAGCAGCAGGCAATTTAACATCTTCATGAGGCATCTCCCCCTGCCTAGATTCAGAGACAGCTGGATCAAGGCACCCAAAGGAAGGGATTGCCTGAGGAGGAAAGATGGAGGAGAGCCTGGCAGATAAGTCTGCAACTGGCTTGAAGAGTGGAGCCAAGGAGGTCTCCAACAGAAGTGAGAGCCTGGGAGCTATCAGCTCATATAGTTTGTCAGCTAAGGCTGGGATATCTACATGCTCAGTAGGGACTTGAGCAGAGGTAGAGAAGGATGGTGGAGCAACTGGTGATGTTGGTGGAGAGCTGGTGTATGGGGGAAAGGAAGGTTTAGGTGTGGGGATTGTGGAAATGGAAGAAAGTGGTATGGAGATAGAAGGTGTGAAGGAGGGTTGATCAATGATATATTACATAAGTTGTTGGTAAGATGTGGATGAAGAGGGTAGATTAGGAGGGGATGAAGGTGAATCATCCATGAAGGAATCATCTAGAAGATTGAATGATGGGAGGTGAGATGATGTGTCAAGATCTGGTGGAGGGTAGTGATGTAAAGGATGGAAGATTTCCTCTGTGAGAGTAGGGATTGGAGATGGGCTGGAAATAATGATGGTGGATGAAGTTTGAATGGTGGAGGTGACTGGTGAAGATGAAATAAGAGTTGGAGGAGGAGAAGAAGCAGCAGGCAAGTCTTTTGCAGGGGCAGAGACATGAGGGGAAGAGACTATTACAGTCCTTGTGCCTGAAGTAGTGCTTGCAGAGGGCCTGCTGGGCTTCACTATCTGTCTGTCCCATTTGCCAAACAGGGCACAGGACAGCCTCTTAGAGGCATTGATGTGCATCCCAGATGAGAGTAGCAGGGCAGGGCATCTGTTATGAAGAAACAGCCCTAAAATCCTTCCATAATTTACAAAATTCTTATTGATCTTCTTCTTAATCAGATCAAAGAAGATTTCTCCCCAGTTTAATTGTTTCTTATCCACTAAGGCTCCCATCAAGCACAGCTAATACCTGGAGATGGTATCGTGGGATGAATGCTTGGCCAAAAGAACTTTTCCCATTACATCAGCTAAAAATCTATATTCAACAACTAAGTTCTTTTTCAGCAGCTTGCTAGGGTTAGCATCAGAATGACCCATTCTAGCAAGTAAATCAGAAAATGCTTCTCCTGACAACTCAGCAGAATCCTCTCCAGAATTCAATCCAAAAATCTCTGTCAGAATAGTAGAAGTCAGAGGGACCTGGGTTCCAGAAATTGAACCAACCACTGTATTTTTGTCCTGGTTGTGAGCAGTATAGACCCACTCCTTGATCTCATCAGCAGGTAGTTTGATTCTGGTGGACATGATAGTAGCTAATTTTTGCTCCTTGAACAGTTCTAGAATGTCTTGAAAGACCTGATCACTGGTGCTGAAAGACTCCATATCTATATCAAATCCTGCATCAAACTTCATTGCGGCTAGAACGACAACTGAGACGGCCATTGTTACCTGCAAAAATCAACAAACAAACGACCAAGTGTAGAGAAGTTTGGAGGGAAAAAAATTTTTGCAGAGAGAACGAAAGCGCAAAGAGAGAACGACGGCCGAAAAAATGAATTTTATATTAGGGTTCGACGCAGAAAAGGAAAGATCGTTGAACTCGGTTCGACGATCGGGGCTTCTAAAGGAATCTGAAAGGTCTTCAATATCGTCGATCTCCGTTCGACGATTATGGAGAGCGTCGAGCTCCGTTCGACGATAGTTCAGAAAACAACATCGTCGAGCGCTGTTCGACGATCGTTGACCTGGAGAGATAGTTGATCACTATCTGAGAAGCGCCGAACTCTGGTCGATGATTTCGGAAAGCGTCGATCTCCATTCGACGATCTGGGGGAAAATCGTCGAGCGCAGTTCAGAGACCAGAAATACACTCTAGACACTAGAAAAATCAAGATGTTTGCCTAGCCTTGGTTATTTTTAGAGTTTTAAAATCTTGGAACTTATTTTAGACTTCCTCCATCTAACATTCCTAACTGATTTAGGAAGAAGGTGTGTTTCTTTTCATCCAAGGGTTTGGTGAAAATATCTCCCCTTTGCAAATCAGTTGGGATATATTGAAGTTCAATTTTATTCTTCTCAACATTATCCCTTAAGAAGTGATGCCTAATTTCTATGTGTTTTGTTCTACTATGGAGGACTGGATTTTGAGCTATAGAAATAGCACTGGTATTACCACAAAAGATTTTAGAATTCTCTAAGTTGTAGCCATAGTCTAGGAGTTGGTTTTGAATCCACAATATTTGTGAGCAACAACTGCCTGCAGCCATATATTCAGCTTCAGCAGTTGAAGTTGACACAGAAAGTTTGTTTCTTGCAAAACCAAGAGACAAGTCTATCACCAAGAAACTGACAAGTTCCACTAGTGCTTTTACTATCAATTCTGCGTCCAGCATAATCAGCATCAGGAAATCCAGTTAAGTCAAATGTTGAATCTTTTGGATACCAGAGACCTAGATTTGGACAACTTTTAACATACCTGAGAATCCTTTTTACTAATGTTAGGTGTGACTCTCTAGGGCTCACTTGGAATCTAGCACATATGCATGTAGCAAACATTATATCAGGTCTACTAGCTGTAAGGTACAGTAAAGAGCCAATCATTGCTCTATATGTTATCTGATCAACAGGTTTCCCATGTTCATCAGCATCCAATACAACATTAGTAGGCATGGGTGTTTTCATACAAGATGCCTCAGACATACCAAATTTCTTGACCAATTCATTTGCATACTTGGTTTGAGAAATAAAGATGCCTTCAGCATGTTGTTTGACTTGCAATCCTAGAAAGAAGGATAGCTCACCCATGCTACTCATTTCAAATTTAGAATGCATTAGGTTGGAGAACCTTTTGCACAAATTTGAATCAGTAGAACCAAAGATAATATCTTCTACATAAATCTGTACTAGTAGGGTATGGGACTTATGGGTTCTAATGAAAAGAGTTTGGTCTACTCTACCCCTTATAAATTCATTTTCTAGAAGGAAGCATGCTAGGGTCTCATACCATTCTCTAGGAGCTTGCTTGAGACCATATAATGCTTTGTTCAATTTAAAACATAATCAGGATGGGTTGGAGAGATAAAACCTGGAGGTTGTCTGACATAGACTTCTTCTTTGATGTCTCCATTTAGAAAGGCACTCTTTACATCCATCTGATATACCTTGAAGCCTTTGTGGGCTGCATAATTTAAGAAAATTCTGATGGCTTCCAATCTTGCAACTGGTGCAAAAGTCTGGTCATAATCTATGCCTTCTTCTTGAGAGTACCCTTGAGCAACTAGCCTTGCCTTGTTCCTTATAATAACTCCTTGATCATCCAGTTTGTTTCTGAAAACCCACTTTGTTCGAGCAATGGAGTGATCCTTAGGCCTTGGCACTAGTTCCCAAACTTTGTTCCTTTTAAATTGATGCAACTCTTCTTGCATTGCAATGATCTAGTGTGGATCTTGCTCTGCATCTTGAATGGATTGAGATTCAATTTGAGATAGGAAGCAAGTGTGCAACAGGTTTTGGTTGACCTGATTTCTGGTTTACACACCAGCTGAGATGTCTCCAATTACTTGGGAAATTGGATGATCTCTTGATGTTACTAAATCAACAGGGGGTGTTGATTGTTCACCAACTTGTGTTGTTGTTTCCTCTTGTGGTACAACAACTGGCTCTTCAAGTTGTTTCTCTTCAATATGTTGAATGCTTTCTTCATCTTCACTGCTTTCCTCTTTTTGAGTAATCTGTAACCTGTTCAAATCTTCAGCAAGAGAGTGTACCTGCAAAGGTTCTATGGTAGAAGTATTCTTCTCCTTGAAAGACATGTTAGATTCATCAAATGATATGTGAACAGATTCCTCAATTTTAAGAGATGATTTATTATAAACCCTATAAGCCTTACTCATCATGGAGTATCCCAGAAACACTCCTTCATCAGCTTTAGCTTGAAATTTTGCTAAATATCTCTTGTCATTATTATGAATATAACAAATACAACCAAAAATTCTAAAATAATCAACTTTAGGTTTCTTCCCTTTGAGTAATTCATAGGGAGTCTTGCCCTTTAGTTTATGTATTAAACTTCTGTTCAGCACATAGTTGGAGATGTTCACTGCCTCTGCCCAAAAAGAGAGAGGAAGGTGAGCATCTGACAACAATGTAGTGGCAGATTCAATAAGGGTTCTATTTTTCCTTTCAGCTACCCCATTTTGTTGAGGAGTTCTAGGAGCTGAGAAAGTATGCCTGATCCCTTCACTCTGACAGAACTCTTGCATAAGAAGAGAATCAAACTCTATCCCATGATCACTTCTGATCAGGGCAATGTGAGTATTGAACTCAATCTATATACATTTGAGAAACTCTGTCAAACACTTAAAGTTATCAGACTTCTTCCTCAGAAAGAACACCCATGTGAATCTAGAGAAGTCATCTACAACTACTAAAGTGTAAGATTTCCCTCCTAAGCTTTGTACTGTAATGGGTCCAAAAAGATCCATGTGTAACAGATACAAAATCCTAGGTGAATCACTCTTATTAAGTGACTTGAAACTATTTTTAGTTTGCTTGCCTAATTGACAAGCCCTACAGAGTCCTTCCTTCTTGTAGGGGCCAGAAGGTAGTCCTCTAACAAGGTTGTCCTTGGATAGCCTAGCAATGGTTCTAAGGTTTAAATGTCCTAGTCTCTTATGCCATAAAACATTAGGTCTACTAACAGAATTAAACATGCAAATATCTACTTCTATTGAAAGAAAATCTACTAAATAGATGTTACCTTTCCTTTTACCTGTCAACACAGTTGTGTTGTCCTCTGACTTGATCTTGCATAAGGCTTTGCTGAAAGTCACCTGGTAGCCTTCATCACATAGCTGACTGATACTTATCAAATTGTGCTTCAGTCCTTCCACATAGGCTACCTTCTTGAATGTCACTGTCCCAATCTGGACTGCACCATATCCTTTAGTTTGTCCAAAGTTTGAATCACCAAATATGACTTTGGGTCCAAGCTTGGCTTTAAAGGATGTGAGGTTGTCCCTATTCCCTATCATGTGCTTAGAGCACCCACTATCCAAATACCATTGTTGGTTTGATGTTGGATAGGTCTTCACCTGCACATAAAATAATTCATTTGTTTTTGACCCAATTTACCTTGGGCCTAGGTTGATAAACTTTAAATTCAGAAATAAAAGACATCCCAGGTTGACTCTTATAACCTTCAGGATGATATCTCCTTGGAGGTATTATCCATTCAGTATAAGGGTTAAAGCTTTGGGATGTAGGACCCCTAGGATTGGATTTTGATTTACCCTTGAAAAAATTTCCAAAGCTCTGATCTCTGTTCGACGATCGTGGAGCTGTGTTCGATGATCTTGGGTCAGATCGTCGAGCTCCGTTCGACGGTCGACTATGGCAGAGTTCAGGAATTAGAGATCGTCGACCTGAGTTCGACGATTTTGCCTGAGATCGTCGATCTGCGTTCGGCGATCGTCGAGCTCCGTTCGACGATTTCTGCTGGAACTTTGTTTTCTTAGGTAGATCAGAATTTTTCCTAGCTACCTCTACAACTCCCTTCCCTTTATTAGAAATAAACTTAATTGGGGTTGTTAGAACTATAGGTTAGATGGATGAAGCACCCAAGCCCAGTGTACTATTGAATCTGGAGGTCACTGTGCTTGTGATGTCCATCAGCTTGATACTTCTCCCATTAAGGGATTCTTCAAGCTTCTTGGCCTCTGATAGCTCACCTTTCAATGAAGCTATCTGCTCCCTACAGCACTCCAACTTCTCAGAGAGTTTGAGGTTTTCTGACTTTAAGATACTATGTTCAGATAATTCATTTCTGAGAGAAATAATTTCCTTCTCAGATTTTAGTAAGTCTAAACATAATGCTTTAAACTCAGACTTAAAGTCCTCAGAATTGAAATCAAAAGAACTAATTACCTGGTCCTCTTTAAGTTAAGTCTCTGAGTCTGACTCTGACTCTTCTGCATCTGAATTGTGTTGAGAGGCATTTATTACCATCATGCAGAACTCCTTCTCTTCAGCATCATCTTCATCATCACTGGAGCTGGATGAAGCTTCTGATTCTTCTTCAGTTTCACTCCAGGATTCAGCAACAAATCCCTTCCTTGTGTGTTTGTTCTTGCTTGAGGAGGGTTTGCCATTGCCATTCTTCTTGAAGTCTTTGTCCTTTCTTCTTTCTTTCTTGTCCCTTCTGTCCTTGTTTTTGTTTTCTGGACAGTCAGGCACAATATGGCCTGGTTTCCTGCAGCCAAAGCAAACAATTTCTTTATTATTTGACTTATCATACCTTGGCTTATCATGCTCTTTGTATGATCTCTTTCTGAATTCCTTCCTGGCCATCTTGTAAAATCTTTTAGCCAGTAGACTAAGTAGCTCATCATTGCTAGGGATTTTATCTTCAGGCTGATCTTCAGTTGCTTTGAAAGCTATTGTCTTTTCTTTTCTTGTGGTTGGTGAGGCAGCCTTCTGCTCTTCTTCTCTGTTCTTAATGAGCAGCTCATAGGACTTGAGCTTGCCCAAAAGAGCTTCTGTTGTAATCTCATTCAGACTTCTAGCATCCTTGATTGGCCAGATTCTTGAGTCCCAAGTGCTTGGGAAGCACATTAGGATTTTGTCATTTAGCTCAGTCAATGAGATCTCCTTGTCCAGAGTCTTCAGTTCATTGACTATCAGACTGAGCCTGTTATACATTTCAGCTACTGGATCAGCTTCTCATTTCTTGAAATTCTCATATTGGGATATGAGGTGGGATCTCCTGTCTTTTCTTTCATCAGCTGATCCTGAGACTATTTCAGAGAGCTTATCCCAGATTTCCTTTGCTGAATTACATTCAGCCACCTTTTGGAAAATGTCATCAGACATAGTCTGGGCTAAGATATTCATAGCCTTTGCATCTGCTACCTTGCACTTCTTGATATCAGCATCTGTTCCTGATGGAGGTGGAACAACATTTGTACTTGTGTTCTCTGGAGGTCTTGGACAAACTGTCAAAACAGAATTAAAAATGTCCTCATCAATAGAATTCATGTATAGTCTAATTCTTGCTTTCCAAAGTGAAAACTTAGACAAATTGCAGACTGGAGGTCTGGTGCTAGCATAATCTTTGTTTTGGGCCATGATTTGTGAAGAGATAATCTAATAACAAAGTCTACAACAAGAAGATCTACCTAGGAATCTTTGGGTTCAGGTGTTAGCCTGTGCAACCACCAAGGTGTGGTATGTTTAACCAACCTGGCTCAGATACCAATTTAAAGTGCAAGCTAGATCTGATATACTCTAGAGGGGGGTGAATAGAGTATGGTGCTTAAAAACTTTTTACAACAGTTGTTGTAATCTGAGTGAACAGGGAAGCAAATAGTAAATCTAACCACAGAATAATCACAGTCTACAAAATAAACTAATCACAAGCCACAGCTAGAAACAAAAGAAACACAAGCAACCAGAAGACACAAGGAGCTATAGTGGTTCCCCTAAACTTGGGTACATCCACTCTTCTACCAACCTAGGTAGGAATCCACTACAGGATGTGTTGATCAGGTGTCCTGGGCACCAATAAGCTTTAGATAAGGTGCTCAAAAACCAAACCAGATTTTTTGATCAGGTGTCTTGCCACCAATGAGCTTTTGATAAGGTGCTCAAAAACAAAACACAAACTTTTGAAGGGAGTTTGAAAAACCCTTTACAGAGGTGGGGATGAGAGAGTGATGGAAGTCTTCTCTTTCTCAAATCAGCTGAGAAGACTATGTGGATATTGATGTTGTCAAAGCACCCCCTGAGATCTGTAGTTGTTCAGGAAATGAAGCTTTGCAGTAGGGTGATAGGCCTTCAGAAAATTGATCTCCAGCAATTGATGATTTCAGCAACAGCTGAAATGTGACGTGTCTAGAGTCTTGAATGATGATGGCCTTGAACACTTGAATCAAAAGAGATCTGAAGATTTCAGATTTATTGATCTCCTTTTGGTGATGGTGTTCTTGTGTGAATTCTTTGAGACAGAGAATGTTTACAGCCCTTTTTCTTTTTCTCTTGAGTGATTATTGTTGAGAAAGATGTTGTTGCAGAGAAGAGTTGTTGCAGAGAATATTTTGTTCTTCTTCTTGTGCACTCTCTTCTTGTCAGGAATTCAAAAATCTTATCTTTTATTCATTTGTTCTGAATAGAAATGATCCTCTGTCCAGAATAGCCGTTGTCCTGTCATTAATTACATCCTTAATTGCAATTATCTTCCGAGGGAAAATCCAATGAAACATTCCTTGATAATCCCTTGAAACTTGCTCCAGAATAAATGAAAACGGCTACAAGATATTCTGAATTAATTGCTGAGAATAACTCCTTAACTGTCTGAATTTTGACTCTTCAGAAAAACGTCGAACTGAGCTCTACTATCGTCGAACTGAGCTCAGCGATTTGGACTTAGACAGCAACAGAGATCGTCGATCTGAGCTCAACTATCGTCGAACTGAGCTCAGAGATAGAGAATCAAAACTGGAGTCAAGATCGTCGAACTGAGCTCGAAGATCGTCGAATGGAGTTCGACGATTTGTTGAAGTTGAGCTCAGCGATCGTCCAATGGAGTTCAACGATCCGTCGAAGTGAGCTCAATGATCATCGATAGGAGTTCGACGATTCGTCGTACTGAGCTCGATGGAATGACTTAGTCTCCAAACTGAAAAACCTTGGTCTTGAGGGCAGCTTCCAAACCTAACTACTAACCCTTAGACTCAATTCTAATTGACCTTTAGATCTATATAATGAGGTCAAAAGCAGGTTTCCTAAACACATAGTTATCCTGACCCAAATTAGTAATAGGGTGTTCCAACAAAGGTGATATTTCACACCTCAAACCAAAGCAACTTGTGACGCGCGGATGTTGAAATGTCCTTAAGTCCACAAACCTGAGATGGGGTTGTCAAGCTTATAAAGTTTTTGGGCTCGTCGCTTTACAATTCACAACCTACAAAAATTTGGGTCATTTGATGGGGTTCCCCAAGAATTTCCTGAGTCAAAATGTAGAGGTTTGGTACATGGACTCGGGGGAAAACCAAACCGGCCAGGCAAGCTCTGGGCGCAGAAAGCTGTACTCACCTGAAAAGTCCCGAAAGCACCCTCAGAGGCTGTCAACCCCTGCCAGCATGCGTCGAAGTGCCCAACGCAAACTACGAATGCATAATGTGCGCGCTCCCATGATCACACATGGTCGCGTGGCCACGCAGGGCCATGCACTGGGCGACTATATGCGCTCGCGGATGCATAGGACCACGGGAAGCAACCCCGTGGACTACGGTCGCACATGGCCCCGCGAGCATGCAACTGTAGAAGACTGCGCACAACACACAACCATGAAGGGTTGAGTTGTGTGCGGCCATGCAACGCACAGCTGCACAGCGCGTGGCCTCACAGCATAAGGCATATGGCCACACATAGCCGCGTGGTCATGTGGCCATGCAGGGCAGCACCATGTGTGCGGTCATGCAGGGTTGCGCCCTGTGCGCGGTGACGCAGGGTCGCGCCCTGCACACACCCTGCACACGACTACGCGAGGCAGCACCTAGCACACGTGCACCATGTGCGAGCGTGCGTCGGTGGCGAGCCTTCAGCTCCCCCTTCGCCGCCAATCGCCTTTAGCCACCGCCGCCGCCTCCGGGCACCCTGTCCGGGTCGCCCGAACTACCCGGGATAAGGGGAGCACTTCCGTTATTTAGAAAATTTTGGTGATGTAGGTGATGAAAATGGAGCGACGCTATTCGCCCGTACAAATCACACCCCTATGTAATTACTGACGCGCCCCTCCAGAAAATTATGAATAGTCCCTCAGGGCTTCATTTCAAGTCAAGCAACTCTACATGCCAGAGAGATCTGAGGTTTTCTGGTGAGATCATGGGTTTAGGTCGATTCTCCGCTCAGGAACTCGATCTCCTCTTCTCCTTGTGCCACATACACCTCTCGCCTCAAGTGATGTCAACCGCCTCCATGAGAGCGCCCCCATCTAGGCTCCGCATCAATGAGAGCAATACCTGCAGACTTCTCCTCATGCTATGGTTCCTTCTGGTGTCTAATAATTGCGAAGAGAATAAAAACAGAACTAGCAATCCAATGAGGCAAGTATACCTATCGAAATGTAGCTAGGGGACACAAGTGTCTTATTAAAATCCGGGAACCGTTGAGTAATCTTACTCACACGAAAACTATTATCTTATCGAAGGAATGTTTTAGGCTTTAAGAGAAAGTTAATTGTATTAAGAAAAAAAATATAGCGCTAAAAAGAGAACTACTTGCAGCTAAATAGAGAGCTACTAAAAGCGATTACAATGAGGGGTTGAGACGATGAAAAAGAAGAGCACTCGATCAAGAATCACCTCAGCTAAAGTTGATTAAAAATGCGATAATAAACCCTAACTTAATAAGGTAAAAGACCTTGACCGAGGAGGTTCCATAAGCATGAACACGCTTCTCTCGAAGTCGTGCCCACCTGAGTTTAGGAAGGTCCAACCGAACTCTCGTCTGAATCAGAGACCTAAAGCTCGCATTACGCGATGAACCCCACTATTGGATTTCAATGCAATCCGGGAGATTTAACGTTTGCCTCTCTCAATAGGTACGTACAACTTTCTTTACTCTTGAGTGTTCACATCAAACTACGAGCCTCTCGGCTAGCTAAGAGTGAAAACAAATAAGTAAATTATATATCGATGATATAATGCCAAACAAGATTAATCAAGAGTAAATCAAGGCCTAAACTCCAAAAAGAAAAAGTAAAATTAAAGCATCATAACTTAATAAACTTGAACCTCGGATCATCATGATCGAGTATAAGGAGGATTATTTAATCATGGAGAAGTGGGGGAAGAGAGTAGGGTAGAAGAACATTAAGAAAACAAAGAAAAGGTGCACTTTTTATTAATGTAAAAAGAAAGCTACAACTTGAAATAAAAGATTACAAATGCAATGAAATAAAGACTAGGCTAGCATTAACATTAAGCTACTAAGTAATTACAAGAGCTAATAAAAAAAGTGTAAACTAAGCTCGGATTATAAAGCTTAAAATTAGGAGGAGGGAGAGGAGAAGCATGAAAAACTACAAGAAAACAAAAGTGCATCATCTCCCCTCTCACTCCAAAAACTATCCTAGACACAATGGGTGGTCTGAATTTATAGAAATTTTGCGGGTCAATCACCCTCGGGCAGGGCGTGTCAGGGGGCACGACATGTACGGGGTTGACATCGGGAGCTGAATTCTGACGGAAATCATGATTTGATTTGTACGTCAGTGGACATGCCCAAGGACACGCCCGTGTAGGCTGGACGTATATGGCACGCCAGGCTTCAATCATTGGTGGGAAATTCGTCAAAGGCCAAAAAAATGCGAAACACGCCAGGGGACACGCCCGTGTAGGGAGGGCGTGTCAGTACTGTTGATGTGTAGCGACGGAAAAGCTTTAAATGCGCATTAGGCTTTGGGAAGAGAACGACACGCCCAGTGACACGCCTAGTGACAGGCCCATGGAGGGCGTGTCATTGGGGGTGTGTCAGGGGGTTTTGTTCTGGATTTGGGCTCAGGTAGCAAACTTCCTCGGGATCGGGTTACACGACCAATGACATGCCCAGGGAGGGCGTGTAAGGGGGCGTGTCAGGTCATTTTGTCCGAGAGCTGAGAAAACCTGCAAAAAGAAGAGAAAACATTAATGGCATTAAAATATACAAAAGGAGGTCAAAATTAAACTTTACAAACATGATTTCTATATTAAAAACTAGTAATTACCCGAGTAATTTAGACTACAAAACGTATTATCAAATTCCCCCCAAGCTTAAGCTTTGCTTGTCTTGAAGCAAATATATAAAAACTAGCTAACATAAAAGTGAATAATCAGGAAAATTCTAATTATGCTAACACAAGTACAATACAAAATTCTAACTAGGGAGAAGGTGAAACATAAACCTAAAACAATTATTTAAACATGGTTTAACGATTTATAAACTTTACTAACTAAAATAGATCATCAAAAATTTTAACGAAATTATTTAAATAAATTTTAGCAAATAAACAAAATGAAAAAACGCATTGAGTTGTTACTAGATCCAAGAGATACATTATAACTAAGTCAATCAAATAACAAAAATCTAAATTTAAATCCAAAACTTTACTATTTTACTTTTCTTCTTTACTTAGCTAAAAAAATAAAATTCAAAAACATGAATCAAAAGGACTTATTAGGACCAAAATGTTTGGTTTAGGATTATGATTAGGAGTGGAATTCAAAGATAAACAAGGAGGCTCTAAAATCTCACTAAACCAAAATAAAGAGTTTCAAAAATTTTAATCATAAATAAAATTTTTTTCTTTCTTTTTTTTCTTTTCATTTTCTTTCCTTTCCTTTTTATATTTTTCTTTCTTTTTTCAAAACAAAATAAAGGCCATAAATAATTTTATTTTCATTTTGAAATAGGCCAAAGAAAAGTAAATACTTCTTTTGAGCATACTTTTTCAAAAAGTTCTCCAAATAAAAATCACAAAATAACCCTATCATAATCATGAAAATTTTTAATGAAACTCAAAATGCTAGTGTGATTAGATAGGTTGGAAAAATTTAGCTTTGGTGAAAATGAAATGATAAGTGGAGCTATCAATTGAAATCAGAAAAAGGCTCAAAAGCAGATAACTAGGGATAAAATTTTTTAGGTTGGCAAGAAGACTCAAACGAAAACAAAAACGGCCTAAATCATTTTCATGTTTTTAAATTTATCTAAAGCATAAGCTTTCAAAATTTTCAAAAAGAAAATCCTAGATAATAAATAAAGACAAATGAAAAAACCTTGAAAGTAGAAATAATAAGCGACTTGGATCATTCACATCTACTACGCTAATCAAAAGTTGACATTTCAAAAATTATCCAAAACGAAAAGGAAAATAGTGGATGAAATATTTTCGAGAAAGTAAAGAGAATAAAAATGAAAACCGTAATAAAAATGCGAGTTTTAGAAAAACGATTCACGTTAACATGCTATCGTGAATTAGAAACACAACAAGGCCAAAATTTTACTTGTGAAACATAATTAAAAAGATTGATTAGAAAAATTATAATTGGCTAAGTCTTTTATATGGAATTTTCAGAAAAACAAAAGAAAAACAAGGGGTACTATTGAAATACCAAAATTTGTTTAAACTGAACAAATAACATATATATATATATATATATATATATATATATATATATATATATATATATATATATATATATATATATATATATGAAATATTCTATTTTTTTGGATTTTTAAGATATTCTCTTTCTTTGGATTATTAAGATATTCTTTTTTTTGTATTTAAAAAAAAATTTTGATTTTGATTTTTTAAAGGAAACAAAAATAAAGACAAGATAAGGAGGAAATATTCCCACAAGCATAAAGTAGACATTGTCCTCAATGGGGAAAATAGGGGTATGAGAGAGAGAAAAATTAAAACATATATAAAAGTACAGAATTGAAAAACAGGTACTTCCCGGATTTATGCGCCGTGAATGTTGATTGATGTTGCTCCCCCATGCTTGTGTTTTGGATCTTCATTAAATGTCTTCTTTGGACTTCGTGATGGATTCAGCAGCGTTGGAGCAGGCGATCGCAGAAGTTTTAGCTTGTCGGAGCCGTCCGGGGCAAAAAGTTTAAAATAAAGAAAACAAAAAAATAACTTGGGTTGCCTCCCAAGAGTGACCTTTGTTTAAAAACATCGTTTGATCTTGACGCAGTAAAATAATATTCTCCAAAAGATTATTGTCTAAAATAATATTTAAAGTTTTTAACAAAAATAATTAGTCTTAAGTAAATACAGTTTGGACTGGCATCACCACAGAAATAAAGTTTAAGACGCTGCGCATTCACTTTGAACTCACCCTTATCAGGATGTGAAATTAAAATAGTGCCATATGGAAAAACTTCTTTAAAAGTAAACGGCCCATAACATCGTGATTTTAAATTCCCCAGAAATAAATGTAATCAAGAGTTATATAAAAGAACTTGGTCCCCTGGTTTGAAGGTTTTTGGGTGCCTCAAGTGTTTGTCGTGAAAACATTTCATCCGCTCTTTATAAAATTTGTTATTTTCATATGCATAAGAGCGCCACTCGTCGAGCTCGTTAAGTTGAAATTTTTTAATGTCGCCAACAGAGTGGTGATCGAAATTTAAAAACCTTAAGGCCCAAAAAGCGTGGTGTTCAAATTCTACGGGTAAAGGACACGATTTTCCATAGACCAATCGATATAGCATACAACCGATGGCGATTTTGTATGCTGTATGGTAGGCCAATAGAGCATCGTCTAATTTGGTTAACCAATCTTTTCAAGAGGTGGATATAGTCTTTTCTAAAATTCTTTTGAGCTCCCTGTTCACTACTTCGACTTGTCTGTTAGTTTGGGAGTGGTAGGCAGTTGAAAGCTTATGTGTAACGCCGTATTTAATATGAATTTTTGAAAACTGTGCGTTACAAAAATGTGAACCCCTTTCGCTAATGATGGATCGTGGTGTATCGAATCGAGAAAATAATTTTTTCAAAACCTTAATTATGACTCGGGCGTCGTTAGTAGGAAGAGCTTGGGCTTCAGCCCATCATGAAACATAATCAACAACAATTAAAATATATTTATTCCCGAAGCTAGAAGGAAGGGGGCCAACAAAATAAAATCCCTAGAGGTCAAAAACTTCGCACTCAAGGAAATAGTTTTGCGACATTTCATTTTTATTGGAAATATTTCCCGACTGTTGGCAACTATCACACCTACTCACAAAGGCTTGCGTATCTTTAAACATGATAGGCCAGTAAAAACCCGCGCAAAGCACTTTGTGAGAGGTGCGAGCAGCTTGATAGTGACCAACAGTCGATCCTTCATGCAAATGTTTTAAAATATCTAATCCTTCTTCAAAAGAGAGACATCTCCTTATCACTTAGTCCGCATAGACTCGGAAAAGATGCAGGTCCTCCTAAAAATAGTTCTTCAACTCATAAAATAATTTCTTCTTTTGCTGAGAGGAGAACTCTTTCGGGAGAACACGAGCCACTAAATTGTAGGCTATGTGTGCAAACAAAGGAGAGGGGATGCGTTAATTAAAAGCAGCTTCTCATCGGGGAAGAAATCATTAAAAGATTTTTCATCTAATTTTTCTATATAAGGATTATCTAATCGTGAGAGATGGTCGGCGGCCAAATTCTCGGCACCTCGCTTATCACAAATTTCTAAGTCAAACTCCTGGAGGAGTAAGACCCAACAAATCAGGCGCGGCTTGGCATCCTTCTTATCAAGAAGATGCTTGAGGGCCGAGTGGTCCGTAGAAATGATAATTTTGGAAAGCGTGATATATGAATGGAATATATCAAAAGCAAAAACGACAGCTAGGAGCTCCTTCTCGGTTGTGGTATAATTCTCTTGTGTTGATGTTAGTGTTTTACTTGAATAATAGATGGTGTGGAAGTTTTTAGATATTCGTTGTCCTAGTACGGCTCCCACCTCGATACTACTCGCATCGCACATAATTTCAAAGGCAAGGTCCCACAACGGAGCTATCATAATAGGGGCATTAATAAACTTTTCTTTTATTAAATCAAAGGAAGATAGACAAGGTCATCAAAATAAATGGGGCACCTTTTTCCAGAAGATGAGTAAGGGGTTTGGTGATTTTGGAGAAGTCTTTTATGAAGAGACGGTAGAAGTCAGCATGTCCAAGGAAACTTCTTATTGTTTTGACATCCGTAGGCTGCGGTAGCTTCTCAATAACTTCTATCTTACGTCTACTTCAATTCCTCTCGCAGAATTCTTATGATCCAAAAGTAACCCTTCCCTCACCATAAAATGTCATTTTTCCCAATTTATGGCAAGGTTAGTTTCTTCGTATTTTTCCAGGACTTTTTCGAGGTTTTCTAAGAAACTATCAAAGACATCGTCGAAGACGGAGAAATCATCCATAAATACCTCCATAATGCTCTCTACGTACTTGTCGAAGATAGCAAGCATACATCACTGGAATGTAGCTGCCACATTGCATAATCCAAACGGCATTCTTCGGAAAGCGAAGGTGCCGGAGGGACAAGTAAACGTAGTTTTCTCCTGGTGCTCAGGAGTGATGGGGATTTGAAAGTACCCCGAGAGAATGTTGGGTCCGGCGTTCCTTCACTTGACCCGTGGCGCTCTTCTACTTATTTAAGAAATTAAGTAGCACCCTTTCCAACAGTCCGGGCTTTTGGAACAGTTGGTTATGCGCTTGATCCTTCAATTGGTATCAGAGCAGGTCACGGGTTCAAGACCGGGGGAGCGCTATTAAATCCTGATTTTTCCCTTCTACCTGTGTGGGTCCGGCGGGTCAGGCAACCGTGGACATGTGGTAACCCCACCTCTAAGCCGTGAAACCGTGGAGATATGGTAACCCCACCTCTGAGCCGTGTGGGCCATGTGGTAACCCCACCTCTGAGCCATGTGGGCCATGTGGTAACTCCACCTCTGAGCCGACGGGTTGTGCTGGACGCCGGGGGGGGGGGGATTATTGGGTCCGGCGTTCCTTCACTTGACCCGTGGCGCTCTTCTACTTATTTAAGAAATTAAGTAGCACCCTTTCCAACAGTCCGGGCTTTTGGAACAGTTGGTTATGCGCTTGATCCTTCAGAGAACATCGAGAAAACAGTGAATGCTATGGCCAGATATGTAGTACCCCCCCAAACTTTTGCCCGGGTAGGGCCGGAGGGGTACTATTGGGGCAAGACGTCCACCCGGTGCTCCTTAGGGAAAACGATCCACCCTATCCAAGAACTAGATGGCCGCCTTGCTCGGCTCGAATCATTTCTTTCACAACCCATCAAAGTATAGCGGAAGCATTAACAGGAAACCACTGTAGATATATATAACACATCATAATAATACAGAGGTTCTAGGGCCGAAGCCTAAGCGTTTATAATATCCCGTGGGCTATACATGTACTACATAAGTCTCTCACACACTCTCTCTAAGCTTCTTGGCGGTACTCACGTCTCTAAACACCGGAGACGGCGGTGGTGTATCTACTCGAGTAGTCCTAGCCGCTGGCATAGTCTCCTGCGGCAGCGAGTCACTACGATGCTCCATTTCCTGTAAATAGTTAATCAAATAACCGTTAGTCACAGGGCTAAGTGTTAACAAATCTCCTCCCCGGATCCATATCCTGGGGACGAGCACATACCCACCCACCTAACAGAAGTAAATAGCTGAAGCAAGAGAGGGTTAGCACAACATCTCATAAATGTACAGTTAGGAGCAATTATAAAAGAGTGCAGTATAACCGAAAAAAGAACCAATAGTATAAAACAGTTATAACGAGGCCCTACTAGCTCATCAACACAACATTTTTCATATCCTGAAATCTATCGCAGGCACTCACAGCAGTGCACACACCGCAGACATTTATAGCCTTGCACACACCGCAGGCATTCATAGCTGCGCACACACCGCAGGCAATCATAGCCGCACACACACCGCAGGCATTCATAGCCGCGCACACACCGCAGTCATTCATAGCCGCGCACACAAACCCTATGTCGACATAGTTTGGACCGCTTCTATTCCAGCAGGGTAGCGAGCCCCGCGGGCCTCACCGATGTGGTCGTCGGTGACAGTGGCCAGTATTGCCACTTCTGGGGGTGGTCGTACCGCACAACCCCAGGCCCTAACGTACAACCTTGTGTACTCTTGGATGTGAGCGACATCCGACGAATCATTTTGGCCGACCAGCGGAGGAAACCCGACGGGGAATATAATGGCCGGTCACCCGTGGTACTCATCTCCATGTCACCTTGAGTCATCAACCTTCCCGCACCGGTACCAACGGTCTGCGGAAGGGACAGACCCGCCACCATTTCACCGCAAGCAATTTACAATCAATCAAACAAAGGCAAACATTATAAAACATCGGGTCTACGTCGTCCTGCCTTACTAGTCTTAGTTTTCGGGCGTTGGCACTCAGCTCTACTTTTGACAAGGAGCGTGGGAGCGCTTTATTTGGGGCTACACCTGGAGGACAACTTCAACTCCGGTTATCCCCAACTAAGGCTCGACGACTGCTCGTCAGAGCAGGACCTGAGATTACAATAGTAAATTGCAATGGAAAGATGTGCGGTGATTATGCTGCTTAATTAAAGTGCTGGAATGAAATGTGACCAGTACGAGACTGGAGTAGTACTGAATAGAAAGTACTAAAATAAGCCTGACCAGTACGCAACTAGAGTAGTACTGAGTAGAAAGTACTAAAATAAGTCTGACCAGTACGTAACTGGAGTAGTACTGAATAGAAAGTACTAAAATAAGCCTGACCAGTACGCAACTGGAGTCGTACTGAATAGAAAGTACTAATAATAAGCCTGACCAGTACGCAACTGGAGTTGTACTGAATAGAAAGTACTAAAAAAAGCCTGAACATTATGAGACTGGAGTAGTACTAAATTGAAAGTGCTAAAATAAGCCTGACCAGTATGCAATTGGAGTAGTACTAAATAGAAAGTACTGAACTGAAATAAATATAGGAATTGGAGCAGTGCAAGACTGGAATAATCATAAATAAAATGGTTAGTAGTCCAATCACTCCATCCAGGAGGCTTCAGTTCCATCTTCGTTCTCAGGAGAGATTTTCCATCTCCATCCAGGAGGCATATTCAGTTCCATCTCCATTCTCAGGAGAGATTTAGTTCCATCTCCATCCAGGAGGCAAATTCAGTTCTATCTCCATTCTCAGGAGAGATTCAGTTCCATTTCCATTCTCAGGAGAGATTCAATTTCATCTCCGTTCTCAGGAGAGATTCTAGTTCCATCTCCATCCAGGAGGCACATTTAGTTTATCTCCGTTCTCAGGAGAGATTCAGTTCCATCTCAGTTTTTAATAAAGATTCCTTGGGTTACATCCATTTTTAAGATCCAATTAATTCGGTTGCGTCATAATAATTACGACTTAATCAGATCAGGGGCTTGTTAGGAGTTACACCCTCATTATTTAACGAGAAAAATTTGCAACTCACTACTCGTACTCTCACTTTCCGAGCGTGCCCAAATCACCCGAAAGTTGAGGCGCTCGACGGTTTCACGAAGTCTCGGAACACACGGAGCTTGGTCACTTGCCTCAGCCTCTCTCATTGTTACGAAAAATTGTATCCATTTTTCAAATTAGAGAGGATAGTCTCGCGCTCCAATTTTCATTTTCGAAGAAAATGAGCGTAATAAATACCGAGCGTGATCCTAGGCTTCCATAATTTGGGAAAAATATCAAAACTTATCCCCATGACCCCAAATTTTGATACAACCTATAAGGGGGTCTAAAATGAGCCTGGAAAAAATTTCATAATTTTTCGAAGAGTTTTGGGCCTTTAATTTGGCAAAATAATTTTCATTTGGCCTTTTAAAAATAACAAATCAACTCCACAAATTCTCAAAATTTTTGTGGATGATGCACTCATCATGAAAAATATTTTTCATGTTCAATACTTTTTTCCTAGGAGCCTATTTTAGTCTCAAAAAATATCAGCCCATTATAATACTATAATATTTATAAATATTATAGTAATATATTTATATATAATATATATATATATATATATATATATATATATATATATATATATATATATATATATATATATATATATATATATATATTTATAATTTTAACTGTTCATCACCTTCCCCCCTCCCGCTATACCGTTCCGCCGCCCCTTACGGGCTTCTTCAGCCGCCGGCCGGCCGCCGCTCCACCCCCAGCCGACTGCCCGAGGGTGGGTGCTCCCTCCGGCGGTGGTCCGGCGGCCTGCCGCAGCTGACCATCACCGAAGCTCTTTTTTTTTTTGAAATGGGAGGGAGGGGTGACAGAGGTGGCACTCCGGCCCCCGGGGGCGCCATGCAAAACGTCCAAAATAAAAAAAGGGGGAGGGAGAAGGCTTCCACCTGGGTTTGGCATGCTCGGGTGGGGCCGGCTTGGTCAGCCATGGCTCAAGGTTATGGAGGAGTGGAGGAAGAGCTTCGGCTTGGGTTTTTCCGGCCTCTAGAGCTCCGGCAGAAGGGGAAGCAGGGAGAGGGGGCTGCACTGTGAGCTCTGAGGGAAAGAGAGGGGGGTGTGGTGGATTTTATATGGAGGGGTAGGGGGAGCTCCCTCCCTTTGGTCAAGGTGGGATCGTGGGCCACTCAAATGGAGAAAAATCCAAAAAGTAGATTTTTAGGAGGGTTTGACCAAGTCAACCCTAGAGTGGGTCCCCCTTACTGATCAAAGTAAAAGTGGGTCCAAGTCATCAGGGTCGGATCAAGGTTCGAGTGTCGTGTCACAATTGGTGTGCATACGCTTTTCGGTGCACGACTATGCTTGATTTTACCAAGGGTTGACCAATTGTCGTTGAAATTGGCCGGAACGACTTTGGCTGACTTCGTATTGACTACACGAGTCCAACGCCACTGATTGTGGTCGAATCGGAGTCCGTTTGGAGAAAGTCCGAAATTTGTGCTTCACGCACGTTAAAACGGTCAAATTATCCAATATTGTAGTTAGATCTCAGATCGTGACGCGACGAGCTCCGATGCGCTCATATTGACTATATGAGGCCACATGAACTGACAGAACTTGAATCAGAGTTCTCTAGCTCGATATCCAAAATCTCGCTCTCATTGTGTTTTGTGAGGAATGGTGACATTCACTATACGGCCTTGGGGTCCAATTGAACGAGTTTTGATGCACTTGTATTGACTACACAAGGCCACGAGAACTGACAGAACTCAATTCAGAGTTCTCTAGCTCTATTTCCCGCCAAGGGTTATTTCCCACTAGGTCATGGGTAGGGTTCGGGCCACTTTTATTGCGCCCACAAGGGCTCTGGTGGCCCAATAAAAGTCGGGATGTTACAAGATAATCGTTCTAAAATTTGTTCGATGAACGGCAAGGTAAAGTGGTCCTTGCGGATGGCATCATTTAACTTACGATAGTCAATACACATTCGCCACCCCGTCACCGTCCGCATCGAGATTAAGCCATTACTCTCATTACTAACTACAACTATCCTTCCCTTTTTTGGCACTACCTGGACAGGGCTAATCCACTTACTGTCAGAGATAAGATAGATAAATCTTGCGTCTAAGAGTTTCATAACCTCTCCCTTTACGACTTCTTTCATATTTGGATTTATACGGCGCTGTGGTTGGATTGAATTACGCGAATTATCTTCCATTAGGATATTGTGGGTGTAGAAAGATGGGCTTATGCCCTTAATATCAGCTATCTTCCAGGCAATAGCTGGGCGATGTTTACGTAACACTTGTAGGAGCTTATCATTTTGCACTTCGGTTAGGTAGGCCGAAACTATTACTGGTAGCTAGGAGTCTTTTTCTAAGAAGGCATACCTAAGATGTTCGGGTAGTTCCTTTAATTCCAGGGTAGGGGGTTCTTCATATGATATTTTGGAAATTCTTTCTTTTTCAAAAACAATGTCTTCATAGACCTTTTCTTTATACGAAAAATTGAAAGGAGCAGAGCTAATGGCCATGACCGCTTCTTGCAGAAATTCATTTGGAAGAGTAGAGGAAAAACAAAAAATAGAAAATGAAAGTAGGGTTAGGTCTACAATACTCTAGAGGGGGGTGAATAGAGTATATTTAAAATTTGTTAGGTCCCAATAAAGGTGTTGTTACAGCTTTTGCTGTAAACTAAAACTGTGCAGTAATTAAGAAACTGGAAAACCCAAAGTAATAATCCTAATCACAGCCACACAGCAAGAATAAAAAGAAATAGATAGGCAACCAGACGACACAAGAAGTTTATAGTGGTTCCCTAAATCTGTGTAGTCCACTCTTCTACCACCCTTGGTAGGAATCCACTCAGGTTTTTGATCAAGTGCCTGACACCAATGGGTTTTGATCAGGTCCCCAAAAACCAACTCAAGTCTTGTGGTTAGGAAACTTGCAACCAGGAATCACATTTGAAGGGAGATGACAACCCTTTATACAAGAGGGAGTGAGAGAGTGATTTTGTCTTCTCTTTCTCATAAACTGAGAAGACTTACGTGGATTGATGTTTAGCAAAAGCTCCCCCTAAAATATTGATTGGTTCAGGAAGATTTGGAAGCTTTGTTGTAGGGTGATAGGTCTTCAATCAGAGTTCTTGACAAGCAGTGATGCAGGAGCTTCTTGACTGATTTGATATCTGTTGTCCTTGGAAGTCCTGGAGAGAATATGGAAGAAGAAGACTCTTGATATTATATGATTGTTCTTCTTCTTCTGAATGAAGATCACTGCCTGTCACTGTAAGCTTCAGTATGATTTCTGTGTAAAGCTTTTCTGCTGCTGTATGAAATCTTGCAGTCAGTCTGTGTGTCTCTGTTTTTCTCACTGAGTGTATATTTCTTACTGATTGTTATCGATCTTGTATTCTTCTCTCTCTTTTCAAAAATTTGAATCCTCTGTAATTAATGCTGACGCCTTGAAAATAATCAGCATTGAATCATTTCCTCAACTGTCCCGTGGAAAGTCGGCAAGTAATATTCCTGAAGAAGACCGTAATCAATGCTCTTACTAACGGATACATTCAGAGAATGTAGAGCATTAATTACTCAGGAATTTCCGCATTAGAATGGGGACAGAAGGCCGGAAATGGCAAAATCTGAAGTCGTCAAACAGTTGGCAGAATTCGTCGAACTAAATTACCAATTCGTCGAGCTGAGATATTGAATTCGTCGACCAGACGGCTTCTTGTTCATCGAGCTGAGTTCCAAGAACACCGAGCTGATAACAAAGATGCATGCTTCAGAGCCTTTGCCTTTCCTGTCTGAAGTTCATCGAGCTGAGTTTGTAACTTCGTCAACTGGAGTTCAGCAACCATTCTGGACTTAGTCGAGTATTTTGTGTTGACTGATATTCTGTGTGTCGACATGAATCTTCTGGTGTCGACACAGGTGGGTGTCGACTGATTAGTCTTGTTGTCAACACAAGTCTTCTGGTGTCGACATAAGTTGGTGTCGACACATGCTTTCTGGTGTCGACATAAGTTTTCTGGTGTCGACATAAGTTGGTGTCGACACGTGCCCTAAGTGTCGACACAAATCTTCTGATTCCAGAATTCGTCGAGTAGAGTACTGAGTTCGTCGACCTGAGAAGTTGACTTCGTCGACCTGAGAAGTTGTGAACTTGAGATCCAAGTTTGTCGAGCTCAGAATCTTGTTCGTACACCAAAGTCTGAAGTTGGACTTAGAATAATCTGGAGTTATCCTGACTTTAGTTTGTTGAAGTATCCCAGTTTTCGTCGACCAGAGAATGAAGATCGTCGAGCTCAGCTCAGAGAAATATCTGGAGTTTGTCGAGCTGAGAACGTCTTTCGTCGACCTGAGTTCGACGAACGTCGAACTCATTTTACTTAGTCTTGAAATCTTCTAAGTCTTGAGTCTCTGATAGTCTTGTTTATAGCTGGTCCATCTAATATTGACTCTAAGGACTTGGCGTAGACTCTAGGACACAACTATGACCCTGGCTATACATGTTGGGTCACATCCTAAGTTAGTGAAACTATCCCAAATCAACTAGGGATCCAACAATCTCCCCCTATTTGGGTGAGGTCACTAATAGACTCAAAACAAAAATATAAGAATAAACAAAGCAAGAAAAAAAGTATATCTTGCAGAGATTTACTAACACATGCAGTAGATATATATATATATACCCGAGCTTTGTTTTAAACAGACAGATCAGTTTTAAAACTAATGTAGAGAAAAGAAATTAAAGCACTGTAAAGATTATTTCTTCTGCTTATCTGTGGGATTGTTTTCTTTTGTCTTTTCTCCTGGCTTTGTAAAGATAATTTCTATATTTGGATTCAAAGCCCGTGTCTGTGTCATTATCATGTCAGCTGCCCCAATAATCCTCAGGGATATAGTTCTGGGGACAACTGCTTCGGGATGTAGCTTCATGTAATCATCAACATTGAACAGTTTATTTGCTTTATCAAATCTTTTGAGTTCTTCCTTCCTGTATTTGGACATAGTGGAATATCCTGATATATCTTTGCCTTCAGCTTTTGCTTTATTAATCAAAGAAAGACCAACAAGTTCCTGTGTTGGAACCCCAGTTAGGATTTGGGTAAGGAACGCTATTAGGGTTTTTAGATTGACCCACCATGTATAGTCATGGGTCATAGGATTCTTTCCAGGACAGCTCATTCAGAAAGGTTTCTCCAGAATTGCAGAAAAGAAGTCCAAGGAATGCAGTTTAGACAAAGTCAGAAAATCAGATCGACGATCGTCGAACGCAGTTCGACGAACGGCGATCTCCGGTCGACGAATTCTAAGTTGCTTCTCTGAACTCAGGTCGACGATCTCAAGACTCCAGCAACTGTGTCGACACTCAACAGTTCTCTCAGCTCGACGAACACAGAAACTGAGCTCGACGAACTGCTAGCTCCGGTCGACGAACGCAGACAAGATATTCAGCTCGACGAATCTAGCTGAGTTCGACGAATGTCGAACTCAGGTCGACGATCGCTGAACTCATTGAATGCTCCGGTCGACGATTTCTGTGGAATCAGTAACAGTTGGCAGAATCAACTGAGGATTAATTACAGTCATTATTCTCAGTGAATATAGCCGTTCAAACGGACAATTACAGTTGGATTAATTATAGATCTATTCCCAATGCATCTCCACTCTCGGGAATGTTTTCTCTTCCGCCATCCAGGCCAAGGATTTTGAATGTCTGAATATATACAGAGAATACAAGAAGACAAAAACTAGAGATAGAAGGATATAACACAGAGAAAGAAAAACACAGAAAGGGCAATATCACTACAGCAACTACAAGCCCAGGCCAGAGAACAACTTCATCAAGAAGAAGAATAACAACCTATCACTATCAAGAGTCTTCTTCTTCTCTATCACTGCAGGATAACTTCAAGGACAACAATTACTCTATCAGTCAGAAGTTCCTGAAGGATACTCTGGTCCAGGCCCGAAGATTGAAGGCCTATCACCTTGAAGCAAAGCTCCAGATCTCGCCTGATCATTTCTACATCTCAGGGGGAGCTTTTGCTAACATCAATATCCACAAGTCTTCTCTCTAATATTTGATAGAGAAGACATCATCATCTCTTTCCCACCTCCTGTACAAAGGGTTGTCATCTCCCTTCAAAAGTGATTCCTGGTTCATAAGTCTCCTTCCAAAAGACTTGAGGTTTTGGTTTTTGGGGACCTGATCAAAATCCATTGGTGGCAGTCACCTGATCAAAAACCTGAGTGGATTCTTACCAGGGTGGTAGAAGAGTGGACTACCCAGATTTGGGGAACCACTATAAAAATCTTTGTGTGTCTTCTGTGTTGCTTGATTTCTTCCTGCATTTTTTATTTTATATTTGTGCTGTGATATTTTTAACTCTAATTAGTATTAGTTAAGAACTATCCTCTTTCAATTAATATTTAAGAGAGGTTGGTTAAAATACCAGACCTTGAGAGGTTGATTGGTTGTACAGGCTAACACCTGAACCAAAAGATCCTTTGATAGAGCTTAAAATCTTTTGAGTTTTATCATGACACAAATTGTAGATTTTTCAAGCACCAGTCTGCCAATGTGCAATCTAGATATGCTTGCACTATGGAAGACAAGGATTCAAGTTTATATGGACTCCATTGATGAAAACATCTTTCAATCTATTTTGTCAGGACCCATTACAGCATCTGCAGCCTCAGATGCCCAGAAAAGGATGAAGATTGCTGATGCCCAAGAAATGAACATTCTAGCACAATCAATGTCTGATGACATTTTTGAAGGACTTGCTGAATGTTCATCTGCTAAAGAAATGTGGGACTCCATCACAGCAATGGCTGCTGGATCAGCTAAAGAAATAATAATTGAAGCTGAATCCTAGAGTGGTGAAAAAGAAGCAAGAGCAATAGAATTTTGCCTAATGGCAATAGATGCTTCTCGCAGCAGCTATGCTGAAGAATCTGAAGAATCAAAGTGTGAATCAGAAGAAGAAGATCAGGTAATCTCTACCCTTGATCTTTCATCAGGTAAAAATCTTTAGAAAATCTTAGTTCAAAATAATTCGTCGAACGGAGATCGACGAAATCAATCCTATTCGTTGAACTCAGAGCAACGATTCCCGAACGAAGATTTTGCTTTGAACAGTTCAGGAATCTGTGCTCGACGAAACAAATTTAATTGACCGAACAGAGCTCGACAAACTCAATATCATTCGTCGAACTCCGCTCGACGAAAGTACTTTAATTCGTCGAACTCAGAATTTCAAAACAGAAATTTTTATTCTTTTATTTCTGATTATTTTAAAAGAGAACCAGGACCCAAGGTCATCTGGGTCCAGAGCTCCTAACATCTTCTTGCAGGAAAAGAATTCAGCCCAACAAATATACAGGCTATATCAGTGGCTGTCAGATTTGGGCAAAGAAATGTAAACATGGGGAGAATGTTTGTTTTACCACAGAGGAATAGTGGCTATGCAAATAGGGGGAGATTCCAGTAAATGAAGTTGCAGAAATTCCAGCAACAGCAGATTTTCTTGATCCAGATTCAGGGGAAAATTGTATTTTAATTGTATTTTACTTGTATTTTATCTATTTTTATGTAAATAGTGTCCTCACCCAAATAGGGGGAGATTGTTGGAACCCCAGTTAGGATTTGGGTAAGGAACACTATTAGGGTTGTTTAGATTGACCCACCATGTATAGTCATGGGTCATAGGATTCTTTCCAGGACAGCTCATTCAGAAAGGTTTCTCTAGAATTGCAGAAAAGAAGTCCAAGGAATACAGTTTAGACAAAGTCAGAAAATCAGATCGACGATCGTCGAATGCAGTTCGACGAACGGCGATCTCCGGTCGACGAATTCTAAGTTGCTTCTCTGAACTCAGGTCGACGATCTAAAGACTCCAGCAACTGTGTCCACACTCAACAGTTCTCTCAGCTCGACGAACACAGAAACTGAGCTCGACGAACTGCTAGCTCCGGTCGACGAACGCAGACAAGATATTCAGCTCGACGAATCTAGCTGAGTTCGACGAATGTCGAACTCAGGTCGACGATCGCTGAACTCGTCGAATGCACCGGTCGATGATTTCTGTGGAATTAGTAACAGTTGGCAGAATCAATTGAGGATTAATTACAGTCATTATTCTATGTGAATATAGCCGTTCAAACGGACAGTTACAGTTGGATTAATTATAAATCTATTCCCAATGCATCTCCACTCTCGGGAATGTTTTCTCTTCCGCCATCCAGGCCAAGGATTTTGAATGTCTGAATATATACAGAGAATACAAGAAGATAGAAACTAGAGATAGACAGATATAACACAGAGAAAGAAAAACACAGAAAGGGCAATATCACTACAGCAACTACAAGCCCAGGCCAGAGAATAACTTCATCAAGAAGAAGAAGAACAACCTATCACTATCAAGAGTCTTCTTCTTCTCTATCACTGCAGGATAACTTCAAGGACAACAATTACTCTATCAGTCAGAAGTTCCTGAAGGATACTCTGGTCCAGGCCCGAAGATTGAAGGCCTATCACCCTGAAGAAAAGCTCCAGATCTCTCCTGATCATTTCTACATCTCAGGGGGAGCTTTTGCTAACATCAATATCCACAAGTCTTCTCTTTGATAGTTGACAGAGAAGACATCATCATCTCTTTCCCACCTCCTGTAGAAAGGGTTGTCATCTCCCTTCAAAAGTGATTCCTGGTTCACAAGTCTCCTTCCAAAAGACTTGAGGTTTTGGTTTTTGGGGATCTGATCAAAACCCATTGGTGGCAGTCACCTGATCAAAAACCTGAGTGGATTCCTACCAGGGTGGTAGAAGAGTGGACTACCCAGATTTGGGGAACCACTATAAAAATCCTTGTGTGTCTTCTGTGTTGCTTGATTTCTTCCTGCATTTTTTTATTTTATATTTGTGCTGTGATATTTTTAACTCTAATCAGTATTAGTTAAGAACTATCACTTTCATCCTGGAACCTGGCCATTTTAGTAATGTTTGCTGTTTCAGGATCTTCAAAAGGAACAGGAGGTGAATCTGGTATGTTGGGACTGTCAGCTTTCTGTTATGCAGACAGACTTTGTTGTTGCTGCTGATGTTGTTGTTGTTGATGTTGCTGCTGTTGATTTCTTGAAGAGTGATGTCTTTGCTGACTGCTTCTAGAAGGTCTCCCTTGATGTCTCTGATAGGTTTGAATAGGGGCAGACCTTTGAGATCTAGAGCCAGTGACACTAGCTGATGGAGGAGGTGGAGGTGGTGGATATTTTCTATATCTCTGAACTGGAGGAGGAGAATATTTTCTGCTTCTTTTCTTCTCCTTTTGCTGATTTTTAGACAACCACATCCATGTTGTTATTCCTTTGTAAGGAGTAATATTTTGGAGAATATAGAATGTAGTGTCATTCTTTGGGTAGCAGGAGGAGGAGGAGGGGCTTTCCTTTTCTTTGACAACAGTTTCTTCTTCTTCTTAGCAGTTTCTTCATCTAAATCTTCTTCATCATCATCTTCATCATCATCACTGGTAGAACCCTGAGGGTTATTATATAGTGCATCCAATGCTTTCAAGGTTTTATCATAAGTAGCAGTCTCTTCTGTTGCAGGAGTAGAAGTTTCAAAGGTTGGAATTTCAGCAGGAGTTGAAGAAGAGACTATGCAAGAATCAGAAGTAACTGGGACAGAGCTTTCAGCTACTGCCTTATTTTCTTCTTCAATGTCAGCCAAGATCAACTCATCTAGATCTATCATAGGGGCGTCATCCATCACAAAGATTGGTGCTGAGATAGCTTCTGGAGGAGATAGAATGACTGTCAAGGTTGGTGCAGAAACTGGAATTACAAGGCTGTCACATAGTTGCTTGGCAAATGTTGGACTGACAGGAGAAGTATAAGGAACAATAGCTAACTGTGGCTTAGTAAATTCTTCTGGAAGATACTGCATATGTACAGTGTCAAAGGTTTTCAGCAATTCTTCTAAGTTAACTGTGGGATTTAGAATAAAATCACCAACATTTGTGAATCCTTCAGAATCTGACTCATTAAAATCCATATCAGTATCAATGAAATCAATTAAATCTTTATCTATATAATCTGTATATGCTGTTGTGGGGACTGGAGTATCTGCTGGTGTTGGAGCTGAAGTGTCTGAAGCTGTAGCTGCTGCTTCATCATCAGGCATCTCCCCCAGCCTGGTTTCAGTGGGAACTGAGGCCAAGCCCCTGACTGAGGAGGGGGCAGCAGTGAGGGCAGATATTTAGGCAGATAAAGATTGAATGGTGGTAGCAAGAGGTGTGATGGCCTCTTCTATAAGTGATTTAAGAAGGGGAGTTATGATGGTGATGATAGTTGAGATGGTAAAGGGGTCCAATGAAACAGTGGTAGATGGTGTTGCAGTTGGTGCGGAAGAGGTGGCAACAATTGATGGAATAGGGGGTGGAACATCAGGTATGTGAAGGTTAGATGTTGATGGGGATGGAAGGGTGGCATCTTGCATCATGGTGTCTGATGGTAGGATGTAAGATGGTATGGAAGAGAGATGTGGAGGAAGTGGAGATTGTGGTGGTTTAGAAATGTATGTGTCATGAGGGGATTCAGGAGGTGTGGGTGGTTGATTTTCCTGAAGAGGGGAAGAGGGAATGTCGGTGATGGGGATTGGTAAAGATGGGGTGACTGGGGATTGTGTTGTTGTTGGAAGTGGGGCTGGAAGAGATGATGTGGAAGGAATGTTCTCTTCAGCAGTGTGGCTTTAATAACTCTGGTGCCTTCAGAAGCTTTGATAGAAGAGGTGGAAGCCTGAGAGGGCTTAGGGATGGTCCTCTCCCATCTGCTAAATAAGGCACATGTCAGCATTTTACTGGCATTTATGAATATGGTCTGCGCGACTAGTGATTCAGCAGCCTTTTCCTGTAGGAATATTCCTAGAACTCTTCCAAAACATACTTCCTTATTAGTGTTCTTCTTCATTATCAAATCAAACAGAAGTTGTGCTCGGTTGATTGGCTTCTTGTTAATGATTGCACACATCACCAGAAATTGGTGTTTGGTGATATAGTCGTGTGTAGTGTGTTTTCCAAGTAACATTTTGCCAACCAAGTCTGTTAAAAACTTATAGGGCGCTGACAAGTGTTTCTTCAATAGTTTGTTAGGGTTTTCTCCAGTATAATCCATGAGGCTTAACATCATATCCGATTCCTTGGCTTCAATCTCGAGGTCCTCTTCTCCATTTCTTAATCCAAAGACTTCAGTTAAGATAGCGGGGGTTAAAGAGATGGAGTTACCCGCGATGGTGCACGTCATGATGTTCTCTTATATGGACGACAGTGTGTATACCCATTCCCTTATTTCCTTGCTGTGTAGTTTGATCCTTCTCGTCATCAGGATTTTTAGTTCCTGTTCTTCAATAAGTTCCAGGATATACAAAAAAATTGGATCTGAATGCTGAAATGAATCGAAATCGACGTTAAAGCCTGTATCGAACTTCATTCCTGTGAGATTGCTTGCCAGAGTCGCCATTGAAATCACCTGCAAGAAAGACACAAAAACGGCGATCAAGTGCAAGGGAACAGAAAGCGCGGGATGGAGGTCGAAGAAAACCTAGATATATGGTTTTCTAGAATATGAATCGACAAACTCCGTTAAACGAAAAAAATTAATTCTTCGAACTGAGGTTGACGAAATGGTTTAGGGTTAAATAATTCGTCGAGCTCATCAAAAGAATTGAAGACGGTTCGCCGAACTTAGGTTGACGAATATCTTCTGAAGCAACGTTCGTCGATCGCTGGTCGACGAAAATTGTTTCACTCACAGAGAGTTCGTCGATCTCCGGTCGAAGAGTATCTCTCAAACTTTCCCTGGTTCGTCGAACTCCGTTCGACGAAATCTGGAAAATTCGTCGAATGCAGACAGAACTTAGACTAAGTCTTCTCCATTGGTCATTCCCAGCTGATTTAGAAAGAAAGCATGATTTTTCTCATCCACATGTTTGGTGAATATATCAGCTTTTTGTAAATCAGTGTAGATATAGACAAGCTTAATCTTATTTTTGTCTACACACTCCCTAATGAAATGATGTCTTATGTCAATATGTTTTGTCCTACTATGGTGAACTGGATTTTGTGCTATGGCTATAGCACTAGTATTATGAGAGAATAGAGTTGAATTATTTAAGTTGAACCCATAATCTAGAAGCTGATTCTGTATCCAGAGCATCTGTGAACAACAACTGCCTGCTGCAATATATTTTGCTTCAACAGTTGAAGTTGACACTGATGTTTTTTTTACAGAACCAGGATACTAATCTCATACCCAGGAACAGACAAGTTCCTGAAGTACTTTTTTTATCAACCCTACATCCAACAAAATCAGCATCAGAGTATCCAGTTAACTCAAACTCTGATTCAGCAGGATACCATAGGCCTAGATTAGGACAACTCTTTATATATCTTAAAATCCTTTTTAAGAAAATTAGATGAGATTCTTTAGGGTCCACTTGGAACCTAACATAAAGGCATATAGCAAACATAATATCTGGCCTACTTGCTGTGAGGTATAATAGGGACCCAACAATGCTCCTATAAAGTTTCTGATCTACATGTTTTCCTGGTATATCAGTGTCCACAACAACATTGGTTGTCATTGCAGTTATCTTAGCTGAGGCATCATCCGTCTCAAACTTCTCTAGAAGTTCTTTAGCATATTTTGCTTGAGAGATAAAGATGCCATCAGGAAGCTGTTTCACTTGGAGACCAAGGAAATATGAAAGCTCACCCATGCTACTCATTTCAAATTTAGAATTCATGAGGTCAGAAAACCTCTTACACAATTTTGAATCTATAGAGCCAAATATAATGTCATCTAAATAGATTTGCACTAATAAGATTTGGTCCTTATGATGTCTAGTGAAAATGGTTTTATCTACAGTTCCTCTTGTAAATTCATGCTCTAATAAGAAACTTGCTAAGGTCTCATACCAAGCTCTTGGAGCTTGCTTTAGACCATAAAGAGCCTTATTTAATTTAAAAACATAAGAGAGATAAGTTGGAGAAACAAAACATGGAGGTTATTCTACATAAACCTCTTCTTATAATACTCCATTTAAGAAAGCACTTTTCGCATCCATTTGAAAAACTTTGAACCTTTTGAATGCTACATAGGCAAGGAAGATCCTTATAGCTTCCAACGTTGCAACAGGTGCAAAGGTCTGATCATAGTCAATTCCTTCCTCTTGCCTATATCCTTGAGTAACAAGCCTAGCCTTGTTCCTCACAATGACTCCTTGGGCATCAAGCTTATTCCTGAAAACCCATTTGGTTCCAATAACTGGGTAGTTTTGGGGTCTTGGAACCAAATCCCAGACTCTACATCTCTCAAATTGGTTTAGTTCCTCTTGCATTGCAAGGATCCAGTGGGGATCTTGCTCAGCATCATGAATGGTTAGAGGTTCAACCTGAGAGAGAAAACAGGCATGCATCAAGTCTTGGTTGATTTGATGCCTTGTCTGTACACCTGCTGATATGTCTCCAATTACTTGAGATCTGGGGTGATCCCTAAGTGTGACAAAATCAGTGGGTGAAGTTGGTTGTGCAATAGCATTTTGAATAAATTCCTCTTGTGGAATTATATTTGCTGTTGGTTGAGTCTCATGTTCTTTAGCTTCATCTTCTTCACTATCTTCAATGACTTGTGGAGAGGGATGAGTGGGAACCTCTTGGGTGAGGTTTAGTCCATCCAATGTCTCACACAAGTGGGGTACCTACAAGTTGCTACTTGTAGAAACTTCTTTCTCCTTGCAGTGCATGTTAGTTTCATCAAAAGAAACATGAATTGACTCTTCTACTTTTAATGTTGATTTATTAAATACCCTATAAGCCTTGCTTACTTGGGAGTATCCTAGAAAAACTCCCACTTCAGCCTTAGCTTCAAACTTTCTAATATATTTCTTATTGTTATTATGTATATAGCATGTACAATCAAAAACTTTAAAATAGTTTATTTTAGGTTTCTTCCCTTTGAGCAATTCATAGGGATTCTTGTTCTTCAGTTTGTGAATTAAACTCCTATTCAGGACATAGTTTGCAGTGCTTACAGCCTCTGCCCAAAAGGTTAGTGGAATGTATGCATCAACAAGCAATGTACCTGCAGCTTCAATGAGTGTCCTATTTTTCCTTTCAGCTACCCCATTTTGTTGGGGAGTTCTAGGAGCTGAGAAGCAATGCCTGATACCTTCCTTCTCACAGAACTCATGCATAAGAAGAGACTCAAACTCTGTGTCATGATCACTTATGATCAATGCAACATGAGTAGAGAACTCAATCTGTATGGTCCTAAGAAAATCTGTAAGAACCATGAATGTATCTGGCTTTGTTATCAGAAATAATACCCACTGAACCGGGAGAAGTCACCCACTATAACTAAAGTGTAAGATTTCCCTTCTAGGCTTTGTACAACAATGGGTGCAAACAGATCCAAGTGTAGCAAGTACAAGATCCTAGGTGAATCACTCTTATTAATTGATTTGAAACTAATTTTAGTTTGCTTGCCTAATTGACAAGGCCTGCAGAGACCTTCCTTCTTGTAGGGGGCAGAAGGTAGACCTCTAACAAGGTTGTGCTTAGATAGCCTAGTAATGTTTTTCAGGTTTACATGCCCTAGTCTTTTGTGTCATAAGTCATTCTGATTACTAGTTAATTTTATTAAACAGATATCATTTGTTGCAGAAAGAAAGTTTACTAAATAAATGTTTCCTTGTCTACTTCCAGTTAAAACAGTTTGGTTATTTTTATCAATGATAGAGCAGGTAGAAGGGTTAAAGTATACCTGATAACCATCATCACATAATTAACTTATGGAGATGAGGTTATGCTTCAGTCCACTTACATATGTCACCTTTCTGAATGTGACAACTAATATGTTTACTTCTCCCACTCCTTCTGATTGTCCACATTTTAAGTCACCAAAAATAACTTTTGGCCCCAGCTTGGACTTATAGTTGAGTAGGATGTCCTTGCTGCCAGTCATATGCTTGGAGCAGCCACTGTCCAGGTACCAAGTTTCATTTACCCCTGGACACGTTTTCACCTGCAATGCAAACAGTTAGTGATTTTTGACCCAGGTTACCTTGGGCCCTTTGTATGGCTGATAAGAGAAACTAGAAATAACAGAAAATTCTGGCTGGGATTTATTTCCTAGGGGGTGGTATCTCCTAGGTGGAATGGTCTAGTCAGCTAGGGGATTAAATGATTTCCTAGAAGTATTTAAGTTTCTGTTAAAGTTATGGTCTTGGTTAAGTATTCCTGGGTTCGACGAATTTATGTAAGTTTGTCGACCAGAGTTCGATGAATTGGGTTGAGATCGTCGATCTCTACCCAGAGAATAAACATGTTCATTCTCTGCGCCCCACGTTCGTCGATCTCTGCTCGACGGCCCATATAAAGTTCGTTGATTGCAGTTAGACGAATAATGATAACTATATTTGACGTTCAGAGTTCGTCGATCTGGGTTCGATGAACTGGCCCCTTTTCGTCAATCAGAGGTCGACGAAAATTGCTGAGCTTTGTTTTTTGGGGTGTTTTCTGTTTTTCAATTTTTTTCCTTAGTTTTAATTTGTTCAAGAATTTTATTTACCTTATATACTTGATCAGTATTCTTCTTTCCTTTCTCAGAAATAAAATTTATGGGTTGTGACAGGTGGTTTTTCTGAATAATGGGTGGTTCACTAGATGATGCACCAAATCCTAACTTACTTCCATTAAATCTAGCATTAGATGTATTAGTGATTTTTGCTAGTTGTTTACTTCCTCCATTTAGTGATTCTTCTAACTATTTTGCCTTATTTAATTCATCTTTCAGAAGGGTGATTTGTTCACTAAACGTATCTATTTCATTTTTCAATTTAGTGTTTTCTAATACTAAGCTATCATAGTTAACTTGCTTATCTCTTAGAAGTTTGATTTCCTTCTTAGAGTTGATTAAATCTAAACACATGATTTTAAAATCTGATTTAAAAGATTTTGAATTATAATCAAACCATGATAATACCTGATCAACTTCTGATTCAGAAGCTTCCTCATTTTCTGAATCTCCTTCTTCTGAGTTGCTTCTTGAGGCATCAATTACCATGAGGCAAACCTCTTTTGCGCTTTCTTCTTCTTCATCTTCACTGGAGCTTGAAGATGTTGACTCATCTTCAGTCTCACTCCAAGTCTCAGTTATAAACCCCTTTTCCTTCGTCTTGTGTTTACTGTAAGAGGGTTTGCTGGTGAACTATTTTCTGTAATCCTTCTCCTTTTCTCTTCTCTTCTCTTTCTTCTGATTCTCTGGACACTCAGAGAGGAAGTGCCCAGGCTTTCTGCATCCATAACACACCACTTCCTTTGTTGGTGTCTTATCATACTTTAGCCTGTCATCTTTTCTTGATGACTTTCTTCTGAAGTCCTTTCTAGCCATCTTGAAAAATCTCTTAGCCAAGAGACTTATAAGTTCTTCATTTGATGTTGAAGATTCTAATTCTTCTGAGGCTTTGAAGGCTATGCTCTGTTCTCTTCTAGCTGCTGGAGGTGTTCTTTGTTCAGCAACCTCCCTTGTCTTTACTAACTGCTCATAAGACTTTAGTTTACCCAATAGAGATTCAGTTGAAATCTCATTTAGGTATCTGGCCTCCTTGATGGGCCAAATTCTTGTGTCCCATGAGCTTGAGAAGCACATCAGAATTTTGTCATTCACTTCAGTGAGAGTAATGACCTTGTCCAGAGTTTTTAGCTCATTAATAATTGAGCTTAGTCTGTTATACATCTCTGAAACTGTCTCAGCTTCCTGTTTCTTAAAATTCTCATATTGAGATATGAGATTTGATCTCCTATCCTTCATTTCATCAGCTGATCCATCAAACATTTGATTTAGGGAATCCCAAATGGCTTTTGCTGATGTGCACTCAACAACCTTCTGGAAAATGTCATCAGACATTGTTTGTGCCAATATGTTCATGGCTTTTGCATCTGCCATCTTGGCTTTCCTGTAAGTATCATTATAGTCTAGAGGAGGGACTGCAGTCATATCTGTAGAAGTGGTTGGAGGAGCAGCAGGTGGTGAAGGTACTCCTGTTAAGATGGAAGCAAATATATCTTCATCAATAGAATTCATATATAGCTTGATTCTTGCCTTCCAGATTCCAAACTTTTGCAAGTTCCAAACTGGAGGTCTGGTGCTTGCATAATCTTTATTCTATGCCACGACTGTGTTTCTACTTTAATAGTTAAATGTGAATGAAGGTGATGTGTAGATCTAACAAGGGATCTTTTGGTTCAAGATTTAACTTGTGCAACCAAAGGAAACTCCTCTGATACCAATTGGAAGTGAGGGTTAGGTCTACAATACTCTAGGGGGGGGGGGTGAATAGAGTATATTTAAAATTTGTTAAGTCCCAATAAAGGTGCTGTTACAGCTTTTGCTGTAAACTGAAAATGTGCAGTAATTAAGAAATTGGAAAACAAAAACTAATAATCCTAATCACAGCCACACAGCAAGAATAAAAAGAAATAGATAGGCAACCAGACGACATAAGAAGTTTATAGTGGTTCCACAAATCTGGGTAGTCCACTCTTCTACCACCCTTGGTAGGAATCCACTCAGGTTTTTGATCAGGTGCCTGACACCAATGGGTTTTGATCAGGTCCCCAAAAACCAACTCAAGTCTTTTGGTTAGGAGACTTGCAACCAGGAATCACTTTTGAAGGGAGATGACAACTCTTTATACAGGAGGGGGTGAGCGAGTGACTTTGTCTTCTCTTTATCAATAAACTAAGAAGACTTATGTGGATTGATGTTTAGCAAAAGCTGCCCCGGAAATATTGAATGGTTCGCGAAGATTTGGAAGCTTTGTTGTGGGGTGATAGGTCTTCAATCAGAGTTCTTGACAAGCAGTGATGCAGGAGCTTCTTGACTGATTTGATATCTGTTGTTCTTGGAAGTCCTGGAGAGAATATGGAAGAAGAAGACTCTTGATATTGTATGATTGTCCTTCTTCTTCTGAATGAAGATCACTGCCTGTCACTGTAAGCTTCAGTATGATTTCTGTGTGAAGCTTTTCTGCTACTGTATGAAATCTTGCAGTCAGTGTGTGTGTCACTATTTTTCTCACCGAGTGTATATTTCTTACTTATTGTTATCGATCTTGTATTCTTCTCTCTCTTTTCAAAAATTTGAATCCTCTGTAATTAATGCTGACGCCTTGAAAATAATCAGCATTGAATCATTTCCTTAACTGTCCCGTGGAAAGTCGGCAAGTAATATTCCTGAAGAAGACCGTAATCAATGCTCTTACTAACAGATACATTCAGAGAATGTAGAGCATTAATTACTCAGGAATTTCCGCATTAGAATGGCGACAGAAGGCCGGAAATGGCAAAGCCTGAAGTCGTCAAATAGTTGGCAGAATTCGTCGAACTAAATTACCAATTCGTCGAGCTGAGATATTGAATTCGTCGACCAGACGGCTTCTTGTTCGTCGAGCTGAGTTCCAAGAACGTCGAGCTGATAACAGAGCTGCATGCTTCAGAGCCTTTGCCTTTTCTGTCTGAAGTCCATCGAGCTGAGTTTGTAACTTCGTCGACTGGAGTTCAGCAACCATTCTGGACTTAGTTGAGTATTTTGTGTTGACTGATATTCTGTGTGTCGACATGAATCTTCTGGTGTCGACACAGGTGGGTGTCGACTGATTAGTCTTGGTGTCGACACAAGTCTTCTGGTGTCGACATAAGTTGGTGTTGACACATACTTTCTGGTGTCGACATAAGTTTTCTGGTGTCGACATAAGTTGGTGTCGACACATGCCCTAAGTGTCGACACAAATCTTCTGATTCCAGAATTAGTCAAGTAGAGTACTGAGTTCATCGACCTGAGAAGTTGACTTTGTCGACCTGAGAAGTTGTGAACTTGAGATCCAAATTCGTCGAGCTCAGAATCTTGTTCGTCGACCAAAGTCTGAAGTTGGACTTAGAATAATCTGGAGTTATCCTGACTTTAGTTTGTTGAAGTATCCCAGTTCTCGTCGACCAGAGAATGAAGATCGTCGAGCTCAGCTCAGAGAAATATCTGGAGTTCATCGAGCTGAGAACGTTTTTCGTCGACCTGAGTTCGACGAACGATGAACTCATTTTACTTAGTCTTGAAATCTTCTAAGTCTTGAGTCTCTGATAGTCTTGTTGATAGTTGGTCCATCTGATATTGACTCTAAGGACTTGGCCTAGACTCTAGGACACAACTATGACCCTGGATATACATGTTGGGTTACATCCTAAGTTAGTGAACCTAGCCCAAATCAACTCGGGATCCAACAGAAAATTTATTTTCACTTTCAGAAAGGTAGTTGGAAGATTCTTCACCTAAGCCATCTAAGAAAAAACAAGAGTCGTCATTCTCTAGGGTATTCTTCATCGAAGTGGTGATAGAGAAAATAACTTCATCGTCGCCTACTCGTAGGAAGAGCTTGCCATTTCTTACGTCAATGATAGCTCGGGAGGTGGCAAGGATGGGTCGGCCAAGGATCAAGGGAACCTCGACGTCTTCTTTGATGTCCAATATGACGAAATCCAGCGGGAAGATTAATTTGTCTACTTTAACTAAGACAGCCTCCACGATTCCTAATGGGTATTTAACGGATCTATCAGCGAGATAGATACTCACGCGTGTGGTGTTGAGGCTACCAATTCCTAACTTCTTGAATAATGAGAGGGGCATCAGGTTGATACTCGCACCTAAGTCGGTCAATGCGTGCTTGACAAAAAGATCACCAAAGACACACAGAATAGAAAAACTACCCGGATCCCTGATCTTCTTTGGTAAACCATTTGTCAAGACCGTAGAGCACTCGACATTTAGTGTAACATGCAATAAGTTTTATAATTTCTTTTTATTAGTTAGGAGGTCCGTAAGATACTTAGCGTACTTCGGCATTTGGGAGATTGCTTCGTGGAAGGGTAGATTTATGTGGATTTGTTTAAATATTTCTAGGAAGCGGGAGTATTGATCGTTCGGATGTTGCTTGTTAAGTTCGGAAGGGTATGGTGGAGTTGGATAATTTTAAAAGATGGGTGGTGGAATGAGACCTTTTTCTTCAATAGAGAGAGGGGTGATAACTTCTTCTTCAGAAGAGGGTGAAATGATAAAAAATTTCTCGGCGGAGGGTTGATTTCTTAAAATGGGGGCGGAACTTTGATTTTTTAAAATGGAGGCGGAGCTTGCCTCGAGCTCTTCACTAACCATACCAGAAACTTGCTTCCCACTCCGAAGGGTTATAGCTTTCGCTTGCTCTCTCTAGTTGGGCTTGATGTTGGCAGGAAGAGACCCGGCGGTTTGCTCAGAAATAATTTTTGCGAGTTGTCCTACTTGATTCTCTAAACTTTTAACTGTCCCGATTAGGGTTCTTATAGTTGCGTCATTAACGTTCATATATTTTGAAAACATCTCCTACAAACTTGGAGGTTTTGGAAATTTTTGAGGAGGTGGTGGTGGTGCAAAATAATCATTTTGTGGTGGCGGGCGTATTTCGTTCGAGGTATTACTCCACGGAAAGTTCGGGTGGTTCTGTAAAGTGGGATTATAATAATTCGGAAAAGTGAAACCCGAAGCAGGAAATTTATCAGCAGAAAAATTATGAAAAGCATTTCTAGGCATATTATTAACATAATCTAATTATTCGGCAGCACGAGTTGCAGATTCCCATACCTGAGGGGCGGAGGCAGTTGTCATCTCCGTTATCTTTGTATTTAAAATTCCCACTTGCAGAGCTAGCAGGGAGATGTTGTCCACTTCAAATATACCTGCAGGTTTGTTTGGACGGGACCTAGGCACATTCCACTGAAATGTGTTCATGGCCATGTCCTCAAAAAGCTCAAGAGCTTCTTCCACGGTTTTGTGGTTTAAGGTACCACCGGAAGCTGCGTCTATCATTTGCTTTGTGCTTTGATTTAGACCATTATAAAACATCTTCACTTGTAACCATACAAGAAGAGCGTGATGGGGGCATCATCCTAAGAGTTCTTTAAATCTTTCCCAAGTTTCACGTAAAGTTTCAGAATCTATTTGTCTAAAGACAGAAATATCGTTCCTAAGTTTTGTAGTTTTACCTGGCGGAAAATACTTCGCCAGAAAATTTTCAGTTAGTTGATCCCAGGTGGTGATGCTGTTTTTTGGTAGAGTGTTCAGCCATTGTTTAGCATTGGTTCTTAGAGAGAAAGGGAAGAGTCTTATCCTAATGGCATCATTTGGAACACCATTGATTTTAAAGGTGTCACAAATCTCAAGAAAGCTTGCTATATGTGCGTTCGGATCTTCATCTTGAAGTCCGTCATATTGCACATACTGCTGCACCATTTGAATTATGCTAGGCTTAAGTTCAAAATTATTATTAGCTATAGCAGGGCGAACTATGCTTGATATTGTACCCTCTAGATTTGGTTTTGCATAATAGGACATAGCCCTATGCACGACTTCCTCTGCGTGGGGTTCTCCATTCTTAGAGTAGAAAATGACTCGGAATCCTCAACCGGTATTTGGAGAGTAGGGCCTTGAAATCGCGATCTTCTCTGAAGTGTAGGCTCAATTTCATGTTCCAAGTCCAATATAACAGACGGATTACAGCAGGTCATGCACTAGAAGAAGAGAAGATGAAGAAAGAGAAATAAATAAACTAGAACAAGAGTTAATAAATTTTTTTGAAATAGATTTTTTTATGTTTTAACTCCCAAACTTCCCAAGGGCTAGACGATGAAGGGTTCGCAAGGTACTAGACAAGAGAGTGGCATTTATAGCAACATTGCCCTTTTCGAGAGAGTTAGGTGGTGTAGAAAAATTGTGATGTGTGTTTCTATTAAAAGCGGTAATATATTTTTTTGAATTTTGAATTTTTTTGGGAAGGAGGGTGAGAAAGAGAAGTGATAAAAGTAATAGGTTTGTGTTTTCAATTTATCAACAAAAGTTGCTCCCCGACAACGGCGCCAAAAACTTGGGGTCTACAAATTGCGAAAAGAATAAAAACCGAACTAACAATCCAACGAGGCAAGTATAACTATCGAAATGTAGCTAGGGGACATAAGTGTTGTATTAAAATCCGGGAACCGTTGAGTAATCTAACTCACATGAAAACTATTATCTTATTGATGGAATGTTTTAGGCTTTAAGAGAATGCTAATTGCGATTAAAAAAAGAAATATAGCGCTAAAAAGAGAACTACTTGCAGTTAAATAGAGAGCTGCTTAAAGCGATTACAATGAGGGGTTGAGATGATGAAAAAGAAGAGCACTCGATCAATAATCACCTTGGCTAAAGTTGATTAAAAAAAGCGATAATAAACCCTAACTTAATAAGGTTAAAGACCTTGACCGTGGAGGTTCCATAAGCATGAACACGCTTCTCTCGAAGCCGTGCCGACCTGAGTTTAGGAATGTCCAACCGAACTCTCGTCCTAATCGGAGACCTAAAGCTCGCATTACGCGGTGAACCACACTATTGGATTTTACTCCAATCCGGGAGATTTAACGTCTGCCTCTATCGAGGGGTGCGTGCAACTCTCTTTACTCTTGAGTGTTCACATCAAACTACGAGCCTCTCGACTAGCTAAGAGTGAAAACAAATATGGAAATTATATATCGATGATATAATGCCAAACAAGTTTAATCAAGAGTAAATCAAGGCCTAAACCCTAAAAAGAAAAAGTAAAATTAAAGCATCATAACTTAATCTAGTCGAACCTCGGATCGTCAAGATCGAGTACAAAGAGGATTAGTTAATCATGGAGAAGTGGGGAAGAGAGTAGGGTATAATAACATTAAGAAAACAAAGAAAAGGTGCACTTTTTATTAATGTAAAAAGAGAGCTACAACTTGAAATAAAAAATTACAAGTGCAATGAAGTAAAGACTAGGCTAGCATTAACATTAAGCTACTAAGCAATTACAAGAGCTAATACAAAATGAGTAAACTAAGCTAGGATTAAAAACTTAAAATGAGGAGGGGGGAGAGGAGAAGCATGAAAAACTACAAGAAAACAAAAGGGCAGCACCTCCATTCTCACTCCAAAAACTATGTTGGACACAAGGGGCGGTCTGAATTTATAGAAATTTTGCGGGTCGGTGACACCCCCCTGTCAAGCCCGGGCAGGGTGTGTCAGGGGGCGTGACATGTATGAGTTTGACATCGGGAGCTGAATTCTGATGGAAATCATGATTTGAATTGTACGTCGGTGGACACACCCAAGGACACGCCCTTGTACGGTGGGCGTGTAAGGCACGTCAAGCTTCAATCATTCGTCGGAAATCCGTCAAACGGCGAAAATTGCGGAATATGCCCGGGGACATGCCAGTATAGGGAGGGCGTGTCAGTACTATTGACGTGTAATGACAGAAAAGCTTTAAATGTGTAGTAGGCTTCGGGAAGAGGGCGACATGCCCAGTGACACGCCCAGTGACACGCCCATGGAGGGTGTGTCAGGGGGGCGTGTTAGGGGTTTTTGTTCGGGATTTGGATTCAGGTAGCAAAGTTCCTCGGGATCTGGTTACATGCCCGATGACACACCCAGGGAGGGCGTGTAAGGGGGGCATGTCAGGTCATTTTGGCCGAGAGCTGAGAAAACCTGCAATAAGAAGAGAAAACATGAGTGGCATTAAAATATACAAAAGGAGGTCAAAATAAAACTTTGCAAACATGATTTCTATATTAAAAACTAGTAATTACCCTAGTAGTTTAGACCACAAAACGTATTATCACCTTCATACCTCAAGTTACGTCAACCGCCTCCGCGAGAGCGCTCGCATCTAGGATCCGCATCAACGAGAGACCAAACATTAGAAGCTCCGTGGACTTAGAATATTTTCCAGTCGGAACGATCCCTCCATGTTTGCGCTAGCTTATTATCGTCTCAATATCAGAGCTCTTCCATTGAGGCTGTGAAGATTTGGTTGTGTTTTCTCATTTACCGTACTTGTAATGGAGTAACTTCTTGTCACCCTCTGAGATCAAACCAATCTTTGTAACACACTAAGAAGAAAGTGGATTTTGGCTCAAAACAGTTCCATTCACGTGGTTTTTCACCCTTTTCAAGTTTTTAACGTAAAAAATGGTATTGTCTGTTGTTGTGATTTTCTTTAACTGATTGCGTGTCCGACATAACTTCGAGCTAAGGCGGTCTGATTCCCGGACAGGGGAAAAATTTGGGTGACCTACAACACATATATATATACATATACAAAGAAATAGTTTAGGGTGCATACCGTGTAACTTTGCATACCATTCAATCAATCCAGATCGTCCAATCCAGTTTGGTCATAACATCGCAGCCATTCAATCATGCATAACATCCGACATACCATCGAATTAAATTGTACCGTCCATCTATTTTTATATGGCTCCTAAACCTATATTAGTAGGATGCCCTAACCTATAAATGTGATTGGACACCTACCCTACAATGTGAAGTTACCATTTTACCATTACAAATTCGAAAAAAGTTTATTGAAAAGTTCGATTACTTTTCCAGTTTAAAGAAAGCTCTGCTAGCCAACCTTCTCCAGCCTGCAAGCCCACAGCCTGGTGCTCTGCATAGTCTACCTGGTCCATAGCTCGCCCGCCTACTCTGATTGCTTAATTCAACCTATTCTCCCCACAAAAATAATATATTGTTGAAAATGCAAGTTAATCTCACGATGTGTGACTAATCAGAGACAAAAAAAAATAAACCAACCATCTCGCATTCACATGCTCCTATTCATTCACAATTAAATAACATGCCAAATTCTTTAATGTTTATTTATTAAAAGCGGTGGATGACCGGAAGTGTGATAGAAGGACGTTGAGATATGTTCAATCATGCACACTCATCACTTAGAAGTGTGACAGAACGGTCTTTCGGGGTTTAGAAGAAGAAGTGGGTCATACTGCTGGACATGGCAAGCTATCACTTTGACAAATAAGTAGCTATTGTGATCACTACAATGACTTTACATAATTTCAATTGTTGTTACCCTTTGCGTATGTATATATATTTTAGTGAGTGCGAGCAAAGGGGTCGAGATCATGGGATAACCTCACAACGGCGGCAAGAAACATACACTAACACTGCAGGTGGTGTATGTTGCTGCATGCGCTCCATGCTTCTTTATTTTCTAATAACAAATCTAATTTGTATTTGATCATAGGATGTTTATGATGTATAGATATCACAGGTCTAACACAACAATCATTTGGGCTTTGATTCGGGTTTAAATAGAGGAGTTAAGGTGCGCCTGACGATATCCACTATCGCCAACAAGCGACAGCTCAATGGACAGTTACAACATTATCTCCACGGTGTGTTGTTACACTCGATATTGCCCTGCAATATCAATATCGCTCGGGTGATAGCGAACGATTGGCCACGAATGATTTTTCCCGCAGAAGTTTCAAATCCATGGGACACGTGGCAGCCAGATTGGATATTTCTTGCAGTCGATATCCAGTATTGCCAAGCGATATCGCTTAAATATAAAAGCGGCTCAATTTTTTCAGGAGATCAGGACTTTAGTTTCTAGAGTGTTCTTTCCCGTGCATCCTATCCAGAGATCTCCAACATCTAGAAAAAACTCCATCTTCCCAAGAAGGTTCAAGCACAGAAAAGCGACGACTCGTATACGACATCTAAAGCAACCCTAAAAAGGATTCATCGACGTATTCAGTGCTTCATTAAGAGGGAGTTTTCATTCTGGAAATTGTTCTTTGTAATTCTTCATTTCTTCTTTGTAATAGATAGAGGAAAACATAGCCTTGTGTGTGGAGTCTAGGTCTGTGTGTGTGTGTCTTTCGAGAGAATCACCGCCTTGTGCATTGTGTCTGTTGTGTTTTTGGGGATGGCACAACACTTGTGCATACAGTGTAAATAAGAACAAGAAAAACTCAAATGAGTTCAGATCTGACAATATTCATGAATCAAGAAGTAAAACATACTATAATAAAATAACCTTTGAAGGATTGAGTCTACACTCAACCTAGATGCTCCAGAAAAATCGATCGGCCACTCAACGGATTGAGTCTTGAGTCTAGAAAGGATATCCACGCCTCTATAGGAAATTCACACGATTGGGAGAACCCGTAGCAACTTGTCGAACAAGCAATAGGTCGGGAGAGGACACTCAGCGTCTCTACAAACTGCTAGGTCTGTTGAAGGAGAGGCGACGACGAAACTCGATGGGTTCGAGATCGGAATCGGCGATGTCGAAGGCGAAATGACTTCCGTCGGCTTTCTAGGGTTATTCAGTCTTATCGCATAGTACAACTCGCGTGCTCAGACAAAAATTGATCATATACTGGTCAAACCCTAAAAATTCATATTTATACTCCAAGAGATAAATGGAACAGCTTCCGCCGCTATACGCAGGCACAGCACTTAGAATCCAGAATTCGACTTGACAACCCTTATCTCAATGAATCGTCGAGTATCTACAGCATACACAATGAAATCAACGACAACTTCAGCTGAATCAACACTTGACTCGATGAAGGTGTTGAATGGACTCAACGTCGTCAATGTCTTCTACGCCATGGCATTGAGTGACCTTAACACACTCAACGCCAAAGGCTAGATGCAACGTTTGACGAATCTACGCCAATGACCAAATTCATCAAACGGTTTTTGACGAATCTACCCCAAGGCCAAATTCGTCGAACGGAGTTCAACGAACCTGCGCCAAGGCCAAATTCATTGAATGGAGTTCGACGAACCTGCGCCAAAGCTAAATTCATTGAACGGAGTTCGAGGATCCTGTGCCATGGTGAAATTCGACAAACGAAGTTCGACGAACCTGCGCTAAGGCCAAATTCGTCGAACGGAGTTCAACGAACCTGCGCTACGGTCAAATTCATCGAACGGAGTTCGATGACTGTGCCATGGCATTGAGTAAACTCAACACACTCAACACTTTTGCCTTAGAATATTTTAAGCCTTTTCCTTTTCTTTCAACTCATCACATGAGCTATACAATACAGATCCAATCTCCCAATTTCTCCACAATCTTATGTGCGACCATGATAGGCTCATACTTAGTTGGCTGTGAGGCTACATGCTTGATCACTTCCAGATCACTATGGTTGTAATAAAAGTCTCCCACTTGATCTAGAAAGTATAAAGAAAAAGCTTCACAAACAATGAGCGGGATCATGTAAAACATCATTGCTCCCCAAACAGTAAGAGTTTATAAACTTATAAGCCATTAAGACTATTGTTACTGTATTGTCATGTCCCTTCGTCCCTTACATCCAGATAGAACTAGAGGTATAGATCGTGTCACCATCATAATTGGGCAATCACAATTTCCTAATCTAGAATGGATTTTCAGAAATTGGTGACCCCAATATCATATATTGGCTCAACCAAGCATGGTCATGCATTTCTCAGTCCCATTCCATCAAGGGCCCATGGATGCAACTCCTGTCATATAGGAGGACAAATCCCATCTCTGCTCAAACGCAAACACCCAAATGATTCACAACGTACTCAATAACCACATTTATCATCCAACTTTCTCAAGACTAGACTTTTTATAGCATCAAAGCATGCTCTTCCTCACTTAATGAGTGATGTGACTTCAGGTCAAAGGACCACAAACACCATTGCCACTTGAGCCATACTTGTGACGCGTTCATATAACAATCCACAAAGTATTCTCACCATGGTCCTGTCTAGTACAACTTGTTCATATCAAGTACCCATGTGATGACTTGATTTCACAATATCATGACCGGTGAGTACCGGTCATCAGTCAACACACATGCTAGTAATAAAGGTATCAACATCGCCCTTAGCTTCTAAGATGATACAACGACCAGGGACCTTTAAGAATGAAGCTTCTCGGATCATAAGTTCTCACTTCAAGTCACTATAAGACCTATGAAAGCAAACATTCTAATGACATTTATTTTAGTTAACCAATCTATCACAATAGAAATAATAACATAATAAAAGAACTTACCAAAATATATAAAATGAAATGTATATAATACTTTTATTCATAAAATGAAATATTATAGCCAACAAACATACATTCCACAAGACTCAAACTAGAGTTGATCATTTAGGTATTGTATACCCATAAATCTAACATGACCATCATACTTTGTCTATGCGAGAGGCTTTGTCAGTGGATCCACAATGTTTTCTTCAGATGGTACTCTGGATATGCTCACATCTCCTCGATTGACAATCTCTCAAATTTGATGGAACCGCCGGAGTATGTCCTTGGAGCACTGATGAGATCTAGGTTCTGAAGAAAGTATAATTGCACTGTTGTTGTCACAATAGAGATCTACGAGACGAACAATACAAGGAACTACATCTAACTTGCTGATGATTTTCCTAATCCATACAGCCTCCTTTGCTGCATTTGCAGCAGCGATATACTCGGCCTCAGTAGTAGAATAAGCAGCTGTATCCTACTTGAAACTCTTCCAGCTAACAGCACCTCCATTTAGGAAAAATACAAAACCTGACTGAGACTTTGAGTCGTCCCTATCAGTTCGGAAGCTAGCATCCGTGTAACCACTTACAACGAGTGCTTCCTCTCTGCCGAATACCAAGAACATATCCTTAGTCCTTCGCAAGTACTTCAGGATATTCTTGACGGCTATACAATGATCTTCACAGGAACTAGATTGAAACCTGCTTGTTGATGCATGAAAACAGAAAGGGAGTCGGGCACCACCAGCTAACGGTTCGAGCACTGGGGGAAGGAAGGGAAAAGAGGAGACTGTTGAATAGTCGGTTACTAGCAGTTGTAGTTGAGGGACAGAAAGAGAGGCCGCTGACAGCAGCAACAGCAGAGTTCGCCCGCCGTGGCTTAAATGCCACTCCTACGACGGGATTTCCTTTTATTCAAAGTGAAACGATTACAAGAAAGAAAGAAGAGATGAAGCCGGCCGGACTGCAAGCCGCAAAGCACTAGACTTGAGACCGCAGCTCTTAACAAATGAGCTCCTGGATACGAGTCAGCGTGCTCTGGGGAGTTCACCCTCTCCTTATTTATAGGCTCGGGGGCCTGCCCAAATGGGCACGGCTAAAGTTACCGGCTGCCCGGGGTACAGGAGAACCGAGCAGATGTGAGGGTAAGCAAATAAGAAAAATAGGAGAAAGGAGGGAAGCCGCGCGGCCTGGCATATTCCTCCTGGCAAGGTGACGGCCTGGGTCCTGGGCCTTGGCGTTGAGCAGGGTCGGTGCTGGCGGGGGCCTGACATAGAGACCTCCTGGATTCGTTGACTGTAGCCGAATTGATCTGCGCGGCGGCTAGAAAGCATAGGCCGCCAGGTCTCTGATGACCGACCGACTTGACATGCTTGGCGGCTAGAAGAACCAGGCCGCCTTGTCTGGAAAGCTGTGCGAACTAGTCACGGATTCCGGGCTTAACATAATCCCCATACATTATTTAGTTTTAGAAAAACTTCGAAAATGTAGAACTAAGCCGGAGACCGCGACTGCCTTTAATGCATCAGCGTCTATAAAATCCCTTGACCATTGTCATTCTTCAAGATCTCTACCAAGCCACGGGTCGCTACTCGCCACTTGCGGTCAGAATTCTTCAAGCCGACGCGGTCTTGCATAAGATGGTCGTCAAGTCCTCGATGTTAGCCCGCGATAGGAAATCGACTGAAAAGAAGAAAAGCCGGAGCCAAAAATAGGATGACACTGCGCGACAACCCGCGAAGAAGGATGAGAAGTCGGTTACCCCAGCGGCTTCTGATTCTGAAAAGAGGCTGACGCAGACCGTCGGCGAATCTTCGCAGGCCGCGACCAATCCTGAAGCGGTCTCGATGCCGCAGACAATCCAGAAATGGTTTCGAAGGCTGCTCCATCACAAGCTGAGACTGTCAAATCCTTTGAGGTAACTTACTCTCCATCAGGGGTAATGCTCTTAAAAATAGGTGAGATGGAGGAGAAAAACGTTGAATCTGGCAAGCTGTGTGAATTACAGGCCAAGGTCGACCTAGTCGTTGTGGACGACTATGAGCCGGAGAAGACGCTGGAGGCCGCGCGGACGTCGGCTGAGAAGACCAAGCGGACAGAAATGGTAGTCGGCTCCTTGAAACGACAGAAGAAAAGGAGCGAGACCCTTGAAGAAAGGATGAAGAGGAAGATGAGAAAGATGCAGGCCGGAAACAGGAATGTTTCCGTAAAGACCAGAGCGGATAGTCTTCAACATAAGCTACGCGAGAAAGAGGTATCTGATAATCCGTCTACACCAGATCCCAAACCGAACGAGCCGAAGGATGTATCCGTGGCTTGCGAGTCGATTATTGACATTCTAAGAGGCATGAAAACTTTACAGCAGCAGGATAGGTTGTTTGAGACCCCAACGACTTCAAAAGAGGTCGATCACCCTGACATCGATGTCACCAGGGAGAAGCTTGGCGGGCCGGCTTCCGCAGTTTTTGAAGGAGCCGAGAAACTGAAATTTCGAGAGAAGATGGAGGAGATGAAGAAGCTGATCGCTGGGAAGCCGGTGGCGACCACACTTCCTCTACTGCAAGGTAAACATGGGGAAGTTAAGCGAATTGTTAACTTCTACAAGTCGCGGTCAAGGATGAAGTTGGCAAACACAATATTAAATCCGCCAGCCAGCTTTTTCCTGACCATGGCTCAACTGAAACGTTGAGCTAAAGAAGCAGAGCGGCTATGGAAAGCAAAGCTAAAGCAGATAAATCTTGAACGATTCATGCGACCAGTGTTTAGATAGCATACCGCAGCCTCTGAAGGAGATAAATGCCAAACCGGCCGTCTTATCTTACCGATTTCCTTGCAAAAAGGTTGCAATTATTTGACTGAAACTGACTGTGGTTTGTCTGCTGCAGGTGAACCGGAGGCCGCGATGAAGCCGAGCGACTTAACATCCTTCTTGTCTATGCTTCCACCGCCTCTGCCAAGTGTTCACGACAAAGGGATGGCCGAATTCCAGAAGGAGGTCGACACATTGCAGGAGGCTGTGAGCGTGCACGCCGAAGCCCTGAGGATTAAGGATGAAGAATAGCAGATTTCCCAGGAGGTTGACGAGAAGAGGATCCAAGAGTTGCAAACCACTCTGAAGCAAGAGACCACAAGGCTGCAGTCTGCACTGGAGCAAGAGACCATAAGGTTTCATTCCTCGCTAAAGCAAGAGACCACAAGGTTGTAGTCCGCGCTGGAGACCACTGAGGGGAAAATAGTAATGATGCAGGCCGCCTTGGAGCAGGAGAGGGCAGAGAAGCAGGATATGCAAGCGTAAGTGCTGATGGCGGGATGGCTCGAGAGGGAGAGAGAAGAGATTTGCTGCCTTGATCTAGGAAAAGACCAAGGTCCATCAGCGGAGGTCGACGGAAATCAGAGGCCTGCACCAGTGGCTTCTGGGAAGTTGCCGGAAACAGGCCGCCAGGCGTCTGGTGGGGCTTAAAATACACCGGAGGTCGCGGCGGTCGGGCAGGCCGCAGCTTCTAGCAGGCTAGAAGCTTGGGCTTAACTAATGGTTCCATTCTCCAGAGTAGAGCACGACGCCACGCGGGTTCACCGGTCTCTGCACTTGCTTCACAATCTGGTTAGCCAAGTGTACACTGAGATTGTAAAGACAGGTGATCAGGTCGCGCGAATAGGGTGAGAGGGACAGGAGGGCGATAAGCAAGGCTGAGCGACTTGAGCGAGGTAAGCCGCGCGAACAATTTGAACATTGTTTTGTAATATATTTTTTATTCGATGCTGAATAATTTGAACATTGTGTTTATTATGCTGCGAGCTACTTGCGGTTTATGCGGCTTGTATTTTATTATCACCATATATATGCATTGTTCTGAAATATCCAAGTACAGGAACGTAGCCGCGCGGTCTGGCGAACAGATCGCTGGCTTGGAAGTATGATAACCACATGCTTTGCCATGAAATTTCTCTAAGTGCAAGAACTTAGTTGCGCAGATAGGCAAACTGAAATACGGCTTGACCATTGACACTAATCTGTATATCCTGCAGGTTGAGGCCGCGCGACATAATGGCTAGCTGTAATTTGACGTTGATTACTGTACCTCCACTGGTTTTCTATAAATAGGGACGACTCCGGAGATTTCATCACAAGACAGAAAGGATGTGGGCTAAGTCCAAATCGATGCGGTCTGACAAAGACACCGCGGTCAGGACTGATGCAGCCTCTGCATTCCACTCAGCAGATCACAAAGAATGCCGGCTTAAAAATGCCGAGCTAGATGACTTTGTGGAGAAGCATATGCAGGGGAGCCCACTAGTCGTGCAGCTTCCGCTACAGGACGAGCGAATTAACACCTCCAATGCAAACTAGATCGCCATCCCTATCGACCATTTTGACTGTGGTTTCCGCTTCCCGGTCATGATGGAGGCCGTGGAGATCTTCTACCACTATGGCGTTGTGCTCGGACAACTACCACCAAACTCCATAGCCGACATCTACAGCTTCATATCATACTTGAGGTCGGAGAGAGTCCGATTCTCCCTGAAGCTCTTCCGAGAGTGCTTCTCGGTGCGGTCTATCCCGGACTCTGGGACTAGAATCTTCCGGGGCCATTTATACTTTGGCTGCCTGGGATTGAAAGTCGTCAACCTGGCGAACAAGATCCCCAACTGGTCGTAGCGGTTTCTCATCTTTGAGGGAAACGTGGGGTTGCTGTCGGTCAAGCCTCAAATCCGAGACGAGGCCGCCTTCGGTAGCAGCGTCCTGGATAGCTTGGAGAAGGAGATGCATGACTTCTTCAAGGGCCCGCGGCTTGATGTGAATCATTACATCCTGCTGCTGCCGATATTGGAAGGAATTGAAGCGGAAGACAGTAAGTTTCAAAACGGCAAAACTGATTTGCTAGTCGCGCGGCCTATGAACTGACTTTTTTAATTTGTCTTTGCAGGTGTAGTGGCGGTCCCGCTAAATAAGCCGCTGACGCCTGTCGGCCTGTCGCTCACAAAAAGAGAGAAGCGCGCCAGGCGGGCCAAGCCGCAGCGGGTTGAGGAAGAGGAGGTGTCGACCTCCTCCGACTTCGTGCTGCAAGGAATGGGCAGCGGCCTGAAGGATGTCCACGACAACCCGGCTATGCTGTGGAGTCCGGACGGCGAGTTTATGAAGGTCTCCACCACCCTCCGATACTGGGGGAAGGAAGAAGTAAGCCGCCAAGCAATCGTGGTTGGCTCTGCACTGTACGACAAGCGCAACCTGAATGCGTTGCGCAAAGTACCTGAAAGCGACCAGTCACGGTTAGCCGCGCACGTTGGGGCAAGGAGCTTTGTGACGAGCCACTTCATGGGCCTTGCCTACAAGAAGTTAGTAAAAGACAAGAGCGGCTTGAGATGCAGTTAGAGGAAAAAGAAGAAGAAAACAAACGATTGAAGGAAAGGGAAGCGGTAAGTTATCAACTGATACTCGTGCAGTTATAATTATAGAACCGCGCTATCTAACCTTTCACTTCTTTTGCAGGCGATATACGATCCGGCCAACCCGACCTTCCAAGATAACATCTTCCCGCAAGTTGTCTAGGGGATTGATGGAGCACTTAACCGCCTCCGAGACCTTGGCGGCTTAGCGGCCGGCTTCACAGACTTTACTTGTGCCGACATATACCCCACCTTGAAAAATAAGGTGGTCGCTGTCTACAGGGCGATCAAAGGCAAGGGCAAGGTCGGTGAGGAAGACGGAGAAGAGGTGGAAGATGATGAGGAAGAGGGCGGCCAGGGAATCCAGTGCGAAGGCACTTCATCCGGGACTGGCGGTCAGGCTTCGGAGACCGCGAGGACAGATCCGGCGATTTCTGGCGGCTCGACAGCTAGCAGCAGTGGGTACTCTGAATCTTCCGTCGACATCGAGGGTGGTGATTCAAGTTCTCCTGAGGCTAAAAAAATCAAGTCGGCCGATTAGGAAATTTTTTTTTTTTACTTGTATTTTGAGATTTTTGGGAAACCAGCGGTATGATTTTTGTAAACCGCACGATTATTTTTTGTAAACCTTTATGAAATAGAAATGAAGGAAAACTTCACCTTTGATGTGTAGCTTACTTTACTTCTCATTTTTCTTACTTGTATAATTCTGCGTGGTCTCAGTGTAATTTCTGATTTAATATACAGTTAATATGGAAACTGGTCTGAGGCCATACTGCGACTTCAATGAAGTTATCTGCAAGAGAGGGAGAGAAAATCATGCTGCTTATTTATGAATCCGCATTGATAATAAGCCGCGCGGCTAACATTTTAACCTCCAAAAGTATTAATGAAGAAATAAAGTTATCTCCCTGGAAGAGAGAAATTCTCGCGGCTTATTTGAAAATAAACAATGATCAATAAGCCGAGCGGCTAAGAACTTTAACCACTGAAAAGCCTTAATAATTAGATAAATTTTCCCGGCTAGGCCGAATTCTGGTGTATATCGTGCCTTTGATGCAAAAGACTTAAAGATAGAGAAGTTGTTTGCGGCTTCTGATATGATCGTACAAGTTGATAATCGAAGATACTTAATCATGTTTAACCGACAAATAAGTCGCATGTTGAAGCCAAATAAGATAAACCAGGCCCAGAGTTTACTGACAGAAGTAAGTCGGTCGGGTTCTCGAATATTTAAGAAATAAACCGGCAGAAAGGCACATAGAAGCCGAATAATATAAGCCGGAATAAGTATCCGCGCGGTCTGTGTATTGAATTATATAAATTGGCACATGCCGCTTAATAAAACCTCAAGATAGCAGATAGGCTCATGTTGTCCTACAAAATAGATAGAGCTATGGGCTTATGTTTCGATGTGGGCAGGTGCGTGTGGCAGTGCTTTCCACACAAAGAACACATAAGCAGGATCAAAATTCTTAATATCCACAACCGATGTCAAGCGGGACAAGTACGTAATGTCTGCGACGGATGTTAAGCGGGACAAGTACGTAATGCTTGTGATTGATGTCAAGCGGAATTTCCACTACACATCTGCGACTGATGTCAAGCGGGATGTGGAGGGCTTAAGAATTCAAAGGAATTTTGTCCCCATATGCATGTATATTAATGTCAAAAGTAAAGCTGAGAAATAAGCTTTAAGTAGAAGATAATCCTTGTTTGTTGTTAAGGATGTAGCAAAAGGATGTATGCTCGAGGGCTGACTATGCCCCATTAATACCAAATGCCAAGGGGACTTTATATATCATTCCAATATTAAGCGTTTTTGTCATAGAGAAAAAGGAAGTCCCTGCTTAAACCATTGAGTAAGCCCGAGACGAATGCCTTAGATAGTCACTGAATGATATAGTCTTGTAGCTTCCCAGTTCTTGCAAGTTGATCAGCTAACTCTCAGAAAGCCAAGCAATCTTATATCTGATGACCAACATCTTTATGGTACTTACAAAAAAGCTCCTCATGGCGATATTTGATTTTAGACTTCATACGCCGAGGCCTTTTGAACTCAGACATTTCTTGAAGAATCATCAGAAGGTCCTCTGTTGGGTAATGTATCCACTATTACCCGGATTTGACGAAGCCTCCTGTCAAGCTAAGATGAATTCACAATGTATTTGATGAAACCTTTTAAGTTGTGCTTGCAGTTATTCCACGCTAAGTGCACTCCAATGTCAGGGTGCAGTAGGTCAATATACACGGGTCTGCACGACGTAATCCCTCGTTGAGTAGATCAGTGTGTTGACCTACGTGCACTCTCTCTATTGGAGTGTACTTATTTTCAAGTACAGGGCTGTGATCGTGCAAGAGCAGACAAGGAGCAAGGATGGGTCAAAAAGCAGCTCATGGGTGGAAAGACGAAAAATCGTCTAAGTGTGAATCGACGAGAATAACCAAGTGATTCTCTCCGAATCGTCGAGAATCACCGGTTGATTCTCGCCTTCTCTATCTGGCTACATCAAAGCATGCGACTCTGGTGCTAAGTCATAATCAACGAGAATCACCAAGTGATTCTCGCCGATTCAGTGAGAATCACTAATGATTCTCGCCGAATCGTCGAGAATCACCGGCTGATTCTCGCCGTCTCTATCAGGCTAAATCAGTGCGTGCAAACAAGTCAACTTCGACGAGAATCATCTTTGATTCTCGCCGAATCGTCGAGAATCACCGTTGATTCTTGACGATTCGACGAGACTCACCTTCGATTCTCGCCGATTTTGACTTGGGCAATTTTCTGGAAACCGCTGGACCGGATTCTGCCGCTGGCACTGTTTTGAACAGAAATTAGGGTTTCTTCTGGTGGGACCCATAACGGTCATAAAAGAGTATTTTACTGTATAAATACACGCGTATTTTTGAACAGTAGAGTAGCGAAGAAGATTTGAAAAAGCCGAGCAGTCGGCGTGACCTAGATCGCGAGACCTCCGCCGCCGTCGTCGCCGCTCGTGCTAGACGATCGCCGACTGCTAGATCGTGGTTTCTTCCAGATCTCCCGGCGACAGAAGCTTAGCCAAGCTTAGAGTCTCACGCGTCTAACCAGAGATCCTTTGTCTCTTGATTTGTTGATCGGGAAAACTTTTCCCATCCGAATCGATCGAGACAATCGATCCTAGTGTGACCGTTGGAAGACCTTGCTAGCTTTGCTACAAAGTCTGAATCTCCAAAGTACTGCAGCCGCACACCGTTGTCGCCGCCGATCCCGAGAATCAAGCCGCCGCCCTTCTCGCCGCCGCCGGTTCCGGGGAGATTCTCTCCAAGAGAGATCTAGGGTTGTGGACTCTTTGTTGACTTCAAGATCTCGTCATCGAATGAAGAGGGACACCTTAGCCTCCAAAAGTAGTTTGTATTTCTTGTACATTCTATTTCATTTTTGTTGTAAAGGAACGTTGGTTCCTAGTTGTAAGGGTTGGGTGCAACCCGTGTTGTGGGAGTGTTGTCTCCTATGTGTGGAAGGGATCCTTCCGATAGTGCAAGGATTGGATTTCAATCCTGTTGGTGAAGAGACCGAGTCGTCCCTTGTTGGGAGATAGGTCGAAGGGGGAAAGTGGATGTACCCAAATCGGGGAACCACTATAAATAGCTTGTGTACTCTATTTGCTGTGCTGTTTTGTTTTCGTGTGCAGGCACAATTTTAATTACGCAAAAACGCTGCACGTCACCTATTCCCCCCCCCCATAGGTGAAGGTAGTTGACACTAGGTGGACTTTCAAGTGGTATCAAAGCGAGGTTACTCATCAAAAAGGTTTACACCTTGAGTAGAATCCTGCCACCAGTGTCAGAAGCATGGAGCTAGATCATGAGATCTCTCCACTAAGACTTCCCACATGCACAAAGGAGTATTATCCCGTCTGGAAGATGAGAGTGTCGTATCACTTGGAGGCTATCGATCCTCGAGCATCTTTCATCCTGGAAGAGGGTCCTTTTATTCCTATGAAGACCTCCGGCTCTGGAAAGAATATCCAAGTGCCCAAGTGTATTGCTGAGATGTCGGAGACGGAACTCTCATTATTTAATCTGGACAAGATGATTCGTCAGATTATCATGGATGTCTGGACTGGACCTTCTCACTCTAGATTGGAAAAATGTGGGACGGCCAAATCTATGTGGGTAATGATCTCAGAGCTGATGGGGGGATCAAAGAAAGCTGGGATCTGCTGTCAACTAGAGGATGAAGCCTATGTGGGGGTCCTCGCCTCTGAAGATGAAGGCAATGATCAATCGGACAGCATCAGAGCTCCAGTGTCCTTGTCAGAGTCTGAAGAAGAAATTGAGGAAAGCAGTTCTGATGAGGATGACACAACGGTCACTGGCTCTAGTGACAATAACACTGAAGAGCAGGTAACATCTTCCTCTTGCCCCGTCTCTCTTGAAGTTCCTGAAGACAGGAACTGTTTCCCTTCAGAAAATCCTGATTTCCTGAAGAGAGCCCTTCAGAAAAGCAACCTACTTGTTGAAGAGCAAGCTCAGGAGATTGCTCGGCTGAAGATCTTGTTGGTTCTCCAATTGGCATCCAACAAGGTCAAGGACTCTAAAATCTCAGATCTAGAGAGTAGTCTAGAGAATGAGAAAAGGATAGTATCTAACTTTTCCAAGGTTGATGCTATGAAGAGAAAGGAAGAAAATGGGTGGATCTCCCGAATTATCAATTCATGGAGAAATGGGGAAACGGTATTCCGACCCCCCACTCCAAGCAGGAAGGGTACTCATCATGCCTTCAGGTATGATCACAGGAATAATCGTGGTCACTGCAAGGTTGATCTGTCCTCATGTGGAGACACCCATAGTGCAAGCGCCGTCATGGCCACCCATGAGAGAATACCTAAGGCTCATTCTGAGCCCTTTGTATTCTCGGCCACTGCCCCTACTCGGCATGAATCTGCTGGTATCAGCTCTCAGAACTCTTCTCTCCACCCAAGGACACAGGAAAGGGAGGTTAGAAGTCATGCTGTAAGTTCTCATGGGGCCTCAGGAAGGGGGCTGACTGAAAGGAAGGCACCACCTCCCAGGCCTCGTGACGCTCGCTACATGCATTCCTTCCACCCTTCCACGTGTCACGGTGGCAGAGGCAATTTTGGGAGCGGATCCAGATCTATCCCATTTGGACCTAGGCTCATGACTACCTCAATCACTAGATCAGGTCAGAAACGGAGATACAACATTCACACGTGTTGGTGCTGTGGCAAGGTGGGACACTTTGCCATAGACTGTTGGCACAACCCCTCTGTGTCAAGGGCAAGGGCCTATCCACATCTTCTGGGCAGAGGTAGTCTTCCTGACAGGATTTCTAAGGGAAGGCATTCGAGTGTTTATGCTAACAAGAACCTAGAACTCAATATGTATTGGGTTCCTAAGGTAAGGTAACTCTCTTTTGCAGGGTAGTCTAGGTTCCCGTAAATATGATGGGAACTAGACAGAAGATGTTTCAAGACTAAATTGGAACAAATATATGGAATATCAGAAGTACTATTTACAATGGGATACTCACATTGAACACCTGGTATGCCTCAACCTGAGGGGGTAAATTATGAATCTCATAATCCCAGGTATTTTCGATCAGCTCATATACTTGAGTCATATTGTATCGACATTTACATATATATATTTATATATATACACATATATGTGCGTACACCTAAGGATAGGTTAACACTGTAAACATAAACCTTAGATACATTAATAAAAAATTGTACCTGTAATGCCACTGGTAGATTCGAGAACTAACCTCTACAGGCTTAAATCAGTTCACTGAAAACTAACAAAGATGCGTCATTGGAAATCACTACAACTTACAATTGACATTAAGAAATATATATACATATTTAGAAGATTATTTTTTAATTATCTTGATATCAGAAGACCTCGAGAATCCGGCATGCCTCTTAACCCGTAGATTCCTATTAAAGAATCCCTTCGCTTTCGACTTAGACTAACTGGAAACCCGCTAAAACCCGCTTAACCCGAAGACTCCCGCCGAACGTTAGCTTTTCGCTATTCACACGGAAACCCGTTAAATCCCTTTAAACCCGTCGATCTCGCACAGTATCCCACCGACCCTTCATATTCCGCAGAAAGCTCACCGAAGGAAACTCACCGATTCTTCCCCTTCCGTCGACAACCGCAGGAATCCCGCCTTTTCTTTCTTTGATATCAAGCAGGCAACTCGCCGATTCTTCCCTCCGTAGATCTCTCCTCTCGCGTCCAGGGCGCTCGTCCAAGTCTCGGCGAGTTCGATCGAACAAAGACGCGATTTTCTTCCGGTTTCCCGTCGTTTCCGTCGATTCTCACCTTCTACGCTCTTGGGTGACCACTTTCTCACCCTTACAGTGACTTACTGTTAGTGTAGCTTCCCTCTTGATTTCTGATTAGGCATAGTCTTGGGATTTCAGTCTTGCAATGGCTCCAAGGACAACCGCCGGCCTGGTTACTGGTTGTGAGTTGGTTCGAACAGGGTTCTCACATACTTCTGATGAATTCAGAAACATCATTATCATGCTTGAAGAGGCTGGACTCTCATTCATACTGGAGCACCCCTGTAAAATCTTGGACAAGGAAGTGATGGAATTCTTCGCAACCGCCAAACTCTGGAATGAAGACTCTCTCATCAAGAGCAAGGTTGCAGGGGCAAAGATCAAGATGTCTGCAAGCAAGCTGACCCAATACTTGCAGCTCACTAGCTCTGCGCACACGGACTATCTGGAGGAACAGGATAAAACCAGGACATTATTATTCTGTGGACTCGCTCGAGGAACTGGATCGATAAAGCGAAAGGATATGAAAGAGGAGGGGAAACTTTTGTCAGACATCATTGGGAAAGTACTCATATGCAAACCGGGCTCTCATGACCACATCTCTGCGGACATGTTCAAGATCCTTGTGGCAATTGTCTGCAGAAAAAGATTCAACTAGGGGCATTGCTTTTTGAGAAGATAAAGGACACTCTCAGATCTCCTAGCTTTGGCTGAATCATCAGTCTATATCTCAATCAGTTAAACGGAGATAGGTATGACATGAGTAAAGGAGTTCCACTGCATTACTTGAAGAAAATGGACTCGAGCGTATTTGACAGATGGGAGAGACGCATTGGGCAGGCTGCCGTGGTAGAACAACAAGAAGTATCTCCAGCCGAGGATGGAACTATTGCTGATTCCTTAGTAATCCCCAGTGAAATTCCTGATGCACTGACTACAGGAATTGAGGGGGAGCCTCTACCCGCTTATGCTAATATCGTATCTGACATCTCTCAGATAGCCAAAGATGCAGTGGCGGATATACAAGAAGAAAGTGAAACTGTGATGGAGAATGAGGCAGCCCTGAACGTGCATGATCAAGGAGCCGAAGGCAATGTAGAGGAAAATGATGAGGGAAGTTTGAACGATGATGCAGCTGAGAATGATCTCATGGATGATGAAGATGAGGAAGAAGGAAATGTGGGACAGGAAGCATTGGAGTCTTAGGACATCACTGACGTTCCATCTGACAGCACGCTCCTGAGATCGTTCCTGAGAACATTGGTGCAACAGTGGAGGGGGAGTCCTCTCAGCAGAGACTGCTTAGTACTTCCGAGAAATCTACAGAGGCTGCAAGTATTCCCCCCTTAGAGACTGTGCTCGTGCCCAGCTCTACAAGTGCATCTGCTGAAGAGCAAGGCCAAGGCATGCCTCAGGATCATCCACTACGAGCTGATCTAGCCAATCACACCGTAAATGTTATTCAAGGTATTGTGGATGAGCTCAAAGCATCTTTTGAGAAAGCTCAAAATAAAATGTTAAAAAGAATTAAGAAATCTGAGAATCTCATGCTCAAGAACGTGGTGGAGATCAATCACAAACTGGATGTGATGGAAAAGAAGTTTGAAGACAAGTATACAGCGGCCGGCCAAGTTGTAACTCTTCTGATGGATGGATTGAAAAAGAACACCGATACTCTCGTCGTAGTAAATCAGAATGCTCATGTCGTAGCAAATAATATTCAAAAGTTTGATGGCAATATGGTGACTCTTAACAGCAATCAACAAGCCTTGGTTACCGAGTTCTCCAAGACTACAAAGCACATTGATGAGTCACTGCATTCTTATGCAAACTCCATTGCAGTCGAAGCCAAAAAGGGGGAGAAAGAATATACAGCTAAGATGGCCGAGCTTCAAGAAATCATAATCAAAAATTTTGAGCAGTCAAACATATATGTTTATGACAGTTGCTGGTGGATGCTCAAACAAGCGCTAGGCGCTAACATCCCTGAAAATCTTGAGGGTACTCCTGCTCCTGAAATTAATACTGCAGCTGATGAGGGACCAAGTGTTGAAGAAGTTCCATTAAGTGAAGCTGATGCTCATAGGGCTGCTAGGGCCACCTCCAAGGCAAAACTGATGGCAATGTTTGACCAAGGAGCCCTAGCAAAAGCCAGGGACAAGAGAAAATCTCAAGAAGGAACATCTAAGGAAACACAAGCTGAAAAGAGAATCAGATTGAAGGAGGAGGAAGTAAGAAACGAAAAGTGGAGTCCGGTATCAAAGAGTATCATCTTGGACACATTCTGGCTACAAGAAAAAGGGGAAATCAATCGGAACGACGTATACAGCCAGCATGAGTGGGAGCTGCACAAGACGTATGAAGCTAAACGGAACATCTTCTTCAGGACCAATACTGCGGCAGATAAAGCTCCTCCTCCCAGATACTATCCAAAGCACAAGGAGTACGTAGAGACGCAAAGAAAGAAGTTTTTGGCTCAAAAACATAAGGATGACCTAGTCCAAGATCAATAGACAGAAATTTATAGCTTAACATTGTCTCATGAACACTTCTATCTTTTCTTAATGTTATATGAACAATCTTGGGAATATATATATATATATATATATATATATATATATATATATATATATATATATATATATATATATATATATGTATATGTATATGAATTCATTATTGACTCAAGCTTTGATCTGTGTGCTTCTATTTCCTTGTGCTGTATTTTTAAATTCTATATGATGTATATATTATCTGGATGGTGACATTCATCTTAGATAGTAGGATTTTGGCTTCGTCAAATAGGGGGAGATTGTTGGGTAATGTATCCACAATTACCCGGATTTGACGAAGCCTCCTGTCAAGCTAAGATGAATTCACAATGTATTTGATAAAACCTTTTAAGTTGTGCTTGCAGTTATTCCACGCTAAGTGCACTCCAATGTCAGGGTGCAGTAGGTCAATATACACGGGTCTGCATGACGTAATCCCTCGTTGAGCAGATCAGTGTGTTGGCCTACGTGCACTCTCTCTATTGGAGTGTACTTATTTTCAAGTACAGGGCTGTGATCATGCAAGAGCAGACAAGGAGCAAGGATGGGTCAAAGAGCAGCTCATGGGTGGAAAGAGGAAAAATCGTCTAAGTGCGAATCGACGAGAATAACCAAGTGATTCTCGCCGAATCGTCGAGAATCACCTGCTGATTCTCGCCGTCTCTATCTGGCTACATCAAAGCATGCGACTCTGGTGCTAAGTCATAATCGACGAGAATCACCAAGTGATTCTCGCCGATTCGGTGAGAATCACTAATGATTCTCGCTGAATCGTCGAGAATCACCGGCTGATTCTCGCCGTCTCTATCAGGCTAAATCAGTGCGTGCAAACAAGTCAACTTCGACGAGAATCATCTTTGATTCTCGCCGAATCGTCGAGAATCAACGGTGATTCTCGACGATTCGACGAGACTCACCTTCGATTCTCGCCGATTTTGACTTGGGCAATTTTCTGGAAACCGCTGGACCGGATTCTACCGATGGCACTGTTTTGAACAGAAATTAGGGTTTCTTCTGGTGGGACCAATAACGGTCATAAAAGAGTATTTTACTGTATAAATACACGCGTATTTTTGAACAGTAGAGTAGCGAAGAAGATTTGAAAAAGCCGAGCCGCCGGCATGACCTAGATCGCGAGACCTCCTCCGCCGCCGTCGCCGCTCGTGCTAGACGATCGTCGGCAGCTAGATCGTGGTTTCTTCCAGATCTCCCAGCGACAGAAGCTTAACCAAGCTTAGAGTCTCACGCATCTAACCAGAGATCCTTTGTCTCTTGATTTGTTGATCGGGAAAATTTTTCCCATCCGAATCGATCGAGATGATCGATCCTAGTGTGACCATTGGAAGACCTTGCTAGCTTTGCTACGAAGTCTGAATCTCCAAAGTACTGCAGCCGCACACCGTTGTCATCGCCGATCCCGAGAATCAAGCCGCCGCCCTTCTCGCCGCCGCCGGTTCCGGGGAGATTCTCTCCAAGAGAGATCTAGGGTTGTGGACTCTTTGTTGACTTCAAGATCTTGTCATCGAACGAAGAGGGACACCTTAGCCTCCAAAAGTAGTTTGTATTTCTTGTACATTCTAGTTCATTTTTGTTGTAAAGGAACGTTGGTTCCTAGTTGTAAGGGTTGGGTGCAACCCGTGTTGTGGGAGTGTTGTCTCCTACGTGTGGAAGGGATCCTTCCGATAGTGCAAGGATTGGATTTCAATCCTGTTGGTGAAGAGACCGAGTCGTCCCTTGTTGGGAGATAGGTCGAAGGGGGAAAGTGGATGTACCCAAATCGGGGAACCACTATAAATAGCTTGTGTACTCTATTTGCTGTGCTGTTTTGTTTTCGTGTGCAGGTACAATTTTAATTCCGCAAAAACGCTGCACGTCACCTATTCCCCCCCCCCCATAGGTGAAGGTAGTTGACAGTAGGTGGACTTTCATCCTCCATAGGAATTTTGAATTTAGCATATCGATCTGAACCTTTTTTACGCTTTAGAGTTTTTGGACCAGAAGAGATGGCTGGATGTGCTTTTATAAACTCAGATGATTCATTCTGCTGAAGAGGTAATGTAAGCCTATCCACAAGAAAAAGAGGAGATTTGCAATTTTTAATTTGTGAGACATTTTGGGAGGAAAAAAGTTGTTGATCACCAGAATTCCCCTGAGGTTGTTTAGCCATATGATTCAAAAAGGAGATATAATCTTTATTTGCTTCTTCCCCTATTATAAACTATTAACGATTTCAATAAGCTCTCCATAAGTTTTGGGGTCCTTTGTGGTGAGCTTAAATTTTAGAGGGCCTTCTCGAAATGCATTCATGAAAGCATATAAGTAATAATCTTGATGAATACTAACAACATCCAGAACTTCCTTTTGGAACCGGTCGACGAAATCGGGATTAGACTCATCAACTCCCTGTTTGATTCGGAAGAGAGCTCCAGCGTTTCTTTTTCGCTTCTTATAAGTAGTAAACCTTGAAATGAATTGACTTCGAAGATCCTTAAAACTGGTGATCGATCGAGGTGGCAGACTATAGAACCATTCCCTTACAATATCGCCAAAAGATATAATAAGAAGTTTGCATTTTACTCCATTTGAGACCTTTCTTAGAGAAATAGCCGATTCAAAGGCTTGTAAATGAGAAAACGGATCATCACATCCAGAAAATTCTAGGAGATGCGGTACTCCGAAATCAACGGAGACAATATCCCAACGAATCCGTTCAATGAATGGAGACGGGACTTCTTCTTCTTCTTTATAAGGAGGTTCTCTTGCAACAGATTTCGGCGCATGTTCAACCCAACTGGCAGAAAATTTGTTATCATGGACGATGTTGATGCACGAAAATGGACAGGGAGTCGGGCACCACTAGCTAACGGTTCGAGCACTGGGGAAGGAAGGAAAAGAGGAGACTGTCGAATAGTCTGTTACTAGCGGTTGTAGCGGAGGGACAAAAATAGAGGCTGTTGGCAGCGTCAACAATAGAGTTCGACCGCCGTGGCTTAAATGCAACTCCTGCGACGGGCTTTCCTTTTATTCAAAGTGAAGCGGTTACAAGAAGGAAAGAAGAGATGAGTCGGCCGGACTGCAAGCCGCAAAGCACTAGACTTGAGACCGCATCTCTCAACAAGAGAGCTCCTGGATACGAGTTAGTGTGCTTTGGAGAGTACACCATCCCCCTATTTATATGCTCGGGGGCCTGCCCAAACAGGTAGGGCTAAAGTTACCGGATGACCAGGGTATAGGAGAACCGGGCAGAGGTGAGGGGAAGCAAATGAGCAAAAAAGGAGAAAGGAGGGAAGCCGCGCTGCCTGGCAGATTCCTACTGGAGAGCTGACGGCCTGGGTCCTGGGCCTTGGCGTTAAGCAGGGTCGGTGCTGTCAGCGGCCAGACATGGAGACCGCCCGGCTTCGCTGACCACCAACCGACTTGATCTGCGCGGCGGCTAGAAGGCACAGGCCGCCCAGTCTCTGATGACCGGCCTACTTGACATGCTTGGTGATTAGAAGAACCAGGCCGCCCGGTCTGGATAGCTGTGCGAACTGGTCGCGGATTCCGGGCATAACATAATCGCCGCACATTTTTAAGTTTCAGAAAAACTTCGAAAATGTAGAACTAAGCCAGAGACTGCGACTGCCTTTAATGCATCGGCGTCTATAAAATCCATTGGCCCTTGTTATTCTTCAAGATCTCTGCCAAGCCACGGGTCGCTACTCGCCACTTGCGGTTAGAATTCTTCAAGCCGATGCGGTCTTGCATAATATGGACATCATGTCATCGATGTTAGCCCGAGACAAGAAATTGACTGAAAACAAGATAAGTCGGAGCCAAAAACCGGATGACACTAGTCGACAACCCGCGAAGAAGGACGAGAAGCCGGTTAACCCAACGACATCTGATTCTGAAAAGAGGCCGACGCAGACCGTCGGCGAATCTTCGCAGGCCGTGACCAATCCTGAAGCTGTCTCGAGGGACGCAGACAATTCAGAAGCGGTTTCGAAGGCTGCTCCACCACAAGACGAGACTGCCAAATCCTTTGAGGTAACTTACTCTCCTTCGGGTGTACTGCTCTTAAAAATAGGTGGGACGGAGGAGAAATACGTTGAATCTGGCAAGCTGTGCGAATTGCAGGCCAAGGTCAACCTAGTCGTTGTGGACGACAATGAGCCGGAGAAGGCGCTGGAGGCCGCGCGGACTTCGGCTGAGAAGACCAAGCAGACAGAAATGGTAGTCAACTCCTTGAAACGGCAGAAGAAAAGGAGCGAGTCCCTTGAAGAAAGGATGAAAAGGAAGATGAGGAAGATGGAGGCCGAAAACTGGAATGTTTCCGTAAAGACCGGAGCAGATAGTCTTCAACATAATGAGCCGGAGGATGTATCCGCGGCTAGCGAGTCGATTAGTGACATTCTAAGAGGCATGGAAACCTTACAGCAGCAGGATAGGTTGTTAGAGACCCCAGCGGCTTCAGAAGAGGTCGATCACCCCGATGTCGAAGTCACCAGGGAGAAGCTTGGCGGGCCGGCTTCCGCGGTTTTTGAAGGAGCCGAGAAACTGAAACTTCGAGAGAAGATGGAGGAGATGAAGAAGTTGATCGCTGGGAAACCGGTAGTGACCACACTTCCTCTGTTGTAAGGTAAACACGGGGAAGTTAAGTGAATTATTAAATTCTACAAGTCGCGGTCAAGGAAGAATGGGGCGAACACAATATTAAATCCGCCGGCCAGCTTTTTCCTGACCACGGCTCAACTGAAAAGTCGAGCTAAACAAGCCGAGCGGCTATGGAAAAAAAGCTAAAGCAGATATATCCCGAACTATTCTGGCAGCCAGTGTTTAGATACCATATCGCGGCCTCTGAAGGAGATAAATGCCAAACCGGCAGTCATATGTTACCGATTTCCTTGAAATTATTCGACTGAAACTGACTGCAGTTTGTCTACTACAGGTGAACCGGAGGCCGCGATGAAGCCGGGCGACTAGACATCCTTCTTGTCTATGCTGCCACTGCATCCGCTAAGTGTTCACGACAAAGGGATGGCCGATCTCCAGAAGGAGGTCGACACATTGCAGGTGGTTGTGAGAGCACACGCTGAAGTCCCACGAATTAAGGATGACGAACATCGGGTTGCCCAGGAGGCCGCCGAGAAAAGGTTCCAAGAGTTGCAAAACACTCTAGAGCAAGAGACCACAAGGCTGCAGTCCGTGCTGGAGCAAGAGACCACAAGGCTGCAGTCCGCGCTGGAGCAAGAGACCACAAGGCTGAAGTCTGTGCTGGAGCAAGAGATCTCAAGGTTGAAGTGCGCGCTGGAGGTCGCTGAGTGGAAAATAGCAATGATGCAGGCCGCCTTGGAGCAGGAGAGGGCAGAGAAGCAGGATATGAAAGCGCAAGTGCTGATGGCCGGACGGCTTGAGAGAGAGAGAGAGAAGTGATTCGATGTCTTGAAGGAAAAGACCAAGGCCCATCAGCGGAGGCCGACGGAGATCAGCGGTCTGCACCGGCGACCTCGAAGAAGTTGCCGAAAATAGGCCGCCCGGCTTCTGGTGGGGCTTCAAATCCACCCGAGTTCGCGTGTTAACTGTTGATGCACGAAAACGGACAGGGAGTCAGGCACCACCAGCTAACAGTTCGAGCACTGGGGAAGGAAGGGAAAAGAGGAGACTGTCGAATAGTCAGTTACTAGCAGTTGTAGCTGAGGGACAGAAAGAGAGGCCGTTGGCAGCGGCTACAACAGTGTTCGCCTGCCGCAGCTTAAATGCCACTCCTACGACGGGCTTTCCATTTATTCAAAGTAAAGCGATTACAAGAAGGAAAGAAGAGACGAAGCCGGCCGGACTACAAGGCGCAAAGCACTAGACTTGAGACCGCAGCTCTCAACAAGCAAGCTCCTAGATACGAGTCAGCGTGCTTTGGGGAGTGCACCCTCCCCTTATTTATAGGCTCGGAGGCCTGCCCAAACAGGCAGGGCAAACATTATCGGCTGCTCGGGGTATAGGAGAACCGGGCAAAGGTGAGGGGAAGAAAATGAGCAAAAAAGGAGAAAGGAGGAAATCTGCGCGGCCTGGCAGATTCCTCCTAGCGAGCTGACGACTAGTTCCTTAGCCTTAGCATTGAGTAGGGTCGGCGCTGGCGATGTCCTAACATGGAGACCTCCCGGCTTTGCTGACGACTAGGCGACTTGATCTGCGTGGCGGCTAGAAGGCACAGGCCGCCCGGTCTCTGATGACCGGCCGACTTGACATGCTTGGCGGCTAGAAGAACCAGGCCGCCCGGTCTAGATAGCTTTGTGAACTGGTCGCGGATTCCCGACTTAACAGACGAGGGCCCATCACTAAAATATGAACAATCTTGCACTTCTGATAGGTCAGCAGTAGTTGACAAGATATTATATTCACTCCGTCCCTTCGCAGGATTCATCATGAATAGTAGAAGTTAATCAAACTTTATTCGGAGACCGCTGACCAGTTGCGGCATGAACTAGCGGTTAGAAGATAGGAAAAGCCGATAAAAAGACTGTCAGGAAAACTGGCGAGTAGAACGGCATGTCCTAAAGTGCTGGAGGCGGGCTGAAAACCTTAGCGGGCAAATGCGCAGCCTGCTCGACAGGCCGCCGAGCTCTAGAAGCTAGAGCGGTCTGACCAGGCTAGACCGCTGATTTCATCGACTAATCGAGATCTGAAGGTCGCGTGTTAACTGTGGATGCACGAAAACAGACAGGGATTTGCGCACCACCAGCTAACGGTTCGAGCACTGGGGAAGGAAGGGAAAAGAAGAGACTGTCGAATAGTCGGTTATTAGCGGTTATAGCGGAGGGATAGAAAGAGAGGCCGCTGGCATTGGCAAAAGCAGTATTTGCCCGCCGCTGCTTAAATGCCACTCCTACGGCTGGCTTTCCTTTTATTCAAAGTGAAGCGATTACAAGAAGGAAAGAAGAGATGAAGCTGGCCAGACAGCAAGCCGCAAAGCACTAGACTTGAGACTTCAGCTCTCAACAGGCGAGCTCCTGGATACGAGTCAGCGTGCTTTGGGGAGTGCACCCTCTGTAACACCCCCTATCCGTCGCATAGTATATAGCAGTAGGTCCGGCCGGGGCCCGACGCCATATACCACAGACAGACCGGGTGGTTACTTATGGAAACCATCCAACCAATCTCAACGTCCTACACAGAGCATTCTAGCGGAAGCAGTTTAACAAAAGTTGTAAACAAGAACCCAGCATCAAAGCACGAATGTCCACTAACACGAAATAGGAATGTTATTACAAAATACCCAAAAAGAGCCTTAAGGCCTTAAAAATGTTTCACTTGAATATTACATGTTTTACAAACCACGGCACGCAGGCCGGTCATACATGAATAAAACAGTAAACACTTCCATTTGGGCCTTCGAGGGCCGGATTCGCAAAAAGGGCTTTAGCCCGCTATTGACCGCTTGGTCCAGCTGCACCTGCAAGCAACAAACCACCGCACGGTGGCAAAAACAAGGCAACGGTCAGCAATGCTGACCAAATTATAACGATCCCGCCCCCAACTCGGGGCGGCGATGCTCCTTCCTTGCATTTCATTAGCATAAGCGAGCAATGTATATCAATAGCCATTTCATCACAGACGTTGGCTCGCTCGGCCACACGCCCCGTGCACTCAGGGCACATTCTCGGTGAACCGGTCGATGTCACGTCAATTAAAGCCATTAACATTCCGGACTCACCACCGCCACTTGGACGGCCAAACCTATGAGCAATTTGTCTTCCTGGCCTGGGTCACGACAATTTAAGCCATTGACCGCCGAAGACCCTACTCTATGCCAATGGTAAGTGCCACGTGCCTTTAGGTCTCTTTAACCGAATGACATAGAACGGGTACGGTTCCATCTAACCCGTGCTCACATCGCAACGACAATTTAAGCCATTTGCGCGGGTCAAACTTCCGCCGAGTCCCATTTCCATCACAAGTCACATAACCCGGTTATGTTCAAGTTGGCTCTCAAGCCACCAAGTTGTCAAGATCTCGTATCCGCCCAGTTTTCCGGGTGCACCTTTGGGTTAGTCCCCAAGGCTCCCTGCTGCAATCTACCGCGTAGAAAACCCGAAAAACAACCAATAACACGGAGTCTTCTCCGGCATTATGCAATGCAACATCACCGATCCAGACCAACATGTCTGGATAGGCTTCACACATCATGCCTATGTCCGTTCTCGCATACGGACTCTAAACAACGGGGACTTCACATATCTACCCGAAGGAACGCCTCCAACTCTCCGCAAACTCGCGAGAGCGGGCTTCCTATGCTAAGAAAGAGAGCTATTCATGCTCAAGATGAGGATCGTTACACTTGAGTTCCGCTTTGGTGCCATTGAAAAGTAATCGGATGGAAATCACCGCACTAGTGTTGCCTCCGTGGATCCGGAGTCGGCTTGCGATTCGGAGCTCCGAAGCTCCTCCAATGGCGGATCTAGCTCCTTCTTCCTCCTTTGGCTCTCCTCTCTCTCCAAGGATTTAGAAAGATGATAAGGTATGAAAAGTGAGGGTTTTCCAAGTCCACTCACGGGTATATCCTCCCAGGAAAAACCCCCAGCCGTTGGATCTTCAGTTAAAGAAATGAACGGCTTCGATTCAGGGCTGAAATGCCCAATCTGGACCGAACACGGCCTGGCACACGCCCGTGTCTAGGGCCGTGTGCCGCATTCGCCGTCAAAATCGAATCTCCTGGAACCTCACACGGGTATCGAACACGCCCGTGTTCGAGCTGACACGCCCGTGTTCCACCTCACACGGCCGTGTGGCCGGCCGTGTACCCCATGATTTTTCCCCATTTTCAACCCGAGCACTGCACGGGTTCTAGGACACGCCCGTGTCCTTACCCGTGTCACATTGACATACCTGGGCCCCAGGCCATGTACACCGGACACTTCGTCGAGTGAAGATCGACGACTTAATGACACGACCTTGGACACGCCCGTGTCCTAGGCCGTGTGCCTTGTCTCGACGATCGTCGAGCGAATCTCGACGACTCCCCGGGACGATCGTCGACACCGGTCGACATGCCCTGTGACACGCCCGTGTCGCAGGCCGTGTGCCCACTCTCGACGAATCGTCGAGTAAATCTCGACGTCTTCGCGGCTAAGTGTCGACACGGGTCGACACGCCCTGCGACACGCCCGTGTCGCAGGCCGTGTGCCCAATCTCGACGAATCGTCGAGTAAATCTCGATGTCTTCGCGGCTAAGTGTTGACACACGCTTGACACGCCCTGGGACACGCCCGTGTCCCAGGCCGTGTGCCTGCTGCCAGAACCAAAACTGGCCCAAAACGTCCCCCTTTTGCTCCTTTGAGTTTCGGGGCGTTACACCCTCCACCTATTTATAGGCTGAGGGGCCTGCCCAAACAGGCAGGGCTAAAGTTATCGGCTGCCCGGGGTACAGGAGAATCGGGCAAAGGTGAGGGGAAGCAAATGAGCAAAAAAGGAGAAAGGAGGGAAGTCGCGCGACCTGGTGGAGTCCTCCTGGCAAGCTGACAGCTGGGTCCTGGGCCTTGGCATTGAGCAGGGTCGGCGCTGGCGGCGGCCTGACATGGAGACCGCCCGGCTTCACTGACGACAAGCTGACTTGATATGCGCGGTGGCTAGAAGGCACAGGCCGCCCGGTCTCTGATGACCGACCGACTTGACATGCTTGGCGGCTAGAAGAACCAGGTCGCCCGTTCTGGATAGCTGTGCGAACTGGTCGCAGATTTTGGGCTTAATAGTCGAGGGCCCCATCACTAAAACATGAACAATCTTGCACTTCTGATAGGTCAGCAGTAGTTGACAAGATATTAGATTCACTCTGTCCCTTCACAGGATTCATCATGAACAAGAGAAGTTAATCAAACTTTATTCGGAGACTACTGACCAGTTGTGGCTTGAACTGGTGGTTAGAAGATAGGACAAGCCGATAAAAAGACCGACAGGAAAACTGGCGGGTAGAATGACAGGTCCTACAATGCTGGAGGCGGGCTGAAAACCTTACCGGGCGAATTCACGGCCTTCTCAATATGCTGCCGAGCTCTAGAAGCTAGAGCAGTCTGACCAGGCTAGACTGCTGATTTCATCGAATAATCGAGATCTGAAGGTCGCGTGTTAACTGTTGATGCATGAAAACGGATAGGGAGTCGGGCACCACCAGCTAACGGTTCGAGCACTGGGGGAATGCAGGGAAAAGAGGAGATTATCGAATAGTCGGTTAGTAGCGGTTGTAGCTGAGGGACAGAAAGAGAGGCTGCTGGCAGCGGTAACAGCAGAGTTCGCCCGCCGCGGCTTAAATGCCACTCCTACGACAGGCTTCCCTTTTATTCAAAGTGAAGCAGTTACAAGAAGGAAAGAAGAGATGAAGCCGGCCGGACTACAAGCCGCAAATCACTATACTTGAGACCGCAGCTCTTAAAAAGCAAGCTCCTAGATACGAGTCAATGAGCTTTGGGGAGTGCACCCTCCCCCTATTTATAGGCTCGGGGGCCTGCCCAAATGGGCAGGGCTAAAGTTACCGACTGCCCGGGGTACAGGAGAACCGGGCAAAGGTGAGGGGAAGCAAATGAACAAAAAAGGAGAAAGGTGGGAAGCGGCGTGGCCTGACTGATTCCTCCTGGAGAGCTGACAGCCTGGGTCCTGGGCCTTGGCGTTGAGCAGGGTCGGCATTGGCAGTGGTCTGACATGGAGACTGCCCGACTTTGCTGACGACCAGCCGACTTGATCTATACGGAGGCTAGAAGGCACAAGCCGCCCGATCTCTAATGACCAGCCGACTTGACATACTTGGTGGCTAGAAGAACCAGGCCGCCCGGTCTGGAAAGCTTTGCGAGCTGGTCCCGGATTTCGGGGTTAACACCTGCTAGTCATACTCAAAGCATAAGAGATATCAGGTCTAGTACATAACAATGCATACATGATTGACCCAATTGCTGAAGCATATGGAATCAACTTCATGTGGTCCCTATCTTCACAAGGCTTAGGATACTGTTCCTCTGAGAGACTCACACCATGAGACATTGGCAAGAATCCTTTCTTGGACTCAAGCATGTTGAACTGTTTCAACATGCTTATTAATGTACGTACTTTGGGTCTAACCCAAGAACTTCTTCGATCTATCTCGATAGATCTTAATACCAAGTATATAAGTCGCTTCCCCTAAGTCCTTCATCGAAAAGAAGTCCCCGAGGTTATTCTTAACAACTTACATGGTTTATCTCTATAACATAACAAACATCATTCTTAAATATTGAACAACAATTATTCTTAATAATAAAAGAAAAACCCACCATGTCCAAACATGAAATGGATATAATGTTTCTATTTATGGAAAAAATAAAATAACAACTATCTAATTCTATTACAAGCCCACTGGGCAAAGCAAGATGATTAATGTAACACCCCCTATCTATCGAATAGCATATAACAGTAAGTCCGGCCGGGGCCGGATGCCATGTACCACAAACAGACCGGAAGGTTACGCAATGGAAACCATCCTGCCAATAACCAACGTCATACAAAGAGTACATTATAGCGGAAGCAATTTAAAAGTTGCAAGAATAAGAACCCAGCCAAACAGCCTGAATGTCCACTACAATAACACAATAGGAATGAACGTACAAATACACAAGTACTTGGTCTTAAGGCCTTACAATAGTTTTCTCAAATTTAAGTGTCTTCCAAACATCGGCACGTAGGCCGGTCATACATGAGAATAAAAGAAAACACTCAAAATTAGTCCTTCGAGGGCCAGCTCAGCAACAAGGGCTTTTGCTCGCTATTTACCACTCGGCTCCGCAGCAGCTGCAAGCAACAATCCACCGAGCGGTGGCAAACAAAAGCAACGGTCAGCTATGCTGACCAAATTATAACGATCCCGCCCACAAACTCGGGGCGGCAATGCTCCTTTCCTGCACTTTATTAGTATTGCCATATAATAAAGAAATTATACATCACCACAAGCGTAGGCTCGCACGGCCAAACACACCGTGCTCTTAGGGTACATTCTCGGTGAGCCCTGTAAAAGTCTGCGGTCTCACCACCGCCCCTTGCACGGTAAATTCCAAAAAAATTGTAAAACATAAATTCCAAAAATATTTAGTTTCATTTTGTAAAAATCTTTGTAAATATTTTTGTAAATAATCTTCTCTCCCCCTTCCTTTTCACCAACATTCTTGTAAATAACATCTCTTTTTTTCGCACTTTTCGCAAAACTTAAAAATCTAAAAAAAAGATAATAAGTTAAAAAATTCCAAAAAAGAGAGTAAAATTAAACAAAAATTCAAAAAAAAGATAATAAATCAAAAACACAAAAAATGATAAAAACTCTTAAAATCCAGAAAATGTTTTGAAACAAATAAATCAAATATTCCATTTCTTGATCTTCTTGCAATCTAAAAATTTTGTTTTTAGTTTATTTATATGCGAATTTTATTAATTCTTTGTTTACTATTTGTTTATTAATTATTGATTGAAAAATTTAAATATCCGGGGTTAAGTTTTAAAAAAATTCATGATGCTTTGTTAAAAATAACAAACTCGTTTTAGGCACTACTTCTAATTTTTCATTGATAGGAGCACCTCTATTATGTTAGAAAATAACGACTATAGGATTCAATTATGTTTACTTTTAGCTTTCTGAAAAATTAGAACGTACAATTTATTAAGGTTGCTCTCAAAATTTTTTAATTAAAAAACTAGTTTTCTTTTCTCCCCTAATCATGCCTTACTTGGCATGATACTTTTTTTTCCTTAAAAGATCATATGTCAATGGGAATAAGATTTCATTTTGTAAACATAGACACCCAATAATTTAAAAAGATTATATGTTACGGAGTAAGAGGATAAAATTCATTACTCCTACACATATACATTGGGTCAATTTTATCATTATGAAGCTAAAAAAATGATATTAGAAAAATAAGATTTCATTTTCCTAATAATCCAATAGAAAAAAAATGGAGGTTCGAGAAAAAATTACCTCACCTCAATTTCAAATCCTCTTCATAAACCAACATCAACCCCCTTGGCCAATTTCACGATTCTAGAATTAATTCAAAAATCTTTTTGAGAGCATAATTTGTAATTTGCATTATTTCCAGTAAAACTCCTATAAGCTAAAGTTCATAGAATTCCAAACTATTTTCGTTAATCTAACCATTACAATTTTTGCTTTCTATTTGATTACATCAAGAAGTCTTTTGGCCAAAACTTTTGCGCTATTTAAATCATCTTCATAATTTTAGGACTTAAATCTTACACCACGTATGTTTATTTAGATCTCTCTTATAATTAATTAAGCGGTAGCTAAACTTAGAATTTTTTCTATTCCTTATAAGTTCACCTCAAACTTTTGCTCTAGAATAACAAAAGCCTAAGTATGGGGGTATTTGATAAGTTATAAATATACCTATTTTATGTTCATTATTTAAGTAGTTTTCGTTTTCTTTTGTTATTTTAGATTAAATTTCTTTAATAAAATGATCCTTTTATTGTATATATTTTGCTAACTTAGTTTATTTTATGTTTCAGAAATTTTCAGAATTTTGCTAGAAAAATCATGTGCCACGCCCGTATACTGTCGGTCACGCCCGTGACATGGGCGTGACACATCAAAATACCATGAAACTAGCGCATTTGAAGAAGAAATGTTTGACACGCCTGGGGTCACGCCCATGTCCTCTGACACGACCCGTGACCATGGCGGTGACACTCAAGCTCGACGCTTTGCGCTCGACATTCGTCGACCCAACAAGGACACGCCCGTGTCCCATGAGCGACATGCCCGTGGCATGTGACATACCCCGTGCCGAAGCCCGTGACCATCTCTCGACATTTTGCACTCGACATTCGTCGACTTAACCCGACACACCTGTGTCAAGGTGTGACACGGGCGTGTACTACTCCACCTGGCCTGATAAACTGCCGACGATGACTTTTCGAGGAAAACAATGCCCGCTTCAACCTCCCCGACACGCCTTGAGTCACGGCCGTGACTTGGGGCGTGACGTCCACGTGGACCTCCCGAAGTCAACAATGCCGTCAAATCGCTGAAATCAGATGATGAATAGTGCTGACACGCCCACCGTCACGCCCGTGACCTGGTGCGTGACCGCCGCATTTTCAGCCGCAATGTCAAATCTCCAGTCGAATCACCACCGCCATTGGAATAGTAATGACACGCCCCCGGACACGCCCGTATCAGAGGGCGTGTACTTGGAAAATTTTGCCTATAAAAGGCCAGTTGCTGTATGCGTTCATGGTTCCAAATTTTTCAACCATTTTGGTGAAAAGGTCTGCCGTTTGGAGCTTGCTTTAGTGTTATGTAAGGACTGCCCCCCCCCCCCCCCCCCCTTCTTCTTAATTTTGTTTATTTAGGCTCTTGTAATCAACTACTTTTGTAATAAAAATCATTAGTTTTTCATCCTTACATGATCTGAAATGTCTCTAATGGCCTCCTTTTCACCAATCATATCTTATATATTTATGTTTTCATTTTCATATTGTGTGTGTGCGTGTATGAGTTCAAATTGCGAAATTTATGTTTTAAAATGAAAAACTTTTTGTTTTATTTTCATTTATGTCCAAATTTCTAGCAGTTATTATAGCCAATTTTGTTATCATACTCTTTAGAATTGGTTAGACTTAGAATTTTTATGCTTCCAAATTATTCTTATGAACTTGTAAAACAATAAAAAGGTGTTTTTCATTCCACTTAATTTAGATTTTTATTCATTTTGATTATAAAACTATTGCTTCTTTTTAGCTTTCTTCCACTTTTTAAACTGTTTTCCAAAGTTATAAGAATGTATAATGTGTTATTTTAATTTTTCAACAACTTTGATTTTCGCAATTACTTAAAAAGATTTTTGATCAAACAATTTTTATTTTAACTTTTTATGAATTTCTAGCAAAAAGTAATGATAAAAATGCAAAGGTTTTAATTTTTTAGCCACTTGCTTTTCTCACCTTAATTTGAAAACTCTTTGCTCAAACAATTTTTATTTCAACTTTTTATGCATTTCTACTGCATTCTAGCGGTAGAAATGCAGTTGTTTTAATTTTTCGATAACTTAGTTTTTCTTAATCTTTTTGCCTGCGTGCGTGCGTGTATGAGATAAGTTTATTGCTTTCTAAAATTATGTAGAGTGTGTGTGTGTGTGCGCATTTATTTTTGCCTACTCGTTAAGAGTTAAATGACGTGTCTTTAATTTTTCACCTACTCATTTAAGTAGGATTTGCAAGTGTGAGTATTTACTTTCTGCAGTGTGAGTATCTCATTTTCTGTCATGTGTGTGTGTGTGTGTGTGTGTGTGTGTGTGTGTGTGTTTTTATTAATGCAAGTGTGTGTTTTAATTTCAGCAAGTGTGTGTGTTTTTATTTACCGCCTACTAATTTGAGTTAAATGGTAGGTTTCTATTTTTTGCCTACTCATTTGAGTTAAATGGCTGGACTTTATTTAAGTAGTACTTGTTGTTTTTATCTTCCGTTTACTCGCTAGGAGTTAAATGGCCACACTTCATTTACCTCCTACTCGTTTGAGTAGGACTTGTAATTTCCAGCTTTTATTTACCGTCTACTCATTTGAGTTAAATGGCAGGTTTTTATCTTCCGCCTACTCGTTAGGAGTTAAATGGCTGGACTTTATTTCCTTGTAAATATTTGAGATGGACTTGTAATCGTATTTATTTTTGCCTACTCATTTGAGTAGGACTTGCTTTCATTTTAGTCCTACTCGTTTGAGTAGGACTTGCAAATTTTCAGCTTATATTTCTCGCCCACTCGTTTGAGTGAGACTTGCAATTTCAATTATGCCATTTTCTCTTACTTATAACTTTGTTTTATTTCTGTCTCTTTATTATGTGTTTGGATGAGTGCGAGTATGTTTATTTGTAGTAGCGTTTCTGATATTAGGTTATCTTGCTTTTCTTCTTATTCTTTTTATAACCCTTCAGCGAATAGTTTAGAACGCTCGCCTAACCAAACTCATAAGCTATCCTCATTCCGATGAGTGGCTAATCGCTTTTAGCCCTCGATATCGAAGAGCATTGGAATATAAAAAATGTTTTAAATAACTAAAGGTCATATTTTTCTATTTAATTAAAAAATTAAGGTTTACCCCGCGTTAACGATGCGTAGAACCGCATATCGATGTGTGGGCTCTATTTTCGTTATCCATATGCTAGCTAGCCGAGAGGTCGTGCGTATGGACTGATCACCACTAGGTAAAGAGAGTTCTGCACTAACCAATAACGGGGTTCTTAGCTTACTGTTGGCATTAAGAGGAATCCTTCGTCGGATGAGAGCCCGGTCGAATAGTCTTAATGTCCAGGTGAGCGATATTCCTAGAGATAGGTAAGCTCGTTATTTTGGAACCTCCACGACCAAGTTTTCACTTTAATTAAATTGAAACTTTAGATCTCTAGTTATTCAAATCTATTTTTAATCCTAACGTAATTTGATACCTAGTGTTATCTCTTCATCATATTTAATCTTAATCTATTTTCTCCCTATTCTAGTTAAAATCAAAAACTTACTATTTCAGTAAAATAATAGTGCTTTCAGAGCAGTAGGGATAATCAACCCATTCCCGGGAAATTTACGATCTGGATATTCCCCCGAATATTCTGTATTACTTGCGATAGGTGCACTTGCCTACCTAAGCAAGCCCGCGGCGATCGACTCATCGAACCAACCACCCATAAAAGAGTCTGTTCGCGGGCTCCATCAACCCTGTAAAAGTCTGCGGTCTCACCACCGCCCCTTGGACGGCAAATTCTCGTGAGCATTTGAGTCTTTCCGGTAGAAGTCACATCAATTGAAGACATCGACAACCTAAGACCGCCCTCTTTGCCATCAGTAGGCCTCGAACACCGAACCACATAGAGCGGGTACTGTTTATCCTAACCCGTTGCTCACACCGCAACGTCAATTTAAGCCGTCTGCGTGGGTCAAGCTTCCCTGAGTCCCAATTCGATCACACACTTAACATAACCCAGTTATATACAAGTTGGATCCCATGCCACCAAGTTGGTAGAATCACGCCTCTGCCCAGTTTTTCGGGTACACCTTGGAGTTAGTCCCCAAGGCTCCCTGTTTCAATCTACCACGTAGAAAAACCGAAAAAAACAACTGCGCGGAGTCTTCTCCGGCCATACATGCAATGCAATATCACGGATCCATACCAACTTGTCCGGTTAGGCTTCACACATCATGCCTATGTTCGTTTCTCGATTACGGACTCTACATGCAAAACAACGGGGACTATTCATGTCTACCCAAAGGAACACCTCAACTCACCGCAAACTCGCGAGAGCGGGCTTCCTATGTAAGGGAAAGGAGGTCTTCACATGTCCAAGATGAGAATCGTTACCCTAGCATTCCTTGAAAGAAAACGGTTGTCAACCTAAATCACGTGGAGGGGGGTGAATAGGTGAGTTGTGCGTCTTTTGCGGAATAAAAAAAAGGTTAGAGCACAACACAGAACTATCTACCAATATCACAGATGACACAAGATTTATAGTGGTTCCCCAACCTTGGGTACATCCACTTTCCCTCACCGATCTAGCAATCAACTAGGCTCGGCTACTCCACTATCTCGGATAAAAAATCGATCCTCCCCTCGGAACAAAGTTCCTACAAACTCGATCCAAACAAAAAGGATCAACACCTCGGAAGATAACACTTCCTACAAACTCGGAGTGAAAAACTCCTACACTCAGAGAAGATTTCTCCTACACGAATAAAATGAGGTTTACAAGAATACAAACTGTAAATCACTCAGATCTGAATGAAACAGACTGGATCTTCTTCTTTGCAACTTTGTAGCACTTTCAGAAATCGGTGAAAAAGTTCTCGGCTTCGATCTGGATTTACTCGCTGTTACAGAAATCGAGAGAGAATATGATCAGCGAAGTCGATCTCGATCTGTAACTTTCTTCAGAATAGTCCTCTGAAAGTAGAAGCTTTGGCCGGAGAAGAATGCGGCGGCGGCTTCCGTTTTGCGAAAATCAGAGAGGAGTCAGCTGAATAACTTTCTTAAAATGAGTTGACAATGAAAGGTTAGAGAATACTTAGGGTTTGTCATTTTCTGATAAGACCTTATATAGGAGAGACTAACGGTCATAATCAGTCATAATGATGTACACGTGGACCAATCATGTCGCGTGATTTCAAAATCCCGTCAGAAAAGGACTTAGCAAAATTTCAGAAAAGTTCAGCCATATACTCGAGTAGGTGAATAGCTACTCGAGTAGTTGAATAACTACTCGAGTACATGATGGAGAACATACTCGGGTATATAAAGATAGGCTACTCGAGTAGGTAGAAATCAACTACTTGAGTAAGCAGAAAGAACTACTCGAGTATGTAGAGTGACTTACTTGAGTACATAAAGGATCTACTCGAGTACTAGAAAAACTACTCGAGTATATTATATAAACTACTCGAGTACATGAAGTACTACTCGAGTGGGATACTTAGAATGAATTCCGAAGATGTCAGCAAGAGCTACTCGAGTAGTTGAACTAAACTACTCGAGAGAAAGTAATCTACTCGAGTAGGTGAAAGTTCTACTCGAGTAAAAGACTTAGAAAATTCTGGAGTGGGAAAAATTCAAGATACACGAGTGAAACATTATCTACTCGAGTAGGTATAATGAACTACTCGAGTATGATTCTATCTACTCGAGTAAGTGAGTATACTTACTCGAGTCCATGACTTAGGTGGAGAGAAAGAAGTGAGGATTGATAAAGTTCAAGAAAGGATCAAGCTCAAAAATGACAGAAAGACAGGGGGACAATGTTATGGATAAAAAAGATTGATCAAGTAGCATCAGAGGTTGATCAAGTTATCAAGTGCATCAAAGGAAATGTAGGTAGTTGGGTGAAGGTAATAAAGGCCTTCAAGTGGTATCACATACCCTCCATCAATCCAGTGGGAGTAGGTAAACTTCATTTACTTTGAAAATAATATGTAATTGCTGCCTATAGAGTGTGTATGTCATTGACTAAGTAATTTGATCAATGGTTTTGACAACTTCAAATAGTCGGAGATTATTGGGTCCATGATCCCAATAACCCTGATTTGAAGAAGTCAAACAAGTCAATGATATATACATAGTTGTATTTGTTGTGTTTGTAAGTTCATGCATGCATGTTAGTCCTTCTTACATTGATTGGACATGTGTACACAAGGTTGTGGGCTGGATGGGCAAAAACGTGCCTAAGTCCACAGGTGTTGAGTGAAAACAGTTCACTCAACGCCATAACACTAAAGGAGCTGGATACAGCAGGACATGTCAAAGCCTCAACAATGAAAGACAAAAAGTGGCTAAGTCTACATGCATTGAGTGAAATCAGCTCACTCAATGACAGGTAGCAAATTCGTCGAGTAAAGCTGCCTCAGGTCAAAGCCACAAGAGTCTCTGCAATAGAAAAGATTCTAAGTAATGAAGCGTTGAGTGAAGCCAACTCACTCAACGCCATTGTATTTCTGTCAAAGCTAGAGAAGATATATAGAAAAATCTGTCTAAGTCCAGAATCATTGAGTAAGGACAGCTCACTCAATGCCAGATGAGCTAAAAGTGTTGAGACAAGATGGGACAGTCAAAGCATTGAGAGAAAGATAGGAAAATCTATCACAGTACAAAAGCATTAGGTGAAGTCAGTTCACTCAACGCCAAAGGAAGAAAGATCTGAGTCATGATGCTGCAGTCAAAGAGAAAGGAGAAATCAGATTTTGACTGAGTACAGAATCGTTAAGTGAAGCTAGTTCACTCAACGCCTAGTCAAATGATAAGGCAGAAGGATGATGGCATTGAGAGAAGTCAACACACTCAACTCCTTCATGCAGAGTAAAATTTTCTAAGTACATAAGTGTTGAGTGAAGCTAGTTCATTCAATGCCTCAACATTTCGTAGAATTCAGAAGAAGCTAAGGCAAAAGGCATTGAGTGAAGGACAAACACTCAACGCTATCAACGTGTAAGTTGCAGAAAGTGCAAAATAAAAAGCGAAGTAGAAAAGCATTGAGTGAAGATCATTCTCTCAATGCCACTCAACCCCTAAGGAAGCAATAATGTGACTAAGTCCATAATCGTTGAGTGAAGGCCTTTCACTTAACGCCACTCAACTCCTTACTTGATTGTCACAACCCGCATTTTCACCGCATAGAAACAGCTTATCAGAGTAAGGGAAAATGCACGTCATTATTCCCCGTCAGCAGGGGAAAACTGCGGACGCTCAGGCAGACACCAAACTAAACATGAAGAAAGGTTCTTTTTAAGTTATTTTAAGTAAAATCAGTTAAGTGCAGTAGTTAGCCATATCCCTCGGCTTAGTGGCTCATATAGTCCACGAATCAAGATATATTATACGCTGCAGAAAAATACTTGATTAGATTAACTTAAACATCCTACATGAGTAAAACGTCCCTAAAGGACAACTCATGCCATGCAAGACTGTAAATTTATTATAGTAGGAAAGATAGCTTTTACGGTCGCTAAAATTAACAAGTTAGAGTTTCTAATTATGCAATGCATGAAGTAATACTAGTAGATTTTATAGTTAAAAATACCTAACATGCATTCCTAACATAAATCCTCCCAGAGAACAAGTAATCCACATTTAAAGAAATGAGCAGCTAGCAAGTATCAAACAACTAACAATTCAGTGGGCGCCAACAAACTGACACGAACCCACGAATAAAAGTATTTCTGAACTAGTAAATCTAAACAACACCAAACTACCTCGCTATGACGAGGCAACAATCACGACCAACACTGCCTCCCAGATAACTTCAAAACCAGCACTGCAAACTGCTACTGCTCTGAACATGAGGCATTCCAAAGACAGAACACCTCAGCAAGAAGGTACAAATAGTGGCAGGAAAAGTAATAAGCCAAAATAAACAGAGGTCAACAGGGGTACCAACCCAAGACCAAAAGCACTGAAGTAATGTAAAAAAGAAAACAGGGCATCAATAGGAAAAGAACTCCTACGTGACTTGTCACGTTCCACGAGGGTACACCAGACGCACAAGGCTATAAGGTGACTACATGAATATTTCACCAGAAAGAAAATACAAAACCTTTATTAGGCACCTGTGGTCGACTCTACCCAAAAACACAAGCGAAGTGGTCACTCTTGGACACACCACCCAAAAACAATACGGGAGAGGTGGTCACTCTTGGACACACCACCCAAAATCAAAATGGATATATCATCCGTCTAACTGCGAGGGAGTCTCATACTCTCCACCATACAACACAGACATCCAAAAACCAGGTAGACTTCCACAGGGCACTAATGAAGGTAACAAACACTGCGGAGGTGGAATCGTCGACTAACTCCCACATTCAAGAAAACCAAAGAAACCACAACACAAATATCTCGAGATTTGGCTCGATCGATTCTACTTGACATTACTGAACTCAAGACGCGGTTGATCAACCTCTAGGAGCAATTTACAGTCCTAGATAAATTGTAACGCGCTAAATAACGAAAGCTGAAACAAGCATAGCCATCACTAAGACACACCAGGAACAATTAACCAAAACTAGACAAAATCGGGCTTTCCAAGAAAACACCTTACAACAACAAAGGATAGTTGAAACGACTAATCATAACAATGATTTGGAAGAACGTGCGCAGAAAATTTAAAGAACATGAAAGTATTGTCGTTACCATCAGATCAGACAAAGTGAAACGAGGGGAAACCACCACTTTCCTTGGTTTTACCGGAAAAGTCCTCTGAATCGCTCCACGTCGTAGATCGGGGCAAAAGACTGCGGGAGGAGTTGAAATCTAGACAAAAAAAGGTCGAAAAGGGGATTAGGGCCGAAAAACCCTAACGGGAAAATCTCAAGAAACGGGGAATAAATTACCACGAGGGCGTAGCTCTCGACGAGTGCTTTTCAGATCTACGATCGGTTTGGAATTTCGAGCACCGGAGCACCGTCGACGGCCACCGGAAGAAGTAAGGACGAACAACCGCTTTCTTGCTCACGCCGCTCTGGTTCGGGAGGAAAAAGAATCGGAGAAGAAGATGAAGAAAGCATTTATACTAAAGGTGATAACAGGAAAAACAGTAAAATAAACCGGGTTCAGCTGAACCGATTTTCCCGAAGTAGAGGGAATGGGTTACTCGAGTATCAGGCAAGAAACCTACTCGAGTAGTTCAATACAACCACTCGAGTAACAGAAGACCTACTTGAGTAGTTCAATACAACTACTCGAGTAATAGAAGACCTACTCGAGTAGTTCTGTACAACCTTGGGCTCGCGAGTGACCCAACAAGCGAGGAAGGAGGACTGGCGAGATGGGGGGAGGCCTACCCGTATGAGGCGAGAGGAAGGGGCAGCCCATGAGTTAAGGCGAGACCTCGCTAGATGAGATCTCGCTAGGCGAGACCTCCTGGCGTGGGCGAGATGGCCCCGCAGGCGAGACCTCCCTAGGCTTGGCGGGTCCCTCCCCACTTGCCACATGAAAAAAGATATGTCTTTACCTTTTTACCCACAAGGGTGATTTTACCTTTGTGCCCCAGATAGTTTTACATTTTTACCCCGGGAGGCCTGCATATAGCTCTCCAGAACAGCGGAGTTTGGCTGTTGGCAGACCCAGTCCAGGGTGTTTTGGTCATTTTAGGTTGATTTAGAAGTGATATTGGCAGATCAGATTCAGAGGCCTATAAATAGACCGATAAGGTGCCTGAGAAGGTTGTTGAACCTTTCCACTATCTTCCTCACAGGCACCTAGCTCAGCACTGGCTAGGGAGGGGAAGACTCTCAGTTCTTCTGGGTAAGAGGCGGGACCTCCAAGATGGGCCCCCTCGGTCTGTTTTCAGGTCACTGACTCTCGTCAGGAGGGTAGCGCAGGGAGAGTACGTGTGGGCTGCTTCCTGTTCGAACATTAGGAGGGATCAGAAAGCTGGTTCCAACATTTTTGGTGCGGTGAGCGTGGATCGCAGCCCTCAGAGAAGAACCTTGAGCAACCACATGGCGGGAGATCACAGAGAAGGAGAAGGAGGGGAGTCGGATAACCAGGGGGGATTTGTAGGGAGAGCGGAGTTTATGGCTTCGATCAAGAGGATCATGGATCTACTGTAAGGGATCTCGCGGCAGGGAGACTGTTCAACTCCACTGCCTCCAGTGCCAGCTCTCACGACTCAGGAAGAACTCGTCTCGACGCGCGTAGGAGAGGATGCCCCGGGGAGAAGGCCGGGAAAGGAGGTGATGATGGAAGGGAGCGGGAGAGACATGGCGGGAAGGGAGCTGTTCCCATGCCCGGCGAGTGCCATCTCGCCAGGGGAGGTCATCGCACGAGTAGGGGCGGTGAGACCGGCGCCGAGAGGGTCTCCCTTTTGCGAGCTGATCCTGTCCGCTCCCGTCTCGGAGGGCTTTCGAGAGCCCGAGATGAACTACTATGTAGGGAAGGATGATCCCCTCCATCACTTACAGTGGTTAGAAGACGCGGTCTCGATCAGACCCATGACGGACGCGTTTAAGTGCCGCCTTTTTGCAATCACCGTAAAGGACAAAGCTAGGGATTGGTTCCATCAACTCCCGACAGGCTCGATATACTGCTTCGAGGACTTAAGTAGGAGTTTCCAGCTCCAGTTCTCCACATCTAAGAAGAGGAAGAAGAACCTGGAATCGATCTTCTTAATTAAACAGAAGGCGGAGGAATCACTGGCTCAGTACGTGGACAGGTTTCAAGAAGAGATTTTGGATATACAGGAGGTGCCAGGGTTTGCCCTCCAGATGGCCTTCACGGTGGGACTGTGGGAAGGATTCTTCAAGATGAGCCTCACCCGGAAGGCGTCGCTGTCCTTTGAGGGCTTGATGGAGAAGACGGCATAGGAAATAGCGATGGAGGCGGCGAACCCAGCTTTTGCAAAGAAGCTCGCAAGGCTTACTGAGGTAGAGTCGAGGGAATCAGGTGGGAGGAAACATGAGGCAAGAAGAAGAGAGGAGCCAAGGGCGCAGGCGTATCCGGAGCTGGGGTGGAGACAGCAGGGAGGCCCGGCCCCAGGACAAGGTAGGGGATTTCCCCAAGGGGGGAAGAACCAACAGGGAGGACCGGGAAGGTTTCACCAGCAGGGGTGGGGGTATGGTCATAGACCACCCCTACCCCCTCCGCAGCAGGCCATGGCCATCAGCCGAGGCAGAGGAAGGGGTCGGGAGAGAGGAAGAGGAGCAGGGGAGGGAGAAGGAGGAACCCTCAGGAAGGAAGATAGGGGGGAGGTGGCATTGCCATATTATGACTTCCACGAGGAGGAAGGTCACGCAACGGCTACCTGCCCAGATTTCTTTGAGATGAGGAGAACTCGAGGGGCAGGAGAACAGCCCAGGCCGGTGCGGATAGAGGAAGTAACAGTTACTGGAGAAGAGGATCGCTGTGTGGATCGAGCAGATGAAGGGGATCGCGGGGGAATTGGAGTGATCAATGGGGGGGTGGGGATAGAGGCGGCTCGAAAGGCGAGCCTTCACACTATGTATCGCCGAAGCGTCGCCTCGACTTCACAATCCCCCCTCCAGATGAAAAGATTACCTTTTCAAGGAAAGACATGCCTGACCATGAGGACCCCTTCTGTGACGCGCTGGTGATACGGACCGCCATCGAAAACTTCACGGTGTCGTGGATCCTAGTGGACAATGGGTGTTCAGTGAACGTGATTTTCAAGAAGGCATTAAATACAATGAGGGTGGAGGCCCGGAGGGTGCTGGCGGCGGATGGACCGCTGTTTGGGTTCTCAGGGGAAAGGAAAGAAGTCGAGGGGGGAGTAGGGCTTCAGGTGACCCTGGGAGGGCTGTCCAGGAATTGCCGCTTTGTCATAGTGGATGCCCCCAGTAGCTACAACGCTATCTTTGGGCGCCCCTTAATCAGCTCTTTCAGATGCGTCCCATCCTCGTTTCACCAGTGCTTGAAGCTGAATTCAGGAGGTACCCAAATCAGGGTACGGGGGGATCCAAAGGCTGCTAGGGAGTGCTACGTGATGGCAGTGAACACCATCTCCTGGTGGGGAGACGCGGAGGAGTTGGAAAAGCGGATGGAGCAATTGCAACAAGAACAAGGAGGCGGGGAAGAGCAAAGAGAGGAGGAAGATGCTAGAGGAGAAGAAGTAGTAATGGTGGGAGGTATTGCGGGGGAACCAGAAATGGCAGGAGAGGAGTTCGGGGAGATGATGGTAGCAGAAAAAGGGAAGGAAAGTGCGAAGGGGAAGGAAGAAGAGGTAAGGAGCTCAGGCCTGGGGGGGAGGCTGGGAGCGGCTGGAGAGGAGGGCGAAGAGACGGAGGCAGCAGGGGGAGAGGAGCCAAAAAGAGAGGTAGAGAGGAGAGAGAAAAGGCAGAGGGAAGAAGAGGGAGGGCCGCCCAGGGAGGGGGCCCGGCCAGAAAAGAGAAGGGCCTCACGACAGGAGGAGGAGGACGCAAGCAAGTGGGAGACGGAGCCGCCGGGGGAAGAGAGGATGATGGCCAACGTAGAAGGCAAAACCAAGGAGCAGGATATGCAGGCAGAGCAGGAAGGAGAGGAAGAGCCATCAAGGCTGAAAGCGGCCATGGAGGTCCTCGAGGTAGAGATACGTACCAAGGAAGGCCGAGAGGAAAAGATAAAAATCAGTGGCGAGCTCAGCCCGGAGGACCGGGAGAAGATCAGGACCTGCGTACAGAAAAATATTGACGTCTTCGCATGGAGCGCCGCGAACATGCCAGGGGTCGATGCAGACGTCGCCTGTCACCGCCTCAATCTAGACCCCAACACTCGCCCCATACAACAGAAGAAGAGGGCCATCGCCTCCAAGATGGCCGGACCTATTAGAGAGGAAGTGGAAAATTACTTAAGGCGAGGTTTGTGTCCGCCAGTAAGTATCCAGGGTGGGCGAGTAATGTTATAATGGTCAAAAAGGGGAGGGTAAGTGGAGAATGTGTGTGGATTTTTCTCTTTTAAATAAAGCATGCCCCAAGGATTGTTACCCGCTGCCCCGAATCGACGCGCTGGTTGACTCAGCCGTCGGTTTCCCCTTTATGAGTTTCTTGGATGCGTTTTCTGGGTACCATCAGATACGCATGCATCCCCCGGACGTTAAGGACGTCACCTTCGTCACGGAGGATGGATGCTTCTGCTTTAATATGATGCCTTTCGGTTTGAAAAATGCGGGCGCGACCTATCAAAGGATGATGGATCGGATCTTCCGAGAGCAGAGAGGAAGGAACCTCGAGGTTTACGTAGATGACTTGATGATCAAAAGCAAGGACCTCGGAGCTCATATCCTAGATCTGGAGGAGACCTTTGAAACCCTAAGGGAGTATAAAATGAGACTCAACCCCATGAAATGCATTTTTGGTGCTAGCAGAGGAAGGTTCCTGGGACACCTACTCACTCCATCTGGAGTGGAGCCCAACCCCAAAAAAGTAAGAGCAATCCTAGAATTGGAGTCCCCTAGGAACGTTAAGGAAGTCCAACGTCTCACAGGCAAGTTGGCCGGGCTAAGCAGGTTCCTCTCTCGAGCTGGGGAGAGGCGCTCGCCCTTTTTTCGAACGCTGCGAGGAGGCAAGAGATTCGAGTGGACGTCGGAATGTGAGACGGCTTTCCAGGCCATAAAACAACAGCTTACCCAGACGCCCTTACTCCAGGGACCAAGGGAAGCAGAGGTCTTATTTTTATATTTGGGGGTAGGAACTGTGGCGGTGAGCTCGGTTCTTGTGCGAGAAGAAGGGAGGAAAAAATTTCCGATCTATTACGTGAGCAGGGTCCTGAAGAAAGCGGAGCTCGGATACCCCATTCTTGAGAAGTTAGCATTTGCCCTCATCATCTCGGCCCGAAAGCTCCGGCCGTATTTTCAGGCTCACTCCATACAAGTGGTAACTGATCACCCCCTCCGTCGCATCTTGGATGGGGTAGAGCATTCTGGGAGGTTGGCAAAATGGTCAATAGAGCTCAGTGAATTCGATCTCGCCTTCGTCCCTCGGCTCGCCATAAAGGCATAGGCGGTGGCCGATTTCCTAGTGGACTATGTAGTGGAGGTCCAGGAGACGGAGGCGTCCCCTCGAGCAACCTGGAAGATGTTAGCAGATGGAGCATCGGGGAGAAATTCCTTTGGAGGAGGAGTGGTCTTGATCAGCCCGGAGGGGACCCAGATTGAGCAGGCCTTGAAGATTCATTTCGCAATCACCAACAACCAAGCGGAATATGAGGCGGTCATTGCGGGACTCAGGTTAGCCCGGGAGCTGGGCATACAAGACATTGAGGGCTCGACACACTCCATGGTGGTGGCAGGACAGATCAAAGGGTAGTTCGAGACAAGGGAGCCCACCCTCCAGTTGTATCTAGGAAAGGTCAAAGACATCATAGGGCAGTTCCGAAGTTTCTCCATTCAGCACGTCCCGAGGGAGGAGAGCACTCAGGTTGACCAACTCGCCAAGCATGGCCCTCGAGCCAGGGGAACAGTGACAGAACTCTTCAGACCGTCTATAGAGGAAGGGGAGCTCATGGAAATATGCCAGCAGAGGTCGTGGATGGACCCCTTTATCACCTTTTTGGCATCAGGGCTGTTACCCGCAATGGAACTCGACAGGAAGCGTACCAGATATAAATCGGCGTACTACCTGCTGAAGGATGGAGTTTTATATCTCAAAACCTTGTCGGGTCTGCTGGCCAGATGTGTGTCAGAGGAGGAGGCTCCCAAGGTCCTACACGAGATTCACTCGGGAGAATGTGGGAGTCACTCGGGGAGCCGGACTTTAGAAGGGAGGGTGCTGAGGCATGGGTACTTTTGGCCCACCCTCCGGAGAGATGCGTAGGAATTCGCGAAAAAGTGTCAAAAGTGCCAGGAATTCTCCCCCCTTCAGCTCCTTCCGGCCCAGAGGTTGCAGACAATCACAGCTCCCTGGCCATTCGCTATATGGGGACTAGATCTGGTGGGCCCCTTTCCCCAAGCAAGTGGCCAAAGGAAATTCCTGATAGTCATGGTGGACTACTTTTCGAAGTGGCTGGAGGTGAAAGCATTGGCTAAGGTAACCTCGCAGGTGGTCAAGAACTTCGTATGGGGGGAGATCATCTACCGGCATGGGTTGCCCCTAGCCATTGTGACAGATAACGTACCACAATTTGCAAGCAGGGAATTCGTGGATTTCTGCATTCGTTTGGGGATAGATCTCCTCTTTGCCTCTGTTCATCATCCACGGAGTAATGGACAGGTCGAAGCGGCTAATAAGGTCATTGTCAACCTATTGAATAAAAAGGTGGAGAATTTGAGAGGAAGCTGGGTGGAGCAACTGCCTTCAGTACTGTGGGCCTTGAGGACCACACCGAACACAGCCACGGGGGAAACCCCGTTTAAGCTCTCTCATGGCTCAGAGGCCGTCATACCTGTCGAGTTTGAGATCGCATCACCAAGAGTAGCGGTTGCAAGGGAAGGAGCCGAAGGATGGAGAGCAGAGAACGGAGAAGAACAGAGACTTTCGTTGGATCTCGTGGAGGAGCTCCGGGATTTAGCGATGGTCTGGCAGGAGGAGGTCAAGCGCCGGATGGCGAGGTACTTCGACAAGAATGTAAGGGTCAAACAGTTTGTGAAAGGAGATTTGGTCCTGAAAAAGGTAGACGCGGCGGGTAGAGGGGACTCCATAGGGAAGCTTAACCCCAATTGGGAGGGTCCTTTTGTAGTAAAAGAAGTCTTAAAGTCAGGAGGGTACCAACTCCAGGATGTGGACGGGGTATCCCTCGAGCGAGCCCGGAGTGGGGATGATTTGAAGAGATTTTACCTGTAGCGCTCTATTCCATAGCACCTTTTTATTATTATTGTGTAATGCTTATCATCCCGATGTGCTCTTTTGATGCGATGAAAGTGTGGGTGACCTTTGTGAGGCACCAGGGGCGAGATGATTTGTAGAAACAACCCCGAGCAGACCCGCTGACCAGGCTCCCATCTAGCTGGCAGGCCTGTAGGCTCACTCGGTGGTTGGTGGTGTTTTGGAGAGGAGACCCCGAGCAGACCCGCTGACCAGGCTCCCATCTAGCTGGCAGGGCTGTAGGCTCAATCGGTGGTTAGAGGTGTTTTGGAGAGGAGACCCCGAGCAGACCCGCTGACCAGGCTCTCATCTAGCTGGCAGTGCTGTAGGCTCACTCGGTGGTTGGTGGTGTTTTGGAGAGGAGACCCCGAGCAGACCCGCTGACCAGGCTCCCATCTAGCTGGCAGGGCTGTAGGCTCACTCGGTGGTTAGAGGTGTTTTGGGGAGGAGACCCCGAGCAGACCCGCTGTCCAGGCTCCCATCTAGCTGGTAGGGTTGTAGGCTCACTCGGTGGTTGGTGGTGCTTTGGAGAGGAGACCCCGAGCAGACCCGCTGACCAGGCTCCCATCTAGCTGGCAGGGCTGTAGGCTCACTCGGTGGTTGGTGGTGTTTTAGAGAGGAGACCCCGAGCAGACCCGCTGACCAGGCTCCCATCTAGCTGGCAGGGCTGTAGGCTCAGTCGGTGGTTGGTGGTGTTTTGGAGAGGAGCCCCCGAGCAGACCCGCTGACCAGGCTCCCATCTAGCTGGCAGGGCTGTAGGCTCACTCGGTGGTTAGAGGTGTTTTGGAGAGGAGACCCCGAGCAGACCCGCTGACCAGGCTCCCATCTAGCTGGCAGGGCTGTAGGCTCACTCGGTGGTTGGTTGTGTTTTGGAGAGGAGACCCCGAGCAAACCCGCTGACCAGGCTCCCATCTAGCTGGCAGGGCTGTAGGCTCACTCGGTGGTTGGTGGTGGTTTGGAAAGGAGACCCCGAGCAGACCCGATGACCAGGCTCCCATCTAGCTGGTAGGGCTGTAGGCTCACTCGGTGGTTGGTGGTGTTTTGGAGAGGAGACCCCGAGCAGACCCGCTGACCAGGCTCCCATCTAGCTGGCAGGGCTGTAGGCTCACTCGGTGGTTGGTGGTGTTTTGGAGAGGAGACACCGAGCAGACCCGCTGACCAGGCTCCCATCTAGCTGGCAGGGCTGTAGGCTCACTCGAGGGGACGAATCTAAGGGTGATAATTCGCGTGGTGAAAGATCCGTGTTCGTTAGAAGGTTGAGAGAAAGTCCCTAGAACAGAGAGGGGCCAGGAATCGGGCCAGGGAAGAAGGTCCCTGGCCGGCACTCGCAATAGGTGGTCCCGCAACTGGCGGGAGGGTTTTCCTCATCCCAGGCACAAGTGAGCCGTAGTGGCCTGAACCGACCGGGCGAGACGGCCGGTCCCCAGGGATTCCGGCGCGAGATAATCTCGCGGCGCGGCGAGCGCTAACGGTGGGTGGTAATCAAGATAGGGGCGAAAAGCGATAAAAATTGCCTCGCGCTGGCTTTTAAGCGAGATGGCAGACGATAAAAGCAGCAATTAAACAACGTCCAAAAAATAGTCTTACACCTTCGGCTAGCAGCCAAGCGAGATGGCAGAAGATCGAGGCGGCAATTAAAATAACATCTAAAAAGTTGCCTCTTGACTAACTATTACATAAGACGCCCCAAAGAGGGAAGCAACAATTAGTATATAAAAAGTTTTAAACAAAATATCCATAAAGCGGGGGCACCTCACTCTCCTTTTAAGGAAGTGAACCAGAATCACAAGTACTAGACAAAAGAAGATGGCGAAAGGAAGACATTGCAGGGGATGGTACGCTACTCGCTATCAGAGGAGGCGCTGCCGTCCGACTCACCGTATAAGCGAGGGACCAGGTCGCGGACGGTCACCATCTCTGCATCCGCGCGCACCATTCCTAGCTCCTTCATCATCTTGAGGACAACCTCCGCCGTCTTGATATTTGAGTCCCGGCAGATGGCGTCCACCTCATCTACGGAATAGCGAGAAGGAACGGGAAACTGATCTGGTGGGGGTGTCGCGCTGCTCCAGAGGCAGAGATTCTCGGCTTTCAACTTCTTGTTTTCCCCCTCCAGCTCCTCAATACGCGAGCGCATCCTGTTGGCCGTCTCGGCATCCTGCGGGAAGGGGGCAAGTAAGGGAATATAAGAAGCAAGAGTAAGACTAGCAAGGCAAAGATAAGGAAACTTACCACGCCACCCTGTCTCTGCGCAAGGAGGTTGTCAGCAACAAGCAACCGCTTCTCCAGGTCAAGGGACTTCTCGCGCTCCGCGGCGAGACCGGCCTCCGCCTCTTTCCATTTCCTGTTGTTGAAAATGAGGCGGCGCGAGACCCGGTGCGTGAGCTCCAGGGAGCGAAACTGCGAGTGGGCACTTTTTAGAATGAGGTCTCGCGATGCCTCGTTATCAGCAGGCTCGGACCCAAGACCGCCAAACAGCCCAAAACCTAAGGAGAAGGCATGACTGGTGGGGGGGGGGGGGTCCTGTTCCTTCCAGGAAGGGAGGAGGGCGGACACCGACACGCGGTTGGAGTCTTGCTCCCATATGAGAACCGGCTCGCCGACGTCATCGTCCGTCACGAGCCCCATATTATAATTAGGGTGTGAGGCGGGAGTCGGGCGGCTGGACGAGCCAGTCTCTCCAGGAGGAAGCTGAGAGGGCTGAATATGACCGTGGGCAGCAGGTTCTGCAGAGACCGTCTCGCGGGCGGGCGAGACGGGTCATCGCGGAGGCGAGGGAGACGATAGGGTGATGGGGGACAGAGACCCCGCTAGCTCTTCTCTTTCCTTGGCCGGTTTTTCCTTCTTGAAGGACACGGATTTCTTCTTCTTCTTGGGGCTGAGGCGAGAAGCCCCCTCGCCCGCGGGCCTCTTCTTGGTCGCAGGGGTCAGCGTATCTTTCGCAGCCTCCGCCGCCATACTCGCTAAAGCGAGAGTTCGATTGCTCTGGTAAGGGGGATGGACGGGGACGGTCCTTTCTCCTAGATAAAGTGACAGTCATCGGAAGGTAAGAATTTAAGAGGATAAAGAAGGAAATAGAAATGTACCTTCGCCGGGGAAAACGGCGGGGAGCGAGTCAAGGTCTCGCCGAAGGTATTGGACTTCAAAATTCTTCCCCACGAAGAAATCGCAGAGCTCTTTTTCGGCACCCCCCAACTTGGGGGTATCATAATAGCACTCGGCGGGGGATACGGGGGCGAGAGGGATGCCTCCCAGATCCCCGCGGATGAAGACGAACCGCGTCAACCAATGGTGGTTCTTGTTCGGCGTCTCGCATACTTTAAGGCCTTGGCCTGTGAAGTAAGAGATGTCGTCGTCCTTGGCGTGGTAGACAAACAGCTTGCGGAAGGCGATTAGACTAAACTCGATACGCTCTCGCCGCAGGTAGCAGGCGAAGGCGATCAACATGGAGATGGCGTTGGGGTTGAACTGGGCCGGGACGACCCCAAAGTACTTCAACACTAATTTGACCTCCGGCCAGAGCGGAAGCCTCAGCCCCGCCTCGAAGTGCGGGACCGGGAAATCCAGCTCGTTGGAGTAAAAGGTGTTGATGCACTCGCCCACCATGGGCGGGCGAGATGGGTAGCTATCAGAGAGATACTCACGGGCGAAGCGAGCGTGGTCTTCCTCTGGCAGTCTGCCGAGAGGGAAGTCATGATCCACGAAGCGCTTCCCGCAGCGGCTGCGTCCCTCGCCCTCTTCAATCTTCTTCTTTCCCGTAATTGGCGAGAAAGCGGCGAAAGAAAGAGTGAATGGCCCAGGGAGAGACGCGAGATGGCGAAGGAGAGACAGGAACCGGGATCAAAAGAACGGCTTAGAATAATGAGAGGGGCCATGGTTAGATATTTATAAGATATAGGGAAAAAAGGCGGGAAAATCAGGCGGCGGGAAATGAGAGGACACCCCGACGCTTTGTTCTTTCCCCCTTTCTCTCTCTCTTATACCACTCTCCCTATCGCACACTCTCTCTAGAACTCAAGAGGCGGGGGCGCCGCAGAAACCTTTTCGAGGCAAGCCATCATTACAGAATTAATAAAATAATATCTAATCATGGCAATAATGAAAAGACGGCGTGATATGACCAGTGCATTACCAAAAGTTTAAAAATAAATCGTCCCGCAGAAGGGAACACCTCGCCCAAATAAGTTTATACAACATATCAGTAATAAAACAGCGAAATTGATAAAAAACGAGATCCAGAGAAGGCGAGACGGGACTGCGAAAGTTTAGTTCCGCACCCACTGCCAGCGGCCATCTTTACCTCCCGCTCATGGCGGGCGGCCAGGAAGATGAAAGGCGCGAGCGGCAATCACGCCGCGGCGCGCGAGACGGAGATGTTCATCCGTCTCGTTCAGGATGGCCTGGGGGTCGGTCCCGTCTAGCACCCCGTCCGCTTCCACCATTGCGGAAAGGCGGTGGTGATCTGCTTCAATCCACTCCATGCGCCGGTCGGAGGCTTGCTTCTCGAGCTCCATCTCGCGGATTATGTGTGTATATTTGCGAAACATCCTGGCAGTCCTCCACTTCAATTCCAGAGGGTCCATGGGATCACCCAGGTAGTCCTCGATCTCGCCCGGATGAGGAAGAGGCGAGTGGGGGGGGGGAGACGCGGGAGCTTCTTCAATATCGGAATCAAAGTGGATGCCTGCAGGAATAGCGAGAGATCACAAGCAAGGGTGAGCCCGCACGAGTCGGATAAAAGAAGGCGAAGCAACCGAGAGGCGAGAAGGAAAGAGATCTTACTAGGGATGCGAGGGTTCCCCACAACTCGCGAGAGGTTTTCTCTCCGCGAGGGGGGTGGGGAGGCCGCCTTGGGCGAGTCTGTGCGCTGAGGAACTTGGCTTACATTATCGGGGGGATTGGCAGACACCGGCGAATCAGCGAAACTTCCCTGAAAAAGCATAGTCAGACAGGCGAAACCAGAGAAGGGAAAGATAATGTGATCACCTGCTTCTCCCCAGAAGAAGCGAATGGGTTGTCTATTGGAGGGGCAGAAGAGGTTGCGCCCGCCGAGAGAGGGGCGCAGGCGGCTTTCGTCCTTTTTGTGCGAGAGGGCGGAGAGGCTAAGGGGGAGTACGCCCCAGATCCGGGAAAAGGGCGTCCGCGTTGGCTTTGTTTCGCCTTCGCACAATCGCAAGGTGCTCACGGAAACTTTGACTATGAGACATTCTGAAAGAAGAGAGGATGAAGGCAAAAGAGTTCCTAATGAAGGCTTTCTTCTCATATTTATAGGCAATGTGGGGGGGAGGGGCCCACCCAAGATTCTCATAAAGGAATCCTAGCATCGCGAGCCACGGTTGGACTGTCTTTCCGAGGTTAGGGCAACCTCGAAAAGAGCGGGGATTGTGTACAACCTTGGGCTCGCGAGTGACCCAACAAGCGAGGAAGGAGGACTGGCGAGATGGGGGAGGCCTACCCGTAAGAGGCGAGAGGAAGGGGCAGCCCATGAGTTAAGGCGAGACCTTGCTAGGCAAGATCTCGCTAGGCGAGACCTCCTGGCGTGGGCGAGATGGCCCCGCAGGCGAGACCTCCCTAGGCTTGGCGGGTCCCTCCCCACTCGCCACATGAAAAAAGATTTGTCTTTACCTTTTTACCCATAAGGGGGATTTTACCTTTGTGCCCCAGATAGTTTTACATTTTTACCCCGGGAGGCCTGCATATAGCTCTCCAGAACAGCGGAGTTTGGCTGTTGGCAGACCCAGTCCAGGGTGTTTTGGTCATTTCAAGGTTGATTTAGAAGTGACATTGGCAGATCAGATTCAGAGGCCTATAAATAGACCGATAAGGTGCCTGAGAAGGTTGTTGAACCTTTCCACTCTCTTCCTCACAGGCACCTAGCTCAGCACTGGCTAGGGAGGGGAAGACTCTCAGTTCTTCCGGGTAAGAGGCGGGACCTCCAAGCTGGGCCCCCTCGGTCTATTTTCAGGTCACTGACTCTCGTCAGGAGGGTAGCGCAGGGAGAGTACGTGTGGGCTGCATCCTGTTCGAACATTAGGAGGGATCAGAAAGCTGGTTCCAACAAGTTCAATGCAAATACTCGAGTAGTTCAATACAACTACTCGAGTAACATAAGGCCTACTCGTGTAGCTCATCATAACTACTCGAGTAACAGATACCTACGCGAGTAGTTCATTACAACTACTCGAGTAACAGAGAAGGAATACTCGAGCACTAATGTAATTACACGAGTACAGCATGGGGATTACTCGACTACTAAGGCATCTTACTCGAGTACTACAAGAGGAAATACAGTGCCCAAAAAAGAAAAAAAAATATCGTCGAACACAAGGCCTGATCGTCGATCCCAATTCGAAAATCGTCGAACTCAACACGCAAGGCCAGACCTACAGCAAGCTCCGCTCGACGATTAGTCGAGCACAGCACGTCAATCGGCTCGACGATCTTCGACCTCCAGACAGAACCTAGAAAAGAATAACAATCGTCGAGCTCCGCTCGACGATCGTCGACCTCGATATAGCGCCCAGAAAACGAAAACAATCGTCGAGCTCCGCTCGATGATCGTCGAACGCGACACAGCGCCCAGAAAAGGGAATATAATCGTCGAGCTCCGCTCCACGATCGTCGAACACCGACACATCGCCTAGAAAAAACCGAAAAAACTCGGTTCGACGAAAACCCACACCTTTAGGAGGGCTTCCCGAGAATTAACACAAGCCCAAGGCATTAAAATAGCAATTATCGTGTTCAGATAGTTGAACAAGGAATATGAGATCAAAACAAAGGCTCAAACGTGCCGAATTAAACGAAACTCACGCCGTAGGCAAACACTGACACCACGAACACAACGGCGAAGTGAAAACCAGAATCTGACGAGCCATTCCCGAGATATTAACCGCCAAAATATGCTGCGAACAAAAACAAAACCCAAAACTTCGATCGCGCGCCGAGACTCCAAAAATTCTCGTGTGGCGACGAAACTGGACGAGCACGTCCAAAACTACCCAAATCCAACATTCAACGTTAAAAGTAACGCCACGACGTCATAAATCTGACGTTGCCAAAATAAATAAAATCATCGAAAAATCGGGGGCGTTACAGTCACTCCCCCTAAAAAGAAGTTTCGTCCCGAAACTTATCACAACTCCAAAATCAACCGAAAACGACAAAATCCAACATAACTGAAAACATAGAAACATACCCGAAGCTAAGAGAAGAGGTGCGGATGAGATTCCCTCATCGTCGATTCCAATTCAAATGTCGTGCTCTCGACGTCTTGATTTCTCCAAAGAATCTTGACCATAGGGATGGTCTTTCTCCGCAACATACGCTCTTGAGACTCCAGAACACGAATAGGTTCTTCCACAAATGTGAGGTTGGGCTGAATCTGGGGTATCGAGTCGAGGACTTGACGATCACTACGAACACACTTCCGCAACTGGCTCACATGGAACACATCATGGACACCAGGGAAGGTCGCAGGCAATTCCAGCCTATAAGCTGACACTCCAATGCGCTCAAGAATCTGGAAAGGTTCCACATACTGGGGGTCTAACTTGTGGTTCCTTCCAAACCTTTTAACGCCAGACATCGGGGAAACTTTCAGAAAAACCAAGTCTCCAACGGCAAATTCCAGATCGACCCTTCGTAGATTAGCATACTTCTCATAGCGCTCTTGAGCCACATGAAGCTTTTCCCGAATATGAGTCACATCACAATTCCTCTCTTCATGGGATTCCGGACCTAACAATGGTCTCTCACCAACTTCAGCCCAAAAAATGGAGTTCTACAATGCCTCCCATACAAAGCCTCAAACGGAGTCATCTGCGGACTCTCTTAATAACTATTATTGTATGCAAACTCCATGAGTCTGAGACGCTCATCCCAAGCACCACCATGATCCAAAATATAACACCTGATCATATCCTCTACGATCTGATTTACCCTTTCCGTCTGACCATTAGTCTGCGGATGATAGGCGATGGAATACCTTAAATCGGTACCCAACCCCTCCTGTAAACTCTTCCAAAAGCGAGACGTAAATCTAGAGTCTCGATCTGATATGATACTAACAGCACACCATGTAACCTGATGACCTCTTCAAGATATAACTCAACTATCTTGTTCATCGAGTACCCAATCTTAAATGGAACAAAGTGAGCACACTTTGTCAATCTGTCGACTATCACCCAAACAGAGTCGTGCCCACGGGGAGATTTTGGCAGACCAGTGATGAAATCCATTGAAATACTCTCTCATTTCCAATTTGGAATATCAAGCGGTGTCAACTTACCACCAGTCCTTCTATGATCAGCCTTAACACGCTGACACGTATAACATTCTGATACAAACTTTGCGATGTCATTCTTCATCCCTGACCACCAAACAATTTGCTTTAGATCCTTATACATCTTAGTGGAACCAGGGTGGTAGGCTACACTGGAACCATGATCTTCAGCACAGATCTTAGCTCGAATATCGCCAAAGGCGGGGACACAAAATCAACCCCGATACTTCAAGGTGTCCAACTCGTCCACAGAGAAATCGGGTAGCTCTCCCTTCAAAGTTCTATTCCAGTGGTGCAACAAATCAGGATCATCCTTCAGATGTGCTCGAGTAAGGGAAATCCAAGAGGGTTCTTCTGCTTCTAGAATAGCAGGCACAGTACTACTCCCAACCTCAATATCCATCAACAAAAATTCTTCTACCAAGGACTGTACCGATAGATTAAAAATCTTAGCGGTCTTTCTACTCAAAACATCGGCTACTACATTAGCCTTTCCTGGATGATAAAGAATTTCCACTTCATAATCCGCCACATATTCTAACCACCGGACGTTGGCGCAGATTCAGTTCCTTCTGAGTGAATACGTACTTGAAACTCTTATGATTCGTATAGATCTTGCACAACGCGTCGTACAATATGTGTCTCCAAAGCTTCAGCGCATAAATTACGGTAGCAAACTCCAAATCGTGCGTAGGATAGTTTCTCTCATGGGTCTTTAGTTGCCTCGATCCATACGCGATCACCTTGCCATCTTGCATTAAAAAACAACCATGTCTGATGTGTGACGCATCAACATACACAGCATACTCAACTCGTTCAGTAGGTAAGGTTAAAATCGGAGCAGTACATAATCTCTTCTTCAGCTCTTGGAAAGCCTCTTCACACTTATCACTCCAAATGAAGGCAGTATTCTTCTGAGTAAGTCTAGTTAGAGGAGAAGACAACACCGAAAATCCTTCCACGAATCTTCTATAATAGCCAGCCAGGCCTAAGAAACTCCTAATCTCCTTAGGTGTAGAAGGTCTCTCCCATTCCATTACCGCAGAAATCTTGGTCGGGTCTACAGAAATACCGTTGTTGCTTACAACATGACCCAGAAAGCACACCTGAGGTAGCCAGAACTCACACTTGCTCAACTTCGCATATAACTTATGCTCCGTCAGGGTCGACAAAACCAGATGCAAATGCTGAGTATGCTCCTCAACATTGCGGGAATACACCAAGACATCATCTATGAACACAATAACAAATCGGTCCAAGAAATCCTTAAACACCCGATTCATCAAATCCATGAAAGCAGAGGGTGCATTGGTTAAACCAAAAGACATCACTAAAAACTCATAATGTCCATGCCTCGAACGAAAAGCGGTTCGGGGAATATCTGTCTCACGAATCCTCAACTGGTGGTAGCCTGAACGAATATCGATCTTTGAAAATACCGAGCTACCACGCAATTGGTCGAACAGATCATCAATCCTTGGCAGGGGATATCTATTCTTAATTGTTACCTTGTTCAATTCCCTATAATCGATGCAAAGTCTCATCGATCCATCTTTCTTCTTGAAGAACAAAACAGGAGCACCCCATGGAGAAGTACTTGGTCTAATAAAACCACAACTGAGCAACTCATCGAGCTGAGTACGCAACTCATCGAGCTCACGTGGAGCCATACGGTATGGTGCTTTAGTAATAGGACGAGTGCCTGGCTCGAGGTCTATCACAAACTCTATCTCCCTTTCAGGAGGAAGTCCTGGAAGACTATCAGGAAAGACATCTGGAAACTCTCGCACCACCGAGACATCCTCAAGACGTGGTGTAACAAAAGCAGTCTCCAGAGTAGAAATAGAAACCAAAAATGCCTCGCAACTAGACTCTATAGCACGACCAGCACATACTGCAGAAATGACAGGGGAAACTCTGTCCTGAAATCCATAGACGCTCATAGGTTGTCTGTCGTCCATTCTGAAATCCAATCACTTAGCCTTGCACTGGATGACCGCATTATACTTGGACAGCCATTCCATGCCCAGAATCACATCAAAATCAGACAGATCCAAAATCATCAGATCCACATAAGCCAGAAAATTGCCAAGATAAATAGGGCATCTCAGAACTCCTTGATTAGATATTACCGAATCACCAAAAGGGATCTTGACATTGAAGGAGCCTCTTAATTGTTCCACATCCAGGCGATGTTTATCAACAAATCTCCGGGCCACAAAGGAATGGGTGGCACCCGAATCGAAAAGAACGCGAGCCCACCTATTCCGCACCTTAAACTCCCCTAAAACCGTAACATACATAACTAAACGAACGATAACCAGGGCAACAACGATAACTAACAAAGATAAGTTAAGCCGATGTTAACCTGATATCACTTGTGTAGAGGTTTGGGCTTCCTCGCTGGTCATCACGTTCAGCTTTCCTTTTCCTTTATCCAGGTTTGGTGGCGGCGGCAGAGCTCGAAGTGTGGCAGGCTGTAGCGGGGACTGAGCCTGGGGGCACGCAAACTTCTGGTGTCCCTTCTGCCCACACTGGAAGCAAATCCTTTCTTTCATCCTGCAGTGAGTCACATCATGACCCTTCCTTGCACAGAACGAGCACACAAGCTCTCCCTTGGGTACACCTTAGATGGCGTGCACCTGCTGCTGCTTTAGGGTGGCAGTCCTCTTGAAGCAACTTTCGTAGGGGTGGCTAGGACGCCCACAGAAGCTACACACTTCCTTACTTTTCTTGTTCGAAGAAGGGCCAGATGCCCTGGAGCTACCATCCTCAATGTCTTTTCTTTTCTCCTTCCTTGTCGCAGCACTGCGGTTTTTGGCGTTTTCAATCGCCTCCACCTTTAAAGCGGCTTCCACTGCTTCAGCATAACTTTCAGCTTGGTAAGCGCATGCCAACTGTTGGACATCGCTTCTTAATCCTCCCAAGAAATGTTTCACTCTACCCTCCACAGAAGCTACCAAGTCAGGAGTAAACCTGCTCAGTTTGCTAAACTCAATCTCATACTTGCTCACGGTGAGCTGTCTCTGCTTTAGATGCAGGAAGTTATTCATCAGGCGGTCTTGCTCAACCGAGGGTAGAAACTTCTTCAGCAGCATCTTCTTAAAAGATTCCCAAGAACAGCCTTCCTTTAGACCCTCTCTTTCCTGAATCCACCAACTCTTCGCCAGTCCTTTTAACTGATAGGCTGCAATCATCACCTTCTGGGCTTCTAGAATTCCAGAATACGAAAGCATCTCCTCGATGGAGATGATCCAATCATCTATAATCACAAAGTCAGCAGTCTCGTCGAAGGTGGTAGGCCCCAACCACTAGAAGTGCAATATGAAATTCATTTCTGGTGGTATCGCCATCGAGGGCACCAGAGGAGCAGGGGTATCGGGCACAGCTTGGCCCGAGGCGGACTCTTACGCTGAAGGTTGCTGAGCGGGAGCGGCAGACAACAAAGACTTAATTTGCGATTGCATCGCAACCAATTGTCTCGACAAAGCCTCATTGCTCTAACGCAGACTCTCAATAATCGCGTCACTCTGCGTACCTGATGACTCACCCTCTGATTGGGGAGTCGACCTCGTCGCAGGACGCTTTGGTGGCATTTCTAAAAAGAAAACGAACAACTCATCAAAATCCTAGCTTACAATAAAGCCACACGACTAGTTCAGACCATACTTAAAAGACACTTGCATACGCTGCAACTTGCTCTGGGATTTTATAATGATGCTATGTCCTACTTAGGATGATATCCTCTCATCCTATTGACTCTTATACCTTTGACATGAATGCATGTATTTATATTCGTTTTCTGATTTAAAACCATGTGTGTACATATGTCATCCCGCAAATTTTTAGCTAGGCACGTTGTGCTTATGCAATGTTATGCTCTGCATGATTGTGCTATGCATTCTAAAAAGGCCATAATGCATGTTTTGATCGGCGTACGCATGAAAATGTTATGCATTCATTCCTTCATTACAGTCTCATGCAACGAAAAATAAACATGCTAGTCGCATTCACGTGGTGAGGTTATGCATCCCATACTACATAACCCTCACATGTTTCCCCTATGGTGGATCCATATACAGACACATATTATGCATCCCATACTACATAATATGCCATGTATACTTCATGTTATGCTATGAGTGTAGTGTTCATGCTTCAGCCAAGACGTGCTGATGACATATCGGTGTGTGTATGATATGATGGTAAACACCTAATACCAACAAGGAAAGGTTGCCCGACAAATTGTCAAGCAACCTCCCTCTGATACCAACTATCACAACCCGTATTTTCACCGCATAGAAACAGCTTATCAGAGTAAGGGAAAATGCACGTCATGATGCCACGTCAGCAGGGGATAACTGCGGACGCTCAGGTAGACACCAAACTAAACATGAAGAAAGGTTCTTTTTAAGTTATTTTAAGGAAAATCAGTTAAGTGCAGTAGTTAGCTGTGTCCCTCGGCTTAGTGGCTCATCTAGTCCACGAATCAAGATATATTATACGCTGCGGAAAAATACTTGATTAGATTAACTTAAACATGCCTACATGAGTAAAACGTCCCTAAAGGACAACTCATGTCATGCAAGACTCTAAATTTATTATAGTAGGAAAGATAGCTTTTACGGTCGCTAAAAATAACAAGTTAGAGTTTCAAATTATGCAATGCATGAAGTAATAGTATTAGATTTTATAGTTGAAAAAACCTAACATGCATTCCTAACATAAATCCTCCCAGAGAACAAGTAATCCACATCCACATTTAAAGAAATGAGCAGCTAGCAAGTATCAAACAACTAACAATTCAGTAGGCGCCAACAAACCGACATGAACCCACGAACAAAAGTATGTCTGAACTAGTAAAACTAAACTACACCAAACTACCTCGCTATGACGAGGCAACAACCACGACCAACACTACCGCACAGAAAACATGAAAACCAGCACTACTAACTGCTACTGCTCTGAACTTGAGGCATTCCAAAGACAGAACACCTCAGTAAGAAGGTACAAATAGTGGTAGGAAAAGTAATAAGCCAAAATAAACAAAGGTCAACAGGGGTACCAACCCAAGACCAAAAGCACTGAAGTAAAGTACAAAAGAAAACAGGGCATCAACAAGAAAAGAACTCCTACGTGACTTATCACGTTCCACGAGGGTACACCAGACGCACAAGGCTATAAGGTGACTACATGAATATTTCACCAGAAAGAAAATACAAAACCTTTATTAGGCAACTGTGGTCGACTCTACCCAAAAACACAGGCGAAGTGGTCACTCTTTGACACACCACCCAAAAACAACACGGGCGAGGTGGTCACTCTTGGACACACCACCCAAAAAAAAAACGGATATATCATCCGTCTAACTGCGAGGGTCTCATACTCTCCACCATACACCGCTGACATCCTAAAACCAGGTAGACTTCCACAGGTCACTAATGAAGGTAACAAACACTGCGGAGGTGGAAACATCCACTAACTCCCGCATTCAAGAATCCCAAAGAAACCACAACACAAATATCTCGAGATTTGGCTCGATAGATTCTACATGACATTACCGAACTCAAGACGCAGTTGATCAACCTTTAGGAGCAATTTACAGTCCTAGATAAATTCTAATGTGCTAAATAACGAAAGCTAAAACATGCATAGCCATCACTAAGACACACCAGGAACAATTAACCAAAAACCAGACAAAATTGGGCTTTCCAAGACAACACCTTACAACAACAAAGGATCGTTGAAACGACTAATCATAACAATGATTTGGAAGAACATGCGTAGAAAATTTAAAGAACATGAAAGTATAGTCGTTACCATCAGATCAGACAAAGAGAAATGAGGGGAAACCACAACTTGCCTTGGTTTTACCAGAAAAGTCCTCTGAATCTCTCCACGTCGTAGATCGGGGCAAAAGACTGCGGGAGGAGTTGAAATCTAGACAAAAAAAAGGTCAAAAAGGGGATTAGGGCCGAAAAACTCTAACGAGAAAATCTCATGAAACAGGGAAGAAATTACCACGAGGGCGTAGCTCTCGACGAGAGCTTTTTAGATCTACGATTGGTTTGGAATTTCGAGCACCGGAGCACCGTCGACGGCCACCGGAAGAAGTAAGGACGAACAACCTCTTTCTTGCTCACGCCGCTCTAGTTCGGGAAGAAAAAGAATCGGAGAGGAAGATGAAGAAGGCATTTATACTAAAGGTGATAACAGGAAAAACAGCAAAATAAACCAGGTTTAGCTGAACCGGTTTTCCCGAAGTAGAGGGAAGGGGTTACTCGAGTATCAGGAAAAAAACCTACTCGAGTAGTTCAATACAAACACTCGAGTAACAGAAGACCTACTCGAGTAGTTCAATACAACTACTCGAGTAAAAGAAGACCTACTCGAGTAGTTCAATACAACTACTCGAGTAACAGAAGGCCTACTCATGTAGCTCATCACAACTACTGGAGTAACAGAGACCTACTCGAGTAGTTCATTATAACTTCTCGAGTAACAGAGAACGAGTACTCGAGCACTAAGTGAATTACACGAGTATGACACGGGGATTACTCGAGTACTTAGGCAGCTTACTCGAGTACTACAAGGGGAAACACAGTGCCCAGAAAAGAATATAAATTATCGTCGAACGCTAGGCCTGATCGTCGATCCCAATTCGAAAATTGTCGAACTCAACACGCAGGGCCATACCTACAGCAAGCTCCGCTCGACGATTCATCGAGCTCAGCACGACAATCATTGAGCTCCGCTCAATGATCGTCGACCTCCAGACAGCACCCAGAAAAGAATAACAATCGTCGAGCTCCGCTCGACGATCGTCGACCTCGATAGAGCACCCAGAAAAAGAAAACAATCATCGAGCTCCGCTCGATGATCGTCGAACGCGACACAGCGACCAGAAAATGGAATACAATCATCGAGCTCCGCTCGACGATCATCGAACCCGACACAGCGCCCAAAAATAACCGAAAAAACTCGGTTCGACGAAAACCCACACCTTTAGGAGGGCTTCCCGAGAATCAACACAAGCCCAAGGCATTAAAATAGCAATTATCGTGTTCAGATAGTTGAACAAGGAATATGAGATCAAAACAAAAGCTCAAACGCGCCGAATTAAACGAAACTCACACCGTAGGCAAACACTGACGTCATGAACACAACGACGAAGTCAAAACCAGAATCCGACAAGCCATTCCCGATATATTAACCGCCAAAATATACGGCGAACAAAAACAAAACCCAAAACTTTGATCGCGCGCCGAGACTCCAAAAATGCTCGGGTTGTGACGAAACTGGACGAGCACCTCCAAAACTACCCAAATCCAACATTCGATGTTAAAAGTAACGCCACGACGTCATAAAACTGACGTTGCCCAAACAAATAAAATCATCGAAAAATCGGGGGTGTTACATTGATGATGAGATATTTTCTAAGTCCAGAATGGCTGACATCAGCAAAAGTCAACCGAGTCAGCATTTCAAACTCTTTGCGGAAATGATGCAAAATGCCCTTAATGATGTCGATGGCCAGTGCTTGTCGATTTCTGTAGAAGGAAGGTGGGATCTTGTCCTTTTTAGGATGGGCCCACATTGCAAAGAGCCGTTGAAATGGTGAATATAAAATGGAAATATTAGTTGAAACAAAGCAAGCAATTAGGGTTTTATGATTTCTCGATTGTAGCTGACCATCTTCTTCTTCCTTTCCATTGCTGCCGAGCCTTGAAGGTCTTGTTCAGTTCTGTCAACCTAAAAGCAAAACGAGATAGCTGCTGCGATTTTCATCTGCAAAAGCAAGGTCAGGACTGATTCCTGAAATAGAAGAGGTAGAGGTTTCCGCAAGGTACTTCCAGCAAAAGCAGCCCGGTTCTGAAGATCTATTCAACTTGTTGCAATGAAGAAGAAAAAGATGAAATCTTCTCAGCTCAGGAAGACAGACATAGAGATTACCTTATAGTGTCAAACTGTTCATAAACATTTATATTTTCTATAGGATCCAATCTTGGATTTGTGAGTTGGATTCTGAACAGAATCTGAGTTGTAAGCCTGTATTATAAAGGCTGAGGTAGGGTCATTTATTGATCTGAGTGTATGGCAATCATTCCAGCCTAAGTGGTTGGTATTTTGAGCTTGAGGTAGGTTATTATTGAGTCACTAATTTGTAGAGCCTTGGGCCAAAGTTGCAGGTCTTGAAGGATACTGAGTGGTCCTACAGGATCGAGTTGTAAGCTCTTAAGGAGCTAAGTATTGGGGATGATCCTTGTCTAACACAATTTAAGAAAGGCGGAGAGGGACAGTGGACGTACCCATAAACAGGGGAACCACTACAAAATTATTGTGTCGTCTGGTTGATAGTCTTGAAAGCTTAGCTTACTAATCACCAAGCACAAGAAAATAAGGTATAGGTTTATATAATTTTAAAAGAGTCCTAAAACCTATTAACCCCCCCCCCCCCTCTAGGTGTTAGCTGACCTTGAAAACAAAGATTTAAGTTAGCCCATCAATGACTCTTTGAGTCGTGAGCCACACCTTTAATTAGTTGGCAGCTACCAACTTTTGCATTAATATTTGTACTGTAGGTAAGCGGTGACATTTATCATGTACTGTAGCTTTCACGCAACAAATTAAAATTCTGTTGACTTGTTGACTTTACTAACATCACCATCCGTGGACTTAACTAAAATTAAGCATCATTAGTATAGGTGTTGAGTGAGTAAGCTTAACTCAATGCCAAAACACTTAGACAAATATTCTGTCATTAGGCGTTGAGTGAGTAAGCTTCACTTAACACCAAAACACTTAGAAACGTTTTTGTCTCTAGGCATTGAGTGATTGAGCTTCACTCAACGCCAAACAGCTTAATTGGAGTTCTATCACTTGGCATTGAGTGAGTAAGCTTCACTCAATGCCATAACACTTATATTTGATTTTAGTCACTTGACGTTGAGTGAGTAACCGTCACTCAACGCCAAAATACGTAACCAATTTTCTGTATCTGAAAACACTGGCTCTTCCTGTCTATGGTTCAGTCAACCCTTTTTATCACATGGCGTTGAGTGAGTAAGCTTCACTCAATGCCCGTGGACTTTGTCAAATACATACACAGATTTTCTGTGGCTGTTACTGACAGAGCAATAATCGACGATTATGGAGTATAACATTGAGTGAGTGGAATTCACTTAATGCCTATGGACTTAGACACTTTCTTTCTATTTCTTCATAGAATTTTACTGTCTTAGCCGGTCTCCCAGCTTTTTGATGTATGGCATTTAACGAGTGAACTTCACTCAATGTCTTCGGATTTATCCAAATTCTTGCTGATTTTTCTTAGGCTTTGACTGTCTTAGCCTGTGTCACAGTTTTTTGTTATATGGAGTTGAGTGAGTGCACTTCACTCAATGCCTGTGGACTTAGCCACATCTTCAGCTTGGCAATTATTTGTATTTGACTATGCAAGATGAACTCAGCGCTAATAGCCACTTGGCATTGAGTGAATAGACTTCACTCAACGTCTGAGGACTTAGAAATTTTTCTATCTTTCCACTAGCTTGCCTAGACATCACCGGTCACGGCCATTTGAATCAACCTATCCAATCAATGCATTGAAGGTACCCTGCATATATAGAACTTGTAGGACATGCGAGATTATAACATGTGTATACCATTATCTACGAGGCCTTCAAATCCAGGACATTGGGATCAATGGACCCAACAATCTCCTCCTATTTGAAGAAGTGAAAACCTAAGAAAATGTATACACAAACACACATATGCAACATATATAGTAAAAGACACATTGCATAACTCAGATAAAAAATGAACCTAATCAGAAATGATTTTTTCATTTATCATAGAAGGATCAGTAGTGTTTGTGCATATGACAAAATATAGCACATTTCTTAGGCCCTATAAGTAGAACAAGAAAAATTTCATGTTTCTGGTTCCTTTATAACGAAGCTACTTCCCCTAGACTTCTTGATAGCTCATTCGTTAGCTACAACCTCCTTCTTTCCTTTCATATCTTCCTTATCTGATCTGGCTTCTTCAATTTCAGCTTAAGATTTCTTCTCTCTCTGCCTTTGGAAGTAACTGTAAGGCTTTGCTCTGTACTTAGTTGGCTCAATGACATCTGGAGGAAGAGTACCTACATCCATATTTCTCTCGTATATCCTCCATTCAGTATCTCTCTTCTCCATTTTGCTCCATTCAAGTGATCTATAGAGTTTACCCTTTCAGTCTTCTTAGATTTGACATGCTCCCAAGCTGTCAAGTTAATAGTCCTTGATTCAGGACTCCACTTTTCAAAATCAAGACTATTTTCCATTTCTTCTCGATATCTTTTCTTCCTCATCCTCATTTATTCTTCTTCCTCAGTACCAGTTTTTTCTTTGTTATCTGATCTGCATATTGGCTGAACTGGGGAGCATCAGCAACAACATATGACTATCTCCACTGATCTCCCACATCTTGTCGTTGGCCTTCATGTTGAATGATCATTCCAGGATTAAATAACTCTTGTACTTGAGTGGGAAGCATGGGGATGTTGTCATACTGGATAGGTTCAATCTCATAAGATCCCCTCAACATATTTGTGGCCCAGACCATATTCTCAGTATTAGTACTTATGGAATTACTCTCCCCTTTTTGACTTCTTCAATAAGTTCTTTTGTTTGGGAGAGGCAAGCCTTATTCCTGGTTGATTTGAGATAATTGACTCCAGCAGTCACTTGATTCTTGACCTCTATCATATGGTCATCCAACAATTTTGTCCAGCCATCTGCCTTGGCTAGTATTGTAGCAGTTTGTTGAGTCAGCAGCTCTTTCTCAATGTTATGGACAGTTACAATATTTTTGTTTTGAATCTTCTGATTTGTTATTACTGTAGTAACATTAGTGCTTATGACATCCAGTTTTTCTATAGTATAATCTACTGTTGGAGCTGCTTTTTTGACGATTTTTGCAGTTTCACCCTTTAGATGATTTACCTCAAATTTGATATACTTTATTTCTGTAGATAACTCCTTCTTGATCTCTTTGAGAGCAACATCTACAAAGATTTCCAAGGACCTCCTCTGCTCATCCAACAAGCCCTTCAGCTGGGCAAGGAACATAGGTGGCATTTGATCTATCCTTGTAGAAGTACCATCATCATCAATTTCTTGAGCTGGCCTGACCTCAGACCTGTGATCACTGTCTGCCACAGTGAATTCAGAAGAATGAGTTTTTTTGGAATACTCTATTCCTTCTTTGACATGGATGAGTCTTTATCATGAACTTCAACATGAGGAGGGAGTTCAGATTGAATCTCCCCCTCAACATCTGCCATGTCCTCAGTGACATGCAGAAAAACATCATCAACAACATTCTCTTGAAGATTTTTAGCATTCTCTTGAAGATTTTTAGCAGCATTCTCTTGAGATATCTCTTTAAGATTTTGGAGTTGCTCCCCCCCAGACAGTGGAGTCTCCATGACTTCATCCAGATTTTTCTCCACCTCAGTAGGTGCGTCTTGCATAGCAACCTCTGATACATGCTTCCCCTCATTCTAAGGACTGTGTCCTACCAGAAGCTCTTGGGGTGGTGGTGAAGATATATTTTCAGCAGTAGCTGGGGTCTTTGATGCCTCCCCCTCAACTCTAGCAGAGATTTTGTTGACTATTTCCTCTGCCACTTCTTCAACAATTTCAACTACAGGAGTATCTTCAATTGGGGCTTCTTCATATTGAGCATTGCTTACATGTATTCTGATGGATAGTTCTGAAGATTCAGACAAATGGACAGCTATGTCCTTCCCGGTTTCATCTTCAGATCCTGTTAGATTCGTATCATGAGGCTCTTCCTCACCTTGTTCTTAAGAAGAACTAGTTGTGCTGCTTTCCTCTGGTATTGGAGTTTGTCTCTCCTTCTTATTCTTAGCAGCTTGCTGGCTATGTGGATGAAGGACTCTATCCCACCTATCCAACATTCTTTTGTCCATTCTTCTCATGTGATGAATTTTTTCCCTAGCCTCAGATTTAGGATCTCTGTAATAGTCTGTAGTAAAAATAGGGAAAGAATTCTCCCCAAGTTTGGCTCATTGATGCACTATATAATCCTGTCAAACAAGATTCTTCCCAAGTTAGTTTTCTTTGATAGAATGATCCTAGCAATCAACTCAAACACTTTCTTTAAGATTTTATCGTGCGAGCCTGTTTTGCATAACAGATCCTTTCCAATGACATCTGCCAGAAACGTGCCCCTTAGGTTCAGTTCCTTCCTTAAGATTGAACCACTGGTGTGTTTTGATAGACCGAACCACTTCATAGCAGCTTTGACGTCAAATAGCTCTATGTCATCTTCGTCATCAGCCCCTGCAACCGTCGGCAACTGTAGCGCCTTGCGAAGCCTCCACGGGGTGATTTTGATCTTTGTTCCACTTACCAAAGTCTTGATTTTGACTGCAGATGCATCTGCCTTGGAATTGAAGAATAATTCTAGAACCTCCCGTTTCCACAAAAAATAGGGTTCTGTCAAGAAACAATCTAGGTCAGAAGCTTAAAGTAGATGAAGAACGTACTGCACCTCCTCTGGTGCCTCTGTGAATCCATTTTGAACCAACTCAGAGCTTCAAACAGAAAATCAAGTCCTTTGGGAGCCATCTTGCTTGTGAATTTCTCAGAGCGAGCGAAACAGTGTCGTCGTCTCGGTAGTATCGGGCAGAGAAGGGCGAGTAACAATGTGTTTTGCATTATGAACAATACCTTCAATTTATAGTTTTTCTTATGAAAGGAGGAAAGGCATGTACCTATTTGTAGATCAAGTTAAGATCAACGGTTGGGATTAATTCATCTTACTTAGCCGCAAACAGACAAATCTCCCTTTAACCCTTGGTTTTATTAGATTGACCAATCCTGTAGAGATTTAAGTTGACCTGCACACAAATACACTATATACAACTAGAGGAGTGCTTGAAAAAATTCAACTTACCCATGTCAAACTTGAGGATGTTGAATTTAGTTACACCTACTAGCTTAGTGATTATGTGAACCACTAACTTATTTATTGAGACAAACTTTTAATACTTGTGTCAAACTTCTCCTCATACTTTTTAATATACAATTGTCTTATCTAAAAAGCATGGTCTTGTCAAGAGATAAAAGATTTCTTACAATTCAGAGAACATTTAGTTGAATCATCAATTATAGGAGTTCTACTTATCTTGAAAGGCTTTATTTTGTAGACTTGGAGCTGATGTTGGCTACACAACAACCTCCTTGCTCACTGCAAAGCACTTTTCAGCTAAGCCAGACCCTTTCCTCTTCTTTAGTCATTGATTTGCCACTGGCTCTCTCAGACCGATCCACTTGGTGTAGGAGGTTTCCTGATACTAATCGTTTTGGTAAGACTCAAGCTAGTCCAACACATCAGACTAACCTAGCTCCCCTTTAATGATTGCACATGTTCTGGCCATCTTTGCTTGATAGTCTGTCCATCCACTTCTATCTATAGGTGTATGATCCTGAATATGACCACCTTGTTCCAATCCTAAGTCTGGAACAATATTTGTCTAAGGACCATAAGTGGGTATGACCACTTAGGCTGTCCTGTAAAAAAAATTTATCTTACCTTAGGACCCCAATAGATATTGGGTCCAAGGTTATTGTTAGCCTCAAAATGATCTTGCATTCCTGCAGATTTCCTGACAGGAATAGTAACTTTTTCTTTTGGCAAAGAAGGATTATGCCAGAAATTTAGGGAAAAACACCTAGATTGTGCCCACTTTGCCAAAACACAAGCACTCATGGATATTATATCTTCTCTTCTGGGCAAGTCTGGAAGTTTGGTTAACTATAGACTGAACAGAAGGAAGAGCAGCTTCCTTGTTCTTATTTCTCTCAACCACACTTTTACTGAAGGTAGGTCTAGAAAAGAAGAGATTGGTTTTTCATGAGGTCTAACAGCAGCAGTTTTCTTTGCCGAAATCACCCTATTGATGGCCTTAGAAATACACCAGTCAAACTTGCTAGCAGACTTGCCCTCGGTCAGAGTGTGTGCATGGAGATCTTGAGAAAAGGCTACTGACTTACACATGAGTGAGGGGGCTGGAGCACTAAATACAAAAGTTCCATGATGGGCCTTTTGGATTTCTTAATGGGGAGCCTTACAGGCACTCATTCCCCTACCCTTTCTTCTTCCATTTAAAGATACTCTTGTATTTTTTACAAGAATTGTTGAAGCCAAAAACTAGCCTCAACGAGAGTTCAGACCTTGCGATGTAGTTAACAACTACTTCTCACAAACTCAGACCTCTGACTAGTAACAAAGAAATTAGAACTGATCCTAAGCCTCAGTTGGGAGGTCCCTCCACTAACACAGAAGATATCTGAGCACTTCCCCTCCAAGGCCAATTGCTAGGCTAGGAGTACCTCAGAAAGCACGAGAAGGGTTTAAGAATATATGAAAGCTTTCCTTCTGAGATACCATGTTGGTCTATTTATATAATTCCAGTATTTGATCAGCCAACAACGTAACTCCGCTATTTCAAAAGACTTTCTGCAGCCCAAAATGTCCTGCCAACATTCAAACTCCGCTGTTCTGAGGAGCTAAACACATGCTAAAGGGCATTCATGTAATTTCTTCTCTAGACCGCACAGGGCGGCACCCTTCCGCTATTCTGTAGGCCTTCGGCCTACCCTATGTCATAGAACCTCTCGGCTGCCCCTATAAGGAATTGGGGCACAAGCCATGAGGTGTTGAGAGCGCCGAGTGGCGAGGCGTAACTCAATGCCAATAATTATCCTCACTCAACGCCACGAGCTGAAGGTATCCCGCTCGCATAGGCGCAAGCCTTTTCGCATACCCCGGGCGGGAATCCTTTTGGCTATTGATTTGTCTGATCCATTTTCAGCCCAAAGCTATCCCAAGGCTAGACCAATCCTGGTCTTTGGGGTGTCTAGGTCCCTCCCAGCAAATATGGAGTTGTACACAATCCCCACTCTTTACGAGCTATCCTTGTGCTCGGAAAGACACGTCCAACCCTAGATATTCGCTGAGTCGATGCTGACCTGGAATAGAATATTGTGTGGGACCCCCAGATCCTATATATATTTATGCCGCCGGACCATCCCTCAGGCCTCCGCTGTTGCCGCCACCTTCCGCTTAGCCTCCCGCCAGACTTGTTAAGATGTATGCCAAGTGCAACGAGAGGCCACTCTTGCAAGAGCTTCAGGACCATCTTGTCGCTGCTCAGGCAAGAGCTCGAGTTGACTGCGCCACGGTTGCCCCCTATGTAACGTCCCAGTTTAGAGCTCAGAGGCCAACCACACCCTTGCCTGGGCCGGCGGCTTCTCTCGCCCCGGTGTCCTATTACAGGGCTGCAACCCAGGCACCCAACCCCTCTCCGGCCAGTTCCTTAGCACAGTAGGTTTTTTAGCATGCCAGGTTTTGAACCCAGCACCTCCTTAACAAGGTACCTTCAACAGTCCTCATCACCAACTGAGCGGCAACTCAATTGGTGATGAGGGCTGTTGAAGGTACCTTGTTAAGGAGGTGATGGGTTCGAAACCTGGCATGCTCAAAAACCTACTATGCTGAGAAACAGGTTGGAGAGGGGTTTGGGTGCCTGGGCTGCAGCCCTGTAACGAGACACTGGGGCAAGACAAGCTGCTAGCCCAAGCAAGGGTGCGGTGGGCCTCTGCACTTTTTATGTAACGTACCGGTTTAGAGCTCAGAGGCCCACCGCACTCTTGCTTGCACCGGCAGCTTGTCTCGCCCCAGTGTCTCGTTACATGACTGCAGCCCAGGCACCCAAACCCCTTTCTGGCCTGTTTCTCAGCACGGTAGGTTTTTGAGCATGCTAGGTTTCGAACCCAGCACCTCCTTAACAAGGTACCTTCAACAGCTCTCATCACCAATTGAGCTGCAGCTCAGTTGGTGATGAGGGCTGTTGAAGGTACCTTGTTAATGAGGTGCTGGGTTCGAAACATGGCATGCTCAAAAACCTACCGTGCTGAGAAAGGGGCTGGATAGGGGTTTGGGTGCCTGGGCTGCATCCCTGTAACGGGACACCAGGGCGAGACAAGCCGCTAGCCCAGGTAAGGGTGCAGTGGGCCTCTGAGCTCTAAACCGGGACGTTACACCCTGGCTAATGTGCAAGAGACCAGAGGCCTCACCTCCCCGACCAAAGAAGAAGAAAGCCAAGTCGGCTAGGCGAGACCATTCGAAGAAGGATCTGGCCTCGCCCACCCGGACACTCGGCCGCGCCAAGAAACCTCCTTCCCTGTCGGAGGTATTCCTTTTGCTTCACTTTTTGGTATAAACCCGCTTTGTTGTGTTTGATATATTTCCCTTTTTGCTGACAGGTTCCGAAAAATGCAGCCGATAACCCTACAATGGATACTGAGTCAGTTCGTCCCCTCGGTGAAAACCTGCCGCTGGTCTTAGAGGCTGCCCATCCCCTCGATTATCCAAGTCCAGCCCGTGATACATCCCGATAATATCTCTTGTCATTAATATTGCATGGATTACTTTCCTTTAATTGATTTGATTCCTCGCAGCTCCCGCCCTCGACATCCCAAGGCTCATCCACTGGAGCCCCCAAACTCCAGCGGCCAATGGTCCCAACAACACGGAAACTGATTTTCCCCTCTCGCCTGGGAGGGTTATTACTATATAAACTGTACCCATGTCAGGGTCCCGGCCTCTAGAGGAGGAGGATACCACCGCTCCCCAACTGGCTAAAACTATCATCCAAGAGTGCATGGCGTACCCCACAGTATGGGGCAAACCACTCCACTTTCATTTTGGAAAAAGCACGGAAGGACAGCCCAACCCTTCTTGCCAATTTGCTGCTGAGAGCCCGCCTGCCATACGTAAGCGGTGTTTGCCCAGTCCTTTCACCTTTGCTTGACTTGACTGGACTTTCCTTGTTAGATCCGGCGACGTGGAGGCGAAATCTGATGAAGAAGAGGGGACGATCTCTCCCATGCCTTACCCCAACAACATGGAGGAATATCTTGATGCCTGCGGGAATGGTAGAACTTGGTGGAAGCGGATAACGAGAATCCTGGCAAAGCTCATTTGGATGCACCAAACCGATTTGTCGGCGGTGAGCAGGCTCCAGGCGAGGTTCGTATGGCGGATGGCCGTGATTTAGAGGGATTACGCTCACATTCTCGTCGAGCAGTAGCGCCACGTTGAATGCGAAGAGACGTCCCCCGGATGGCACAATGCTCAAGTTCGGGATAAGGTGTGCTTGGCCAAACAGGGGATCACTGCCCTGATCGCTTATCACTACCAGCGGGTGCCATCAAGATCACAAAGGTGAGATCGGGGCCTATGGCATTGGGTGCAGTACTGAACTTCGCAGGGCCTCACATATTCCTATCCCAACCTCTTAGCCTACCCTTCCCAGGATGTACCCCTTCTGACAAACAAAACATTTATTATTTATAATAATTATTTATAGGGCTCTTGCCCAGCGAGATGCCTTTGGTGCTTATTATTATATAATTTTATCTATCTTGCTGAGTCCCTGGTTCCCGCACCCTTTTTGTGTTTTGTATATGTATGCTTCCATGTTCTTACAGAGGATCCGTCCCAGAAGCTTTCGCCATTTACAAGTGCTAGAGGCGTCCGCGAGGCGGGGTGGAATACAAAGAGTCAATATCGAAATTTGCTAACAGCACTTTCGCTGCCTAGGAATTCCCTAATGATTACATTTCTCTCTATAAATAGGCAAGTCCACCAACCTCATTTACTCCTTTGACTCTGTTCCTTAGACTATTGATGCGTGTAAATCGGCAAGCGCACCGGTCCCACAAGTAATAGAGTTTTGGGAATAAATCCCCTAGTGTCGGTCTCTTGAGGAATGCAATTAGCGTAGAACGACGACAGTACAGAGAAGATCGTTATGAGAGTTATAAATAGAAAAAAAAGGAAATATAGGACTTGGGAGATTGTGGATGTTTGATCTACTGAACTAGTAAAAGCTATGCGGGTCGAAGGCACCGCTTCGCAAGGTGGAGTGGGTTTGTCGGCCGCGATGCCGAACTTTTGTTGGGCGAGTGGAAGGGAAGCTAATGGATTGAAGTGTTCTTGTGTGGAGTGCAATGGGATAAGACACGGGAATGGAGTGGATGTGTGGTGAGCAAAGCACATTCACAGACAATACTCACAAGCATAAGAAAATACTAACATTCCATTAGCTATAAAATAAACTTGATGTTCATGGATGGAAGTGTTCATTACACTGCTCAAAACATTCATACTACATAGGAAGGGGAAGAGGAGTAAACGAAAAGAGAGTGAAGATCCACAACGGGTTTTGGCCGGAGTAGCGAGTTGTCAATCCGCTTTCGGGCTCAGTTCAAGGAGGCTTCCGGTACCAACGAGCTGTCACCTCGAAGGCCTTTAAGTCCGTTCTCTAGGTTGTATACTTCACCAACTCTGGAGGAAAGCTTGGAGTTGAAGTCATCAATGGCCGAGGGCTTCGCCGGAGAGTTGAAAAGCTTCAGAGTAGTTGGCAATGGCCTCCCGACAAAGGTGGAGGTGATGGAGCAGCTGGAGAAGTGAAATGGCGATTCCCGCACACTCTCCGATCGCAGCAAATGACAGGAGTTGACCTAAATCACGGAGCAGGGCCTTAAATATGGAGGCAGCAGAAGCATTGCGCACGATTAGTAGCGTACGACCAGTGGTCGTGCGCACTGTCGGTCGATGATCGTGTGCCTTTTTCAAATAGACCTGCAACCTAGACAAGAAGCATCAACATATATGCGCACGAGCAGTGGCGCACGACCAGTGGTCGTGCGCACTACGGCCAGTGCTCGTGCGATTACCTAGACATGTGTTAACCCAGAAATCGGCGATCCTACCCAAGGTAGCCAGCTGGATAGTCGCGACCCTTAGGTTCCCCTTTTCGATCGCGACAAGTCCCCGCGTGGCGGACAGTTTTCCTTGTCCGCCTAAGGTTTCCTAGAAACCGTGTGCCCTGCGGGACGACGGGCTATTCCCATGGCTCACCCTCGCGGGACATGCGGTTAGGTCTGCTAATCGTGCAGTGTTTTTCCTTACAGGAGTTCGACAACAGCACCACCGGGAGCGACCTCCTAGTCAGCCCAAGGGGCGGCGGTCTCCTGCCGCCGTCCATCGAGGCCGCCCACCAGGGGCGGCCTTCCTGCTGCTCGAGAGGCGGCGGCCTCCTGCCGCCGTCCGTAGAGGCCGCCCACCCGGGGTGGCCTCTGCCCGCCAGCCGGGCGGACTCCCCCTGGAGTCCGCCCAGGCCGCCCGCAAGGGGGCGGCCCGGCCCGCCGGGCGGACTCCCCGTGGAGTCCGCCCAGGCAGCCCGCTAGGGGGCGGCCCGGGCGTCCAGCCGGGCGGACTCCCCCTGGAGTCCGCCCAGGCCGCCCGCAAAGGGGCGGCCCGGCCCGCCGGGCGGGCTCCCCCTGGAGTCCGCCCAGGCCGCCCGCTAGGGGGCGGCCCCGGCGTCCAGCCGGGCGGACTCCCCCTGGAGTCCGCCCAGGCCGCCCGCAAGGGGGCGGCCCGGCCCGCCGGGCGGACTCCCCCTGGAGTCCGCCCAGGCCGCCCGCTAGGGGCGGCCCCGGCGTCCAGCCGGGCAGACTCCCCCTGGAGTCCGCCCAAGCCGCCCGCAAGGGGGCGGCCCGGCCCGCCGGGCGGACTCCCCCTGGAGTCTGCCCAGGCCGCCCGCTAGGGGGCGGCCCCGGCGTCCAGCAGGGCGGACTCCCTCTGGAGTCCGCCCAGGCCGCCCGCAAGGGGGTGGCCCGGCCTGCCGGGCGGACTCCCCCCGGAGTCCGCCCAGGCCGCCCTTTAAGGGGCGGCCCCGGCGTCCAGCCGGGCGGACTCCCCCTGGAGTCCGCCCAGGCCGCCCGCAAGGGGGCGGCCCGGCCCGCCGGGCGGACTCCCCCTGGAGTCCGCCCAGGCCGCCCGCTAGGGGGCGGCCCCGGCATCCAGCCGGGCGGACTCCCCCTGGAGTCCGCCCAGGCCGCCCGCTAGGGGGCGGCCTCCGGCCTGCCGGGCGGTCTCCTCCCGGAGTCCGCCTAGGTCGCCCGCTAGGGGGAGACCTCCAGTTCTCTACAGGGAGATCCACTTGCTTCATCGCTCAACAATGGCGGACGAAAATTCTCAGTCCGCGGAGTCCGCGCAGGTCGTCATGCTGATGTCACAGGGCCTCGCTTCTTGAAGAGCTTCCCTGGGCCTATAAATACCCCCTGAAGCCTCTTATTCAGGGATCCTGGAGGTGTTGACAAGTCTTGCCAACAGCCCCTGCGGACTCCGTTTTCCAGTCCGCGCAGTCCGTCATCAGCCCACCAGCAAGCCCTGCGGAGTCAGATTTCCTGTCCGCGCATCCCTCCACAGCTCTTCAGCAGCTTACCAGCAGACTCTGCAGACTCAGTTTCCCAGTCCTCCAGCAGCTGGCAGACTCTTTTACTTAGTCTCTGGCAGCTTCTCCTCTCTGTTTTCTGGCACTTTCTTCTCCTTTAGCCGCCAGCTTCTCCTTGTACCCCTTTAATGATTTTGTTGTGAAGGTGTACTTATAAGCTTGTAACCTCTCGCTATTAATCAGAGGAAAGCCCGTCGCAGGAGTGGCATTTAGGCCGCGGCGGGCGAAGTGTGTTATTGCCGCTGCTAGCGGCCCCCTTCTTCTTCTTCTCTCTGCTCAGCAAGCCTTGCTCCTCTGCTCAGCAAGTCTTGCTCCTCTGCTCAGCAAGCCTTGCTCTGCTCAGCAAGCCTTGCCCTCAGCTCAGCTCAGCTCTCCTCGGCCTCCAACCTGCAAGCGCAACCGTTGCGGTTACTGTCTGCTCGACCGCTCTTGGTCTCCCTCCTCTTCCTCTCTTGATCAACCCTCCCAGTTGATCAAGGGCCGCCTCTTCTCTCAAGCCTCTCCCTTATCTCTGTGACCTTCTCCTTCCCCCTCACCCAGCCTGTAAGGCCCGAACACACCCTCGGTGATAGCTGTGCCCCCGGTGCCGTTTCCGCGCATCAACATTTGGTGCGGTGAGCGTGGAACGTTCAGCTCACGCGCAAAACCTTCAGATCAGAACAGGCAGTGAAAGCAACAGTTAACCATGTCAGACCATCAATCAGCCGAGAACCATGTTCCAAGTCCCAGTGAAGATCCTCTCTGGGAATCCTTTGAGCAGTCGCGCCGTGAGAATGCACAACAGTTCCAGACTATCAACAAAGTACTTGCTGCAATCACACAGCGATTGGATGCTCATCCAGCAGCTGCTCCAGCTGCTCCAATCAACCTAACACCAACATCAGAGCATCAGCAAGCTTACTCTCAAGCTTGCCCGCCGTTCTTTCCTCCTTATACTCCAACCTTTCCGCAAGGACCTGCAGCTCCTTTGCGAACTCAAGATGAAGAGTTTGCTGCTCGCCATAACCTATTCCGGGAAGCAGCCCGGGGAAGTCCAGTTAGAGTTCTCAACTTTCATGGAAGTCATCCCTACCCTTCAGCTCCTGCCCCTGCTCCTCCTGCAGCAACTTTTCCTTGTTATCCTCATGCTCCTTTTGCAGCTGCAGCTTATGCTCCTTTTTATCCCTATGCTGTAGAAGAGCAAGAAGAGCCTTCACCATTCGCGGAGAGTGTCCTCCATGAGCCAACTCCAGCAAACTTCAGAGAGCCTCGACTGCCAATCTAAACTAGAGAGACAGATCCAGTAAAGCACCTCCAAGATTTTGAGTCAGCCGTTGCTCTCAAAACTCTTTCAGATGCAACCAAGTGCAAGCTCCTTGTCACCTCTTTTGATGGGCAAGTGAGGGACTGGTTCTATGGCCTCCGTCCTCACTCCATCACTTCCTTCCTTGATCTTCGAAGGGAGTTTCTTCTCAGATTCTCTACATCAACCAAGAGAAAGGGCGGTCCTGAAGCCCTCTTTGAGATTAAGCAGCGCGGAAATGAGACTTGGTCTCAGTTTGTGGATCGATTCCAAAGAGAGATTTTGGACATCGAAGTTACTGATCAAGAAATGTACCGAGTGGCTCTTATGCACGGTCTCCATGAAGGGCCTCTCAAATTTGAAGCCAATGTACGCTCTCCAAGGACATATCAAGAGTTGATTGCTCTAGCCAACTCATACATCCGAGGCGAAAAGAGCAATCCAGGCTTCGTCTCCAAGCTTCTTTCGGAGGAGGATCCCTCTCGCAAGCATCCTCCAAGGTCTCCTCGCAACCACGTCCCAACTCACTCAAGGAAGGAGAGAAGACTTCATCGCCAGCGATACTCCTTCCCGAGCCGTGATGCTCAAGACCCATTGCTGCCGCTAGCTCCATCTTTGGAAACAGCAACTGTTCAACAGCAGCAGGACGATGAACTGCATGAGTCTGATCTCGACGACGTCGTGCAAGAAGTAATCCATATCATGAAAGATAGGGCAAGTTACAAGAAGCCCTATCGGCCGACCAATTAGAGGTCTAGAAACTCAGAGCCCTACTGCGAATTTCACAAGGAATCAGGCCATCGAACGGAAGATTGCCGAGCATTCCGCCAGCTTATGCAAAAGATGCTCCGGCAGGGCAAGATGCATGACCTGATTCCTAAAGAAGAACGCCCTGATCAAGCAACTTCAAGGGGCAAAGAACTTGTAGACGCTCCTCACTCCTCAAGAGGGTTGAGCCAAGTCGAAGAATTTCCTCTCCTCGTTGTTAACAGAGAAGTCGAATGCTTCGATGCCGACGACGAGGGTGTGTTGGGGAGGATACAATGCTAGCGATGGACTTCACAGTCCTCCAGAGCTCCTTGCAACCTCCAGGGGTTATCTCAACCCCTACTCTCTCTCCTTTTCAAACATTTTCATTACAATACTTCTCAGTGTTCTTTACTTGCTTTCCAGCAAAGCTTCTATTCAGGGATCCCGTACTGACACAGTTCCTTTCTTGTGTTGCTCCTTCCTCTCTCTTCTCCCTCTCTTAGGATCGTTATGCCAATGAGATTACGCCGAGCCTGAAACGTTCCCTCTGTAGTTTGTTCTTGCATAACCGCTACGACCACACATGGCGGGAGTATACCCATGGGTGCAGTGGGAGCAGTTCAATCGCGGGAATGGGCTTCAGACTTAGGATCCTAGCCAGCATCTGACACAGAGTGTGTGCTAGGGGAGCCCCATGTGTTAGCTCTGCTGTGCGTCCTATAGGATACATTACGGTTAGGATAATCTTCGCTGGACAAGCAATGGCGACCAAGCGTAGCCTTGTCTCTTTGCTCATCCTTCAACTGTGGTGGCCGAAGCACTCTCCGGTATCCTCGATCTGTGCCTTCTCGGGTTCGCAACTCCACTGATCAATACACAGACAAGATAGTCCTCTTGGCGCAACCCGTCTCGTTGGTCAGTGATGCTTGAACCCAAGGCGAGAGAGCAGTCCTTCTAGCGGTCCTTCTCAGGACCTTTCCCTTGCTTTTCTTTTTTGTGCCCTCCTTGAGGATGCGCGGCCAGCCCGCTTTGAGTAGGACCATACTCGGAATGATTTTCTCAGGCCAGTGATGCATAAGACCCACGGGGAACACCTGTGGCAGCATTCAACCTTCTTTAGTCATTCCGAATATGGACCTCTCTTTCCTTTTTCCCCTCCTTGAGGATGCGCGGCCAGCCCGCTTTGAGCAGGACTATAATCTGGATGATTTTTCGGGCAAGTGATGCATAAGGCCCACGGGGAACACCTGTGGCAGCATTCAACCCTCTTTAGTCATTCCGGGTGTAGACCTCCTTTTCTCTCTTCCTTCCTTTCACAGGAGAACAGGTTAATCCAACCTACCAAAAGGATTTCCAGCAATCACTTTGCCTGTGCTCACCTCATATACTTTGCCTGCTCAAGCTCTATCATATGAAGATTCACAGAGCTACTCATTATTCTTACCAAAGACTAATGTCGTCAAACATTAATCGAATCATATCAACATTTTTGGTATGGTTCTGGTGCGGTTATCCTCGCATCTTGTTTGCTTCCAATCTCTCTCACAGAGGTTAGAAAACCCTTGCAAGCCCCATTCAGGTACTTACAAGCTCCTTTCATACGCAAATTGTCTGCTTCTAACTGTTCTCTTTGTAGAGAACAACAGACACCTGCAGACCTCGTTCAGGTACCTGCAGTTTAAATCATTATTTTATCTCTACTGCTCACTCTTCACTTTGCAGTGGTTAGCAGACATATGCAGGTCATATTCAGGTACTTGCAGCTTATCTCTAAATTCAATATCTGCCTCTAACTCTCTTCTTGCAGAAGTCACCAACACTTGCAAGCTCCATTCAGGTACTTGCAAGTTACATTCATGCACTATGCATACTCTTAACTCTTCTCTTGCAGAGACCACCAAAGATTTGCAAGTTCCTTTCAGGTACTTGTAACTCATTTTTTTGTGCTTGTATACTCTTTCCCTTCTCTTTTTTCAGAGAATAACAGGTGCTTGTAAGCCCCATTCTGGTACTTGCAAGTTATTATGCCTTCCTGTTTTCCATCACTCTTGTTTTGTAGAACTTAACGGAAGACACGCCTTCTTCGTTTTGCAAAAGCAAACTCAAGTACACATTCGATGTACCACCCATACACGCTTACCCTAATATTCCTCTTGCAGGAAAATAGACAGGAAACATCAAGATTGTAAGGAGAGACTTCAGGTTTTATCTCTCCTCGCCTCTCCTTCCCTCTCCTTTGGGGTGGATCACGATTCTCTTGGGTCTCCAACTTTTTCGAAGCCCCCTTCGGAACTTGAAAAAGTGCGGGGATTATGTTAACCCAGAAATCGGCGATCCTACACAAGGTAGCCAGCTGGCTAGTCGCGACCCTTAGGTTCCCCTTTTCGATCGCGACAAGTCCCCGCGTAGGCGGACAGTTTTCCTTGTCCGCCTAAGGTTTCCTAGCAACCGTGTGCCCTGCGGGACGGCGGGCTATTCCCATGGCTCACCCTCGCGGGATATGCGGTTAGGTCCACTAATCGTGCAGTGTTTTTCCTTGCAGGAGTTCGGCAACAGCACCACCGGGAGCGACCTCCTAGTCAGCCCAAGGGGCGGCGGTCTCCTGCCGCCGTCCATCGAGGCCGCCCACCAGGGGCGGCCTTCCTGCTGCTCGAGAGGCGGCGGCCTCCTGTCACCGTCCGTCGAGGCCGCCCACCCGGGGCGGCCTCTGCCCGCCAGCCGGGCAGACTCCCCCTGGAGTCCGCCCAGGCCGCCCGCAAGGGGGCGGCCTGGCCCGCCGGGCGGACTCCCCCTGGAGTCCGCCCAGGCCGCCCGCTAGTGGGCGGCCCCGGCGTCCAGCCGGGCGGACTCCCCCTGGAGTCCGCCCAGGCTGCCCGCAAGGGGGCGGCCCGGCCCGCCGGGCGGACTCCCCCTGGAGTCTGCCCAGGCCGCCCGCTAGGGGGAGGCCCCGGCATCCAGCCGGGCGGACTCCCCCTGGAGTCCGCCCAGGCCGCCCGCAAGTGGGCGGCCCGGCCCGCCGGGCGGACTCCCCATGGATTCCGCCCAGGCCGCCCGCTAGGGGGCGGCCCCGGCGTCCAGCCAGGCGGACTCCCCCTGGAGTCCGCCTAGGCACCCCGCAAGGGGGCGGCCCGGCCCGCCGGGCGGACTCCCCGTGGAGTCCGCCCAGGCCGCCCGCTAGGGGGCGGCCCCGGCGTCCAGCAGGGCGCACTCCCCCTGGAGTCCGCCCAGGCGGCCTGCAAGGGGGCGGCCCGGCCCGCCGGGCGGACCCCCCCTAGAGTCCGCCCAGGCCGCCCGCTAGGGGGTGGCCCCGGCGTCCAGCCGGGCGGACTCCTCCTGGAGTCTGCCCAGGCCGCCCGCAAGGGGGCAGCCCGGCCCGCCGGGCGGACTCCCCCTGGAGTCCACCCAGGCTGCCCGCTAGGGGGCGGCCCCGGTGTCCAGCCGGGCGGACTCCCCCTGGAGTCCGGCCAGGCCGCCCGCTAGGGGGCGGCCTCCGGCCTGCCGGGCGGACTCCTCCCGGAGTCCGCCCAGGTCGCCCGCTAGGGGGCGACCTCCAGTTCTCTACAGGGAGATCCGCTTGCTTCATCGCTCAACAATGGAGGACGAAAATTCTCAGTCCGCGGAGTCCGCGCAGGTCGTCATGCTGATGTCACCGGGCCCCGCTTCTTGAAGAGCTTCCCTGGGCCTATAAATACCCCCTGAAGCCTCTTATTCAGGGATCCTGGAGGTGGAGACAAGTCTTGCCAACAACCCCTGCGGACTCCGTTTTCCAGTCCGCGCAGTCCGTCATCAGCCCTCCAGCAAGCCCTGCGGACTCAGATTTCCTGTCCGCGCAGCCCTCCACAGCTCTTCAGCAGCTTGCCAGCAGACTCTGCAGGCTCAGTTTTCCAGTCCTCCAGCAGCTGGTAGACTCTTTTACTTAGTCTCTGGCAGCTTCTCCTCTCTGTTTTCTGGCACTTTCTTCTCCTTTAGCCGCCAGCTTCTCCTTGTACCCGTTTAATGATTTTGTTGTGAAGGTGTACTTGTAAGCTTGTAACCTCTCGCTATTAATCAAAGGAAAGCCCGTCGCAGGAGTGGCATTTAGGACGCGGCGGGCGAAGTGTGTTGTTGCCGCTGCTAGAGGCCCCCTTATTCTTCTTCTCTCTGCTCAGCAAGCCTTGCTCCTCTGCTCAGCAAGTCTTTCTCCTCTGCTCAGCAAGCCTTGCTCTGCTCAGCAAGCCTTGCCCTCATCTCAGCTCAGCTCTCCTCGGCCTCCAACCTGCAAGCGCAACCGTTGCGGTTACTGTCTGCTCGACCGCAGTTGGTCTCCCTCCTCTTCCTCTCTTGATCAACCCTCCCAGTTGATCAAGGGACGCCTCTTCTCTCAAGCCTCTCCCTTATCTCCGTGACCTTCTCCTTCCCCCTCATCCAGCCTGTACGGCCCGAACACCCCCTCGGTGATAGCTGTGCCCCCGGTGCCGTTTCCACGCATCAACAACATGATTAGGAAAAAGGGAATGTAATGCGCACGATTAGTGGCGCACGACCAATGGTCGTGCTCAATAAGTCCAGTGGTCGTGAGCAGTATTCCTGCATCGTCGGTGTCTCCCAAGCGGTTTTGGAGCACGCACACGACCCCTGCACCAGCAGAAGAGGCAGATAGGCCACCAAAACGTGCACAACACATCCCCGAGATAGGGCTAAAGAATAACAAAAGTATAGAAACACAGAAAACACACAGAAACAGGCCTACAGTGCACTTAATCGTGAAATAGGTACATAAGCACATATAAGCAATAAAGGCTCTCAGGTTTAGTGCTAAGAATATAAAACTAGCCCAGATGAATCCAAAAATCAGTGTAAAATGTGGAATCATCACACCCCCAGACTTAACCATTTACACGTCCCGAGCAAATCATCACTACGTGGACTAGAAAATAGTTAACTGGCTCAGAAATTTCAAAAAGAAGTAAGGCGAGAAATCAAATACATCATGGGTATAGAAGATATAATAGAAAAACTTTTTAATTATACGACGTAGTTTAAACTATTCGACAGACGTAAATAAATATTGTAATTGCTCAAAATTAGAATTCTGGAGGATCTTGCGATCATGTGTAGGAAGAAAGTAGGCAGGCCACTAAGGTGAGCATTGCCAAAGTTCTGGACTCAGGATCACCTCTAAAGGAATCCACCAATGTTGGGGACCATATGCTTGCATGTTCACACTCTCTCCACGGCGCAGATGAGACTCAAGCGTGAATCAGTAGGACTTGTAGGAGAAAATGGGGCTTAGGCGACGGCTTGGTAGACAAAGATAAACATGAAGGTTATACGCAACCAAAGCGAGCGAATAAAACCAAAACCAATACAGCCACTTAGAAATGAACGGGGCACACGCCCCCAGACTTAGCTTGAAAACCGGGTGTGAACACAGCTGAACCCGACCAAAATCAATAAAGAGGATGGGGATCGAAATCTCAAAGCAATACTTTCATATTTTTCTCTCTTTTGCGCTTATCGGATTTTTATTTTTGTTAAGGTTTTTTTTCTTTTCTGCGCTTGGAATCCCCAAACGTAGCAATCAAAATGTGAATGAATTCAGCACCCCCAAAAACAATGTCCACTTATCACAACCTCAGCAAAATAGTAAATACAAATCAGCTCAAGCATTTGATTGCGATGGTGGGTTTAGCTTCAGGCCTTGGTGAAAGTGAGTGCAGCTGGATCAATGGAAGGGTAGGCACAAATTTGGCATGCAACAGTTAACAGGTAGGAAAGGCTAAACAAGGCTCAAACTAGCCAAAATGAAGGACTACGTTATGCTCACGCTTGACTAACCGTGCACCAATGCTTCGAGAGTAGCTTGGGGCAAGTTCTTAGCCACCGAGAAAGATGATTCTTCCTCCCGACTCGAGCAATACGAGTCTAGTGGCGGCTACACACATTTCTATATTATCGTTCGATTATCCCAGATTCAGATTTTGAGCAGAACAAACAATATTTACGTTTGCAGAAAAAGATAAATCTACGAGCATAAAGAAAAATTAATTCTATCATAAATCTACACAAACCATGAGTATTCGATTAGGAGCACTGCATGAGTTTCGAACAACTCAATCCTGAAATACTAAGTCAGTACCACTATTTTAAAGTTTACACAAAAACAATAAATTGGACTCGGGTTGTGCGCGTGAGTAAGAGCGCACTCGTGTGGGTGATTCAGTGTGTGCAACATAAATCAAGAAATAAGTAAACAAGAAACTGGTATGCAACAGAAAGTGTGGTGTAGTGACCACATGCATGCTCTCCCCCCAGACGTAAAGTCAACAACTAGTAAAAATCATCATGTCAAATATGATAAAAAGCTAGGGTAGGAAGTATCTATGCTCCAAATTGAGCATACCAGTCGTGCAATGAGATGTCCAAGTGCGGCCAAGTTGCCGCGCCTCAAATATTCCTGCACCTGCGATTGAAGGATGCCAGCCAAACATAATATGGAAACAGGAATATATGAATATATAAAAAGAAATCAAAACACAGCATAGGACCAAACGGTCCAACTTGGGTTGTCTCCCAAAAGCCCTTTTGTTTAACGTCCTTAAGGTGGACCAAATACCTGTATTAGTAGTTCAAATAGGCTATAAATATATATCAAAAAAAGAAAAAAACAACAGTCGGCTCCCAGATGGGAGCTCACAAAAATAGAGTAGTTGTCTTGCTCAGAAAATACTACAATAAAAAAGAAACAGAAGGCGTGGTAGACTAGCTCTGTGGTGAGCTCCACTCACTCCCCCTCACTATCACTATCGTGAATCTCGATGGGCGACGGACGTGGACCAGGTACTGATGGGGCGACACGATTGGGAGGTGGTTGAATGTTCAACCCGCCTCGCACTGCTTGCTAATAAATAAAATCCTGCATCCAAAACTGGGAAGCTTCCATATCAGCAAGGAACTCGGACAAATATGGGACGCCCCGCTCTTGAGCTGAGCTGAACTGGTGGCTAGATTGCCCCTCGTGCTTTATGGGAGGCCTCAGTTGTTGTTGACTCTGATGCGGTGGCACTCCTGCACTCTGCCTACCCATAGCGGAAGATTCACCCGGCTCTCCTTCATCTTCCCCTTCATCTCTACCCGCAGGCGCATCACCAGGCATGCGGACAATAAACTTCCGGCCACCTTTTCTCCCAACCACACGTAGCAAATGGCAACTCACCAGGTTGTCCCTGGAGATCATGGATGGGGCAGTGACCTGCACCATCGGAGGTAGCTGGATCCAAACTCCCAAACTTTTGGCGATGCGGGTAATGTAGTAAGCACCCCCGAACGCGCCCGCGAGACCATAAGTGGCTTCGTGGTGGAAGAAATAGGCCAGCATATACCCAAAATGGAGGGGGTACTGCTGCTGCATGCTAAATAAGGAGATCAAATCCTGCCACTCCACCACATTCTTGCTCAGGGCCATAGCGGTGAGTGAGTGACTAAGCAAATGCTGCATAAACCTGAGAGCGGGGAGACAATCTTCGTTGACTTGGCATGGCGGGCTACGTACTCCTCGTTCCCTCCGGTCAGAGAATGCCAAGCGGACCGCGGAGTCACACCCTCTGGAAAATCAATGCACAATTCAGGGAAATTAATCTGGGATGCCTCTGCCTCGGAATAGACGCCTGCATGAATGGCAAGCTCCGGCAGTGTGACAGTGAAGACATTTCCCATCATCCGAAAGGAACAAGTGGGGAGATAGCGGTTGTCCGCCGTTGTCTCCCAAGTGAATGTGGAAAGGAATTCCAATGTCAATTCTCGGAAGCCAAGCTCGTCGCACTCGAACAACTTGCTCCAAAAATCGAAAGAGTAGAGAATAAGCACGGCCTCTGCTAATGCACCGTCATCCCCAATGGAACGCAGCTCGTTCCAGTCAACAAGCTGCTGAGAGAGGAATGGCTTGTCCTTTAAGGAATTATAGCGTTGAGTATGCTCTGCCTTAGAAAAGGTTCCCATTCTTCCCAAGATTTGAGCAGGGGTTGCTGAAGCATGACCGGATCGTTGATAGGCCTTTACTATAGGGCGGCGTCCAGGCTCCATTACAGCACAGTGAGGAAGCGAGATCTGAAGGTGAGGGATCCTACCGGAGGAGAGAGAGCCGAACCACCGGAGAGGAATCGGAAGGGGATGAGCGTCGACAACGCACACGCAGCAGACCAAGTGGGAGATTAGGCCGCACGCACAGTGGACAACGGCTGGAATTAAAAAGAAACCGGGCATGCGCACGACCAGTGGTCGTGCGATTATAAGTACTGCGCACGACTAGTGGTCGTGCGCAGTGAAATTATTCTCACGCCCGAGTTTTCAGTCTATTTCACACTGCTAACCACGTGGTGCAACAGAGAGCTCATCACGCAGCTGGGCTACCACACCCAAATAATGAAATACTAACAAAAATTTCTCGAAAGAAACACTATCCTAGATAACTGTTGGGTTTATTGTCTCCCAACAGGACTTATTCAAAATCTGAGAATTTCCTAACTGATGGGCAAATGAAACTGGAAATGCTCAGGCAGAGATTGATGGTCGCGCTGCGGCAGCGGGTACCGGAATGGAGATAGAAGATAAGCCCTAATACTTGTAGACGTATACCTATCGTAGGTGTCAGGCATGGGCAGACAGTAAGTTGGGAAGCTCATCGGCTCCAACTCCACCTGCATCTGGTCACAATAAGTCCTAGGCCGCATTACAGGCCCTTGCACTGATTGGATCAATTCCACAATGTGGTCCTGCATGGAAGTAGACACAAGAGCAGGGTTAAGAAATAAACTAGAAGAATAACATAAACGAACCTCGATCTTGGGGATAATCCCGGAGTCAACCCCCGTTGGTGAAATTGAGAGCGCTTCCAAACAGCTGTCTAGGCTGGTGCAAGGATGTTCTAAAGCTGCATCTGCCTCGTCCATGCCTCGGGCATCCTCACATGGGGTGGAGGTCGCAACCTCTGCCACGGAGTCGTCCTCCTCGACTGGATCTAACAGAATGCTGGAAATGCTAATTTCCACCTGCGGTTCAATCTCAACAGCACTGTCAGAAGAAGAAAGAATGCTATGCAAAGAAGAAGGTGAAGGCACGAAGCTCGGTAGGACGTTGAGCGCTGGCTCTCCACAACCAATAGATTCTATGCTAGGTGATGTATGCTCTTCAGGAGTATAAATAGCAGTGTCGGAATGGGGATAAGCACATGTATCGGTGCACATACCTGGGATGTCTTCTCCATAATAGAGAGATGGCAATGGTGCATACCCTGATACAGAAGGGATGCTGCCCAAGGTTGAAGTGGAGATAATCCGAAAATCTGGCTCGTCATCCACCTCTAGCTCAGCTAGGTACGCGGCGCAATCCTTCAATGCATGATCCCAGCTTCGACAAAAAAGGCACTGCTTAGCTGGCTTCGGTGGTTCAATGGGTGCTGAAGCTGAATAAAAGTAGTGCGGCAATGGCTCCAAAGGTCGGTAGCTAACCGGCTTATGTCGACGATATGTCGATTCATGAATTTCCTGGCTACTATACTTCTGAGGGCATCTATCGCTAGCATGAGAGATGTCTCCACAATGACGACAATTGATATTGAAATTGGCCCACATTGCAGCGATTTCAAATATAAGGGATACAATTACTTGGCATAGATTCTGCGAATAAAACTAACAATTCCATCTGACGGAATAACAACATAAGAGAAAAGGGATCAAAAACAACAAAACAAAACAATACAACTCGTATAACGAAATTCTCAGTCATCCGGAGTCGCTCTACAGTTGCACTCCCCGGCAACGATGCCAAAAACTTGATGCGTGTAAATCGGCAAGCGCACCGGCCGCACAAGTAAGAAAGTTTTTGGAATAAATCCCTGAGTGTCGGTCTCTTGAGGAATGCAATTAGCGTAGAATGGCGACAGTACAGAGAATATCGTTATGAGAGTTATAAATAGAAAAAAAAAGGAAATAGAGGACTTGGGAGATTGTGGATGTTTGATCTACTGAACTAGTAAAAGCTATGCGGGTCGAAGGCACCACTTCGCAAGGTGGAGTGGGTTTGTCGGCCGCGATGCCGAACTTCAGTTGGGCGAGTGGAAGGGAAGCTAATGGATTGAAGTGTTCTTGTGTGGAGTGCAATCGGATAATACACGGGAATTGAGTTGATGTGGGGTGAGCGAAGCACATTCACAGACAATACTCACAAGCATAAGAAAATACTAACATTCCATTAGCTATAAATAAACTTGATGTTCATGGATGGAAGTGTTCATTACACTGCTCAAAACATTCATACTACAGAGGAAGGGGAAGAGGAGTAAACCAAAAGAGAGTGAAGATCCACCGCGGGTCGTGGCCGGAGTAGCGAGTTGTCAATCCGCTTCCGGTCTCAGTCCAAGGAGGCTTCCGTTACCAACGAGCTGTCACCTCGAAGGCCTTTAAGTCCGTTCTCTAGGTTGTCTACTTCACCAACTTCAGAGGAAAGCTTGGAGTTGAAGTCATCAATGGCCGAGGGCTTCGCCGGAGAGTTGAAAAGCTTCAGAGTAGTTGGCAATGGCCTCCCGACGAAGGTGGAGGTGATGGAGCAACTGGAGAAGTGAAATGGCGATTCCCGCGCACTCTCCGATCACAGCAAATGACAGGCGTTGACCTAAATCGCAGAGCAGGCCCTTAAATACGGAGGTAGCAGAAGTAGTGCGCACGATCAGTGGCGCACGACCAGTGGTCATGCGCACTGTCGGTCGATGATCGTGTGACTTTTTCAAATAGACCTGCAACCTAGACAAGAAGAATCAGCATATATGCGCACGAGCAGTGGCGCACGACCATTGGTCGTGCGCACTACGGCCAGTGCTCGTGCGATTACCTAGACAGGATTAGGATAAAGGGAGTGTAATGCGCACGATCAGTGGCGCACGACCAGTGGTCGTGCGCAATAAGTCCAGTGGTTGTGCGCAGTATTCCTATATCGTCGGTGTCTCCTGAGCAGTTCCGGAGCACGCACACGACCTCTGCACCAGCAGAAGAGGCAGATAGGCCAACAAAACGTGCACACCACATCCCCGAGATAGGGCTAAAGAATAACAAAAGTATAGAAACACAGAAAGCACACAGAAACGGGCCTACAGTGTACTTAATCGTGAAATAGGTATATAAGCACATATAAGCAATAAAGGCTCTTAATTTTAGTGCTAAGACTATAAAACTAGCCCAGATGAGTCCAAAAATCAGTGTAAAATGTGGACTCATCAACTATTCTCTCCTTGCTCTCGCCGCTATCTGTAACTCAGAAGCTCTCACCTCCTAACCCTTTCTCTCCCCTTCCGCCTATACTTCGAGATGCCTGGCGAGACCGAGAGTCGTTGTCACATCCCGCATTATCTCAACATTTAAGTTATATCAGAGTAAGAGAAAATACGTGCTGTGATGTCATGTCGTGCACGGGATAACTGCAAGCGCTCAGGAAAAACTCCAAACTCTACAGTTTATATGAAATCCATAAGTTATTTAGTAAAAAAGCAGTTTAAGTTTAGATGGTTGTATCTCTCTGCACAGTGGATCAGCTAGTCAACGAGTGAAAGTATAGTTATACGCTGCATAAATACTTTGATTATATTGGATAAACATCTTACACGAGCATAAACATCCCTGAAGGACAACTCACGGTATGCAAGACTCTAGATTTATTATAAGTATAGAAATAGTCTTTTGGTTATTTAGAAAATAGAATTTTAGTTTTAGAAAGATGGCATGTATGAAATACGAGTAGTAATGTTTTTATAAGTTAAAATACCTAACATGCAACCTATCATAAACATTTCCAGAGATCAAGTAAACACAACCATAAAATAGGCCAACTAGGCAGCTTAGCAAAGTAATTAACATTTCAAAAGGAAACCCCCAGTGGGCGTCAACAACCTGACATGAACCCACTAGAGAGCATGTATGTAACATCCCATTTCCAACTAGACCCCTAAGAATGGTTTTGGCCATGACTAGGTCATGACAAACCCTAGGAAGCCAGTAATGGGTCAAGAGATAGGGGACAGGAAGGTGGGGGATCACCATGGTCTGCAAATAGTGGAACTCTGAACCATGGTGTAGGATGACCATGGGCTACACCTTGACCCCAAAACCCAACCACAACACCCCTAATGCCTTGGGAGGCCCATTAGAGCCATAAGGACCCATTGGGGTCAAACAAAGAGGCTCAATTGACCAAGGTCAACCCTAGCCCTAAATGGGTCAAACTAGCCTACATAGGGCCAATTGACCTACTCCTAATCTAGAGGACCCCACCTATGCCCTCCTAACCCTAAAGTGAGGTCAATGGGTCTCTAAGGACACATTGGGGTCAGCCCTAGAGGCCAGGTTGACCCAAGTCAACTCAAGCTCCTAATCTGGTCAAAGTACACTTACCAAGGGTATGTGACCTCCAAAGTGCAGGGTAACCCTACATAACCCTTCCTAGACCTTAGGGGAGGCCAATGGGTCACCAAGGACCCAATAGGGTCAACCCAAATGGTTTTGTTGACCCAAGTCAACTCTGGCCCTAAAATGATCAAAGTGCCCTTACCAAGGGGCATGTGACCCCCAAGATGCCCAACCAACCTTACCCAAGTCTTCCTAGACCTTAAGGGAGTCCAATAGGTCACCAAGGACCCATTGGGGTCAACTCAAATGGTCATGTTGACCAAGGTCAACTCTATGCTAGAGTTAGGTCAAATTAGCCTAAATGAGTCAACCCAAGCTCAACCCCTTTTCCTTTTGAGTTAACCACAACATAATGAAATATTATGGGTGGAAAGGGCTGCCAATAGGCTGGGGAGTCAGCATGGTCAGTTTTGGTGACTAGGAAAGAGAGAGAAAGCTTCATCCCACACTAATGGAGGAGAGAGAAAAAGGGGAAGAGAGTTGAAGGAGGAGATTGGCCAAGGAAAGGCCAATGGTCCCCATTGATGGCAGCATTCATCTCCTCCAGTGAAGGGGAGGAGTTTCCAGCCGTTTTCCTGGCTGTCAAGGGGCGGTTACAGCCTCCACCATCATGGCCGAGACAAGCCTTTAATGGCCATGATGGTCATGGCAGTTTCTCCCATTCTTCTCCCCCTCTGATGATTTAAACACCACCAGTGAGCTTGGGGGAGGATTTCCCAATCCTTAACTGAAGAAATCCGGCGAGTTTACTGGGAGGTTGCAGAAATCCGATCGGCGGCGCCACCACCATGTCAACCCGCAGATCCGCTCGTCTCCAGGCCGCCAACAAGGTCCTCCTCCTCCTCTTTTCTCATGGGTAGATCTTAGGTTCCATTAGGGCTGAGGTTCGGGCTCAATTGAGCCCGATCCAATTCAGAAAATTCATGGCTTTCGGCCGAGAAAATTCTTGGTTGGATCGCCGGAATCCGCCCCTCCGGCGGCTGTGCCGCCGTCTGGCGATAGCCACCACCTCAACGGAGGTGATGGTGGCGGTGGCCGGCCGGGGAAGGGACTGGGTGGCCGGCGGCAGACGTTTGAAGTCGGCGCAGGAAGGAGCAATCCTGGCCGTTGGCTCATCGGGGACGATGACCAGATGCCGTCGATCTGCGCCAAGATTCGTGCGGCATCAGATTAGATACTATAGGAATTAAATAAGAAACATTTCATTTCTGTCACACTGATTGTATTTAATGTATTTAATTTTTAAAAATACTTAGGGACCCTGAATGGAAATCTGCCCAACATGAAAATTGTAGCTTAGGGTGTCTAGTTTGTAGCAAAAATTGTTTGGACCCTTTTTGGCCACTGGTTAGACCAAGGTACCCTTTTTGGTAGGACCTATACCTAGACCTAAACAGAAATTAATTTTGGTGCCAACACTTCATTCCTTGTCCAAACAAGTTGAAATTTGGGCAGTGAGAAGGTCTTAGGCATATCTAGAACCTGTCCAAAATTTAGAATTTTTGGAGAAGATTTTTCTATAGTGTTTAGAAAAATTTAATAAATCATGATTAATTTAATTATGTGACCTAATTAATTTAAAACTCCCCCAAATTTTGGTGGGTGGCCTTAGATGTCATGATAGGTATAGGGTTAAAACTTTAGCTCATTTGGAGATGTTTAGGATAGGTAATTTACCCACCCTATATATGACCCTATAAGGGTATTTTGGTCAAAAACCACTATTTGATGGTTGAGTGGCCAAATTCCCTCATCAGAGGCTGAAATTTTGGCCACTGATATACTTTGACTTGTTACACTCACTTATGAAGTTTGGAGTGGTTTGGACTAGGGTAGCCCTAGAATTTTAGGGTAGCCCCTTTAGGGTAAATTTCTAGGGTTTGAGGAATTTGGGGTCAAAAGACCTTGGATGGGCTTGAAACTTGGGACAAATGTCCATAGGGTTACTATGGTCCTGTGGTTAAAATTTTAGGTCATTTGGAAGAATTTAAACCCCTTAAATCTATAACCCTAGTTTAGGGCACTAGCTTTGAAATCATAAGTTCTAATACCAAAACCTTCTGAAAAGGGTTGAGTTTTTGAATGGGTAGTTGTTTAGGGTATTTACATCTCTGGAAATTTTATAATAAATTTTGGATGAATAGGTTTGGTACTTTATTCACAAAGTCATGTTTTACAATTTCCACTTAGGAATTTTTGGAGATAAATATACTTGATTAAATCTGATGAAACTTAGCAAAGGGGCTTGTAATAATGGTACCCATCTCTGTAAATTCTTATGAAATTTTTGAAGAATTATATTTAGTAGTTGCTTCTTTAATTATTTAATTCTATGGAACTTTGGTAAATTTAATAATGACATTTAGATGGTCTGAAAAATTTTAATTTCTTCATCATGATGTTTCTAGTTCCTTATGAAGCCCTAGTAATTTTTACATAATTATTGGAGACATATTTGTGGCACTTCCTTCATTATATTTGATCTTGGGAATTATTTTCAATAAATCTTTTAGAGGTCAAGAACTATATGGAAAATTATGAACATTGGCAACCAATAATATTTCTCTGTTATTTAGTGGATAAAAATTTTAGGAGGCCATTACCGTAGCAAATCATATGGTTCATGTTCAAATTGACTGTGGCCTAGCTGTTGAGGAAAATTCAATAAATAGTAGATTAATTAGGAAAAATATAATTTTCTGAAATTAGACTATATTTATCATAATAGACCTCTGGTAAAATTTGTAGAGTTATTGGAGGAGAATTTAGAGTATCACCTATTGAGTACATCATGTAGCTTAAGTGGTCTGCATATAGCAAAACTGCAGGATTTCATTTGGATGTGAATTAGGGCACGTATGATGGGTCTTGATGGTTTGCTGCAAGAATAAGTGGAATGGGCTGCATCTTTGGAAGATGAGTGAGTAGGGAGTGGTTTGTCTAGGGTTTAAAGGCGTTCGGGTCCGACGAAAGATCGTCCTACCCAAGGAGAGTTGGAGTCAAATCACCCTAGGATTAGCATATCGAAACATGAGAAAATAATGGGTAAGGGAATCAACCAATAATAAAATAAGTACCTTGCGAAAGGGAACGCTGGGCGTAATCCCAACACAGTTCCTAGTGCCCCTTGAGAGCCCTTCACAGGGAATACCGGGGGCAGTCCTGGGTTAACATAAATTGTTTAACAAGCTGAAAAGAGTAACTTAGTAATTAGGGTTGCACATTTCACAGACACTGATGGCACGGGATGTTGGTCCGGGGAGCTTCGGCTCGATTGTTTGTGACGGACGTGTTGGTCCGGGGAGATTCGGCTCGGGTTTTGATTACGCTAAACTTGCATGTGCATAAAAGGAATGATATTAAGGTGGTGGGTCTCCGGTATTGGAGGATCTTAGCACAGACACCAATCCGTTGACTCGACAAGTGTTGTGATAGCACTTCGCCAACAGAAGTCCGGTGCGCCAGCCGGCAAGAGTACGCAGGAGTCCGCTTGTGCACCAGCGTTGAGGCGTACGATAGGTCTGACCAGTAGTGCTATACTGGTTTAGAGGTGGGCGAGGCCCAACCCACCGCTTCCGTCTGCCACTACGGAGGTATCCTGGGAGGTGAGGCTCCAGAAAGGGGGAACTAAAGGTCTGTGTGCACAGAGTCGGGTGTATGTGTTGCACTTGCTTGATCCATCATACCCACTTGCATGTCATAGCATAAGCGATTCATTTAACCTTCGACACCTAAAATATAAGTGGTATGGGACACTTATACATTAGGCCCTGCAAAACGACCCCTTGGTCTATAAGCTTGTGTGGGCAAGTTTATAAATTAAGGTTAATTTTCTTTACATATAAATATAGTGCTGTTAATAACCGACACCCCAACGTATAAATTGGTATGGGACTCTTTATACGATGGGAGCCTTGCAAAAGACCCCTTGCTTATATGTACCCATATAAGTTAAGGTCACTTTACTTTACTTGTTTACATATATGATTAGTTACTATATAAATTGCTAGATTTAAGTCCACCGTCACCTGCATTTGATATACTCTCCACTTTCAAGTCCTCCCTTTCTTCCTCTCCGCTCGGTGCCTAGGAGCCACGGGGGAAGGGGTGCGGGATGATAGGACTTAGTCTTTTAGACTAACGGTTTTCGATCCACATCATTTAGGGGATCGCGGAGCCTAGACTGGAGGAGCAGCCCCAGAGGTTGACACGCTTGGAGATAGGGCAGTCTAGCACAGGAGTTCAGACAGCTGGGACCGTGAGGCCCTTACTCTAGTAGTTTTTATTTTATTTCCTCATGAGAGATCTTGTAGTGAGGAATTGATGTATCGGGCATAAGCCCTTATTTACAGTGCTTGGTTTTGTGGACTCTCCCATCGTGGAGATATTTTTACTTGATGTGATATTTCTGTGGACTTTTACTTAGAGTTGTGCTACGCATGATGTTACTCTAATTTTGTTACTATGCTGCGATCGAATTGGCCGGCAGAAACGGCGTTTTGTGGTGATGTCGCTTCAAGGCGTGAAGGGTCACCGCAAAGCGGCGGTTCTTGGCATAAGACCCCGGTGGCGAGAAAGAAAAAAAAAAGGGGTCTTACAAGTGGTATCAGAGGAAACCTCGATCGACAAGTAACAGTCCACAACCCCTGGTCCACCCCCGCGCGAGCTTAGTTTGCGGACAAACTAGCAGCGGAAGCAGTGGTGAGACCCTAAGGAGGAATCACTTGTAAAATAGTCCACTTTGCATATAATTGAGCTGATTACCCACTAATATAGTTTGTTTCGCAGCCTCCAGCTCAGCCCACACCACAAGGCGGGGCCCAGCGGACTCCGGACGTTGCACCACCTCCCCCGGTCCCTACTCCTTTCCTACAGTCGGAGGTGGGACAGACGTTGACAGCCATTTTGGATGCTTTCAGGGCTCAACAGGTTCTGGCTCCGCAGCCAAACCCGAGCGTCAACTGGCTGAGTATCTTTCGAGGACTCGCTCCCCCATCCTACTGTGGGACTGAGTCTGCCGTCCGGACAGAGGAGTGGCTAGATATCATGTACGAGATGTTGACTGGAATCAAGTGCCCGTGGGAGGAAAGGGTGCCCTTGGTCGTGTCTTGCTTGGAATCTCATGCTAAGAGGTGGTGGAAGACTTCCCTAGATACGATTTTTGCTGACAGGACGGCTGCGGAGATAGCTTGGGAGGAATTCAAGGGCGCTCTATTGGAGCACTTTGTTCCGCAATCAGCCAGAGATGAGCTGGAGGACAGGTTTTTGCAGTTGAGGCAAGGGAGCAAGACGGTGGTGGAGTACCACCGAGAGTTTGATCATTTAGCCCGGTTTGCAGACTCATATCAGTTGGACGAAGCTGGGTATACGAAGAGGTTCTACAAGGGCCTGCGGGAGGAGCTGAGGGATTCCTTACTATTTGTATCTGACGGGCCCATCTCCCGGATTTTGGAGATGGCAAAAAGAATCGAGGCGGATTGGCTTACTACTCGGGGCCGGAAGCGGCCAAATGAAGACCAGAGCCGGGGAGCCCGAAATGATCAGCGGCGGGGCCGCATCACAGATGGAAGAAGGGTAGAGGACCAGCCTCATCAGGAGGCGAGACAGGAGATAGGAAGACCAGTGTTGATGGCTCCACCACCAGTTCAGAGGCGGGACGAACAGAGACCCGGGGGAATGGCGTATCAACCGCCAGTGTGCTTCGATTGTCACCAGGTGGGGCACATTAGGAGGAACTGTCCCATGGGGAGGGCACCCCCACCAGCACCACAGGCTGCCCCACCAGCGCCATACTTCGGAGGCCGGGGTCGTGGCCGAGGACGTGGATACCCAGGTGGCGATCGTAGACCGGAAAGGGAGCAGGCGTGTGCCTTGGATCTGGCACAGCCTCGAAACCCGGAGCAAGTCATAACAGGTATGACAAGAGTTTTTTTTTTAAAAATCATTTAAATAAAAAAAAAAAATTCCATTATCTCTGCTGTAAATTTCTAGAACTTTTCAAAAAAAAAATGATTAAATAGGAAGAAACTAGTTACAGAATCCTAAGACGTTTAACCGATCCAGGTATAGTCTTCGTCAGCGGCAAACCCGCCTACACATTGTTCGACACGGGTGCTTCGCACTCGTTCGTATCAGAGGCTTTCGTGGAAGGGCTAGAAGGCGTAGAACGGTTCACAGGCCTGACGAGGAGGGTGCGCTTACCTGATGGATCGGAACTATTCACCTCTGCCCACTGCAACATGGAGGCGGAGATTGGCGGGAAGCCATTCGAAGTGGCGGCAACGATTCTTAGAATGCAATCTTCGAGTTGATCCTGGGCATGACATGGTTGCACTGGAACCATGCCCAGATTGATTGCCAAGCGAAGAAGATCACAGTGAGGCATGGAGACTCGTTTATTGTCATCGAAGGTATAAGATCCACCTCTTGTGTGCTTTTATCTTCAGTACAGGCCGTTAAGGCCCACCTACAGGGGGAGGAGGTTTACCAGATTCTGTTTGAGATAGAGGAGGCCAAGGGGGCCATGACAGACATCCCAGTGGTGCGGGACTTCGTCGACGTCTTCCCAGAGAAATTGCCAGGACTACCTCCGTGTCGAGAGCAGGATTTTCAGATAGAGTTAGTGCCCGGAGCCAGGCCGGCGTCTAGGGCCCCTTACCGGATGGCCCCGAGGGAGTTGGCGGAGTTCCGGAGTCAGCTGCAGGAACTTGTAGAGGCAGGGTTCGTCCGGCCAAGTTCTTCACCGTGGGGAGCCCCGGTTCTGTTTGTCAAGAAGAAGGACGGAAGTCTCCGCCTATGCATAGACTATCGAGCGCTGAATAGACTCACGGTTCGGAATACCTACCCACTCCCACGAATCGATGAGTTGTTCGATCAGCTGGAGGGAGCACATTTCTTCTCGAAACTTGACTTAAGGTCAGGCTATTATCAGCTGCGGATCCGAGAAGAGGACATTCCGAAGACCGCTTTCAGTAGCCGATACGGACTGTTCGAGTTCACAGTGATGCCGTTCGGGCTCACGAATGCACCATCAGCATTTACGAGCCTTATGAACAGGGTGTTCAAGGAATATTTGGACGTATTCCTCATCATCTTTATTGACGACATCCTTGTCTACTCAAAGATGGAAGGGGAGCACGCACGACACCTGACCTTGACATTGGAGAGGTTACGGGAGCATCAGCTGTACGCAAAATTCAGCAAATGCCAGTTTTGGCTAAAGGAGGTGGCCTTCTTGGGCCATATCGTCAGTGGGGCTGGGTTGGCGGTAGACCCGGCCAAGATTCGGGCCGTTCAGGATTGGCCACCATTGAAGACGGCGACAGATGTACGGAGCTTCTTGGGACTTGTCGGGTACTACCGGAAGTTTGTAAAGGGATTCTCCCGGATCGCGCTCCCTCTTACGACTCTGACGAAGAAGGAATCCCCTTTTGTTTGGACACCACAGTGCGAGGCAGCCTTCGTGGAGCTGAAGAGTCGGCTCACTTCGGCTCCCATCCTCGCTATTCCGTCAGGAAGGGAGGGATTCCAGGTGTATACCGACGCCTCCTACCAAGGGATGGGTGCCGTTCTGATGCAGAACGGGCATGTGATAGCTTATGCCTCTCGACAGTTGAAGATCCACGAGAAAAATTACCCGGTCCACGATCTGGAGATGGGCGCAGTAATCTTCGCCTTGAAGATTTGGCGGCACTATCTGTACGGGGTTCATTGCGACATCTTCTCCGACCACCAGAACCTGAGATACGTGGACACGCAAAAGGACCTCAACATCAGACAAAGGCGTTGGGTGGAGTTCCTGACAGATTATGAGTATACTATGCACTACCACCCCGGGAAGGCGAACGCGGTGGCAGATGCGTTGAGCCGGAGAGGAAATGCTTCAGGGAAGGGACCTCAGCTTATGTCTATGGAGCTGGTCCGGTCTTTCAGGGACATGCAGATATCCCTAGTATCCGAGGACGATCCAGAATTATACATGGAGTATCTGTCGTCGATGATCGCTATTGATGATATCCGGGACCGCATCAGGGAAGGGCAGAAGACAGACCCACGGACGGAACCGATATTTCGAACCTTGGAGGAGGGTTCGACAGGGGATTATACTCTGAAGGATGGGCTATTGTACTTCAGAGGAAGGATTTATATACCCGCAGGAGGTCAGATCCGGGAGGATATCATGGCGGACGCACATTGCAGTAGGTATTCGATACACCCGGGAATCACCAAGATGATGGCCGATCTGAAGAGGATGATGTTCTGGCCAGGAATGAAGAGGGATATTACGCACTTCGTGACCCATTGCGAAGCCTGCCAGTTGGTGAAGGCGGAATGCAGAAACCCCGCGGGATTGTTGCAACCTCTTCCAGTGCCAGAATGGAAGCTTGAGGATATTGCGATGGATTTTATTCATGGTCTCCCCCGATCACGAGCGGGAAATGATTCGATATGGGTCATCGTAGATCGATTGACGAAGGTGGCTAGATTTATACCAGTCAGGAAGGACGATTCAGTGGGGGTTCTGGTTCGGAAGTTTGTGGAGCAGTACATCCGCTATCATGGAGTACCCAGGACGATCGTGTCAGATCGGGACGGTCGGTTTACATCCAGGGAATGGCGGTCGGTTCAGGCATACTTGGGCACTCGACTGACTTTTAGCACCGCCTTCCACCCTCAGACGGATGGGCAGACAGAGCGCACAAACCGGACACTGGAAGACCTGCTACGTCTATGCATCCTAGACCGAGGAGAGCCTTGGGAAAAGATGTTACCGATGGTGGAATTCTCGTACAACAACAGTCATCAGGCCAGCATAGGCATGGCCCCCTACGAGGCTCTATATGGACGGAAATGTAGAACCCCACTCTCTTGGATTCAGGACAAGGACCCGAAGGCTTTGGGATCGGATTTTGTTGAAGACACCGAGGCTCAGGTGAGGTTGATCAGGGACAGGATGTTAGAGGCACAGAGCAGGCTGGCCAAGTATTATGACGCCCGCCATCGTCAGGTGGAATTTCAGGTCGGGGACCGAGTGTTTTTGAAGATCCGGCCTATGCATGGAGTTTCTCGGATGCGTGGCCGAAGGAAGAAGCTCAGCCCCAGGTACATGGGCCCTTACAGGATCCTGGAGCGGGTAGGGGTCCTGGCTTACAGGCTGGAGTTGCCACCAGAGCTGGCAGCTCTGCATGATGTTTTCCACATATCCTCGCTGAGAAGGGCTCTACTACGCCCGGAGCAGCGGATTACGACCACCGAAGGGCCGGTAGCTTCGGACCGATCTGTTCACTTGGAGCCGGTGCGGATCGATGATAAAGGGGTACGGATCCTGCGACGCAAAAAGATTCCCTTAGTCAAGGTTCTGTGGAGGAACCATGGCCAAGAGGAGCATACTTGGGAGCCGCAGGATCTGATGCAACAGAAATATCCAGAGCTATTCAGTCAGGTATACCTCTCAGACCCCTCAAGATGTTAATTTATTCTCCTGCTTTAATTTACTAAGGGCTGCTCTAGGCAGATAGAGGCTTATCTTTTGTTTATTAGGGGCTTATCCTTGTTTATTGGGATCTTGGTCTGCCGACTGGGCGAAATGGACATAGATCTAGGTTTCCCTTTAAACCAATTTTAGCAAACAAGCCGCCATGCTGGGATGTTACAAGGTTCTTTTCTTCGGTAGTAAGTCCCGTAGACTCAACTTTGATTTCGGGGACGAAATCTTTGTTTTGTTTATTGGGATTTGTAACATCCCATTTCCAACTAGACCCCTAAGAATGGTTTTGGCCATGACTAGGTCATGACAAACCCTAGGAAGCCAGTAATGGGTCAAGAGATAGGGGACAGGAAGGTGGGGGATCACCATGGTCTGCAAATTGTGGAACTCTGAACCATGGTGTAGGATGACCATGGGCTACACCTTGACCCCAAAACCCAACCACAACACCCCTAATGCCTTGGGAGGCCCATTAGAGCCATAAGGACCCATTGGGGTCAAACAAAGAGGCTCAATTGACCAAGGTCAACCCTAGCCCTAAATGGGTCAAAGTAGCCTACATAGGGCCAATTGACCTACTCCTAACCTAGAGGACCCCACCTATGCCCTCCTAACCCTAAAGTGAGGTCAATGGGTCTCTAAGGACACATTGGGGTCAGCCCTAGAGGCCAGGTTGACCCAAGTCAACTCAAGCTCCTAATCTGGTCAAAGTACCCTTACCAAGGGTATGTGACCTCCAAAGTGTAGGGTAACCCTACATAACCCTTCCTAGACCTTAGGGGAGGCCAATGGGTCACCAAGGACCCAATAGGGTCAACCCAAATGGTTTTGTTGACCCAAGTCAACTCTGGCCCTAAAATGATCAAAGTGCCCTTACCAAGGGGCATGTGACCCCCAAGATGCCCAACCAACCTTACCCAAGTCTTCCTAGACCTTAAGGGAGTCCAATAGGTCACCAAGGACCCATTGGGGTCAACTCAAATGGTCATGTTGACCAAGGTCAACTCTATGCTAGAGTTAGGTCAAATTAGCCTAAATGAGTCAACCCAAGCTCAACCCCTTTTCCTTTTGAGTTAACCACAACATAATGAAATATTATGGGTGGAAAGGGCTGCCAATAGGCTGGGGAGTCAGCATGGTCAGTTTTGGTGACTAGGAAAGAGAGAGAAAGCTTCATCCCACACTAATGGAGGAGAGAGAAAAAGGGGAAGAGAGTTGAAGGAGGAGATTGGCCAAGGAAAGGCCAATGGTCCCCATTGATGGCAGCATTCATCTCCTCCAGTGAAGGGGAGGAGTTTCCAGCCGTTTTCCTGGCTGTCAAGGGGCGGTTACAGCCTCCACCATCATGGCCGAGACAAGCCTTTAATGGCCATGATGGCCATGGCAGTTTCTCCCATTCTTCTCCCCCTCTGATGATTTAAACACCACCAGTGAGCTTGGGGGAGGATTTCCCAATCCTTAACTGAAGAAATCCGGCGAGTTTACTGGGAGGTTGCAGAAATCCGATCGGCGGCGCCACCACCATGTCAACCCGCAGATCCGCTCGTCTCCAGGCCGCCAACAAGGTCCTCCTCCTCCTCTTTTCTCATGGGTAGATCTTAGGTTCCATTAGGGCTGAGGTTCGGGCTCAATTGAGCCCGATCCAATTCAGAAAATTCATGGCTTTCGGCCGAGAAAATTCTTGGTTGGATCGCCGGAATCCGCCCCTCCGGCGGCTGTGCCGCCGTCTGGCGATAGCCACCACCTCAACGGAGGTGATGGTGGCGGTGGCCGGCCGGGGAAGGGACTGGGTGGCCGGCGGCAGACGTTTGAAGTCGGCGCAGGAAGGAGCAATCCTGGCCGTTGGCTCATCGGGGACGATGACCAGATGCCGTCGATCTGCGCCAAGATTCGTGCGGCATCAGATTAGATACTATAGGAATTAAATAAGAAACATTTCATTTCTGTCACACTGATTGTATTTAATGTATTTAATTTTTAAAAATACTTAGGGACCCTGAATGGAAATCTGCCCAACATGAAAATTGTAGCTTAGGGTGTCTAGTTTGTAGCAAAAATTGTTTGGACCCTTTTTGGCCACTGGTTAGACCAGGGTACCCTTTTTGGTAGGACCTATACCTAGACCTAAACAGAAATTAATTTTGGTGCCCACACTTCATTCCTTGTCCAAACAAGTTGAAATTTGGGCAGTGAGAAGGTCTTAGGCATATCTAGAACCTGTCCAAAATTTAGAATTTTTGGAGAACATTTTTCTATAGTTTTTAGAAAAATTTAATAAATCATGATTAATTTAATTATGTGACCTAATTAATTTAAAACTCCCCCAAATTTTGGTGGGTGGCCTTAGATGTCATGATAGGTATAGGGTTAAAACTTTAGCTCATTTGGAGATGTTTAGGATAGGTAATTTACCCACCCTATATATGACCCTATAAGGGTATTTTGGTCAAAAACCACTATTTGATGGTTGAGTGGCCAAATTCCCTCATCAGAGGCTGAAATTTTGGCCACTGATATACTTTGACTTGTTACACTCACTTATGAAGTTTGGAGTGGTTTGGACTAGGGTAGCCCTAGAATTTTAGGGTAGCCCCTTTAGGGTAAATTTCTAGGGTTTGAGGAATTTGGGGTCAAAACACCTTGGATGGGCTTGAAACTTGCGACAGATGTCCATAGGGTTACTATGGTCCTGTGGTTAAAACTTTAGGGCATTTGGAAGAATTTAAACCCCTTAAATCTATAACCCTAGTTTAGGGCACTAGATTTGAAATCATAAGTTCTAATACCAAAACCTTCTGAAAAGGGCTGAGTTTTTGAATGGGTAGTTGTTTAGGGTATTTACATCTCTGGAAATTTTATAATAAATTTTGGATGAATAGGTTTGGTACTTTATTCACAAAGTCATGTTTTACAATTTCCACTTAGGAATTTTTGGAGATAAATATACTTGATTAAATCTGATGAAACTTAGCAAAGGGGCTTGTAATAATGGTACCCATCTCTGTAAATTCTTATGAAATTTTTGAAGAATTATATTTAGTAGTTGCTTCTTTAATTATTTAATTCTATGGAACTTTGGTAAATTTAATAATGACATTTAGATGGTCTGAAAAATTTTAATTTCTTCATCATGATGTTTCTAGTTCCTTAGGAAGCCCTAGTAAGTTTTACATAATTATTGGAGACATATTTGTGGCACTTCCTTCATTATATTTGATCTTGGGAATTATTTTCAATAAATCTTTTAGAGGTCAAGAACTATATGGAAAATTATGAACATTGGCAACCAATAATATTTCTCTGTTATTTAGTGGATAAAAATTTTAGGAGGCCATTACCTTAGCAAATCATATGGTTCATGTTCAAATTGACTGTGGCCTAGCTGTTGAGGAAAATTCAATAAATAGTAGATTAATTAGGAAAAATATAATTTTCTGAAATTAGACTATATTTATCATAATAGACCTCTGGTAAAATTTGCAGAGTTATTGGAGGAGAATTTAGAGTATCACCTATTGAGTACATCATGTAGCTTAAGTGGTCTGCATATAGCAAAACTGCAGGATTTCATTTGGATGTGAATTAGGGCACGTATGATGGGTCTTGATGGTTTGCTGCAAGAACAAGTGGAATGGGCTGCATCTTTGGAAGATGAGTGAGTAGGGAGTGGTTTGTCTAGGGTTTAAAGGCGTTCGGGTCCGACGAAAGATCGTCCTACCCAAGGAGAGTTGGAGTCAAATCACCCTAGGATTAGCATATCGAAACATGAGAAAATAATGGGTAAGGGAATCAACCAATAATAAAATAAGTACCTTGCGAAAGGGAACGCTGGGCGTAATCCCAACACAGTTCCTAGTGCCCCTTGAGAGCCCTTCACAGAGAATACCGGGGGCAGTCCTGGGTTAACGTAAAATGTTTAACAAGCTGAAAAGAGTAACTTAGTAATTAGGGTTGCACATTTCACAGACACTGATGGCACGGGATGTTGGTCCGGGGAGCTTCGGCTCGATTGTTTGTGACGGACGTGTTGGTCCGGGGAGATTCGGCTCGGGTTTTGATTACGCTAAACTTGCATGTGCATAAAAGGAATGATATTAAGGTGGTGGGTCTCCGGTATTGGAGGATCTTAGCACAGACACCAATCCGTTGACTCGGCAAGTGTTGTGATAGCACTTCGCCAACAGAAGTCCGGTGCGCCAGCCGGCAAGAGTACGCAGGAGTCCGCTTGTGCACCAGCGTTGAGGCGTACGATAGGTCTGACCAGTAGTGCTATACTGGTTTAGAGGTGGGCGAGGCCCAACCCACCGCTTCCGTCTGCCACTACGGAGGTATCCTGGGAGGTGAGGCTCCAGAAAGGGGGAACTAAAGGTCTGTGTGCACAGAGTCGGGTGTGTGTGTTGCACTTGCTTGATCCATCATACCCACTTGCATGTCATAGCATAAGCGATTCATTTAACCTTCGACACCTAAAATATAAGTGGTATGGGACACTTATACATTAGGCCCTGCAAAACGACCCCTTGGTCTATAAGCTTGTGTGGGCAAGTTTATAAATTAAGGTTAATTTTCTTTACATATAAATATAGTGCTGTTAATAACCGACACCCCAACGTATAAATTGGTATGGAACTCTTTATACGATGGGAGCCTTGCAAAAGACCCCTTGCTTATATGTACCCATATAAGTTAAGGTCACTTTACTTTACTTGTTTACATATATGATTAGTTACTATATAAATTGCTAGATTTAAGTCCACCGTCACCTGCATTTGATATACTCTCCACTTTCAAGTCCTCCCTTTCTTCCTCTCCGCTCGGTGCCTAGGAGCCACGGGGAAGGGGTGGGGGATGATAGGACTTAGTCTTTTAGACTAACGGTTTTCGAACCACATCATTTAGGGGATCGCGGAGCCCAGACTGGAGGAGCAGCCCCAGAGGTTGACACGCTTGGAGATAGGGCAGTCTAGCACAGGAGTTCAGACAGCTGGGACCGTGAGGCCCTTACTCTAGTAGTTTTTATTTTATTTCCTCATGAGAGATCTTGTAGTGAGGAATTGATGTATCGGGCATAAGCCCTTATTTACAGTGCTTGGTTTTGTGGACTCTCCCATCGTGGAGATATTTTTACTTGATGTGATATTTCTGTGGACTTTTACTTAGAGTTGTGCTGCGCATGATGTTACTCTAATTTTGTTACTATGCTGCGATCGAATTGGCCGGCAGAAACGGCGTTTTGTGGTGATGTCGCTTCAAGGCGTGAAGGGTCACCGCAAAGCGGCGGTTCTGGGCATAAGACCCCGGTGGCGAGAAAGAAAAAAAATGGGGTCTTACAATGTATGTCTGTACTGGCAAGAAAACAACAAAACACTACCTCACTACTATGAGGAAAACCTCTGCAAAACAGCAGTCCACTACCAAACTGCCAAACCTAGCTGCTCCCCAAGTTACTGCCCTAAACCAGAGGCGTTCAAGAAAAGAACACACCAGCAAGAATATACAAGATGCAATAGAATTCAACCAATAGACAACAAAAATGTCAAAGGTGTTACCAACCCATGACTATATGATTATAATGAATTATTAACATTTAAGCCCAAGGAAAAAGGGCAGAAGGAAATCACAAAGGTAAAGCGTCCCAAGTTGCACCAAGTGCTATAGGGATCAAGGCTTAAATAACATAGGCATAAATACGTGTATAAATGAAAAGAAATTGTTCAATTCATCATTAGAGAGCAAAAACACGGGCAAAGTCTTGCACAAACACTGAGAGGGACCTAACCAACACACCACGATGCAAGGGACCTACCCAACGCACTAATAGTAAAGCTTCACTGGGCCAAGAAAAGGTGGTCTCATGCCTTGACACACCCAAAACCAGGGAAAAACCTATAACTACGGTGGAACTGAACTTACCCAACACACCCGCAGTCACAAACCTTAAGCAAAAATTACCTGGTGTCAAAATTCATAACCAAACATGGCCACACCAAAACCACGTGAAAACTGGTAAAAATCCCACAACCCAAAATAAGGGTTTATTACAAAGGAAATGAAGAAGAAAGCCCAAGAAATTTCCTTAAGGCCTATACTAATTGATTCGGACAAGACTTGGCGAGATAAAACAATCCTAAGGGAAAAGCGTCGAGTACACTTGACACCGCGTCCACTGCAGTCGACGCACTCTACGCCCTCCGACTATACTCAGCGAAAAACAACTCCACTCAACGCCGCGTTGAATCCACTTAACACCGTGTTGATTCCACTCAATGTTGTCAATGCTCTTTGACTTGGCTTCAAGATTACTTGATGGGGAGGCGTCACTCAATGTCGTGTTGAGTGAATACCATTCACGCAATGCTTTCTTACTTGGATAGTAAATTAAATGACGGCGTGGAGTGCCTTTAACACACTCAACACCGCGTTGAGTGAAGTTAGCCCACTCAAAGCTTTTACACTTGGCCACACAGACACGTAGAATGGCATTGAGTGCATTCAACACACTCAACACCGTGTTGAGTGAAGTCAGGTCACTCAACGCTTTTGGATTTAGGCTAAAAAACTGGATTTCAGCGCTAAGGCTACAATCAATGCCTAACCTGCCCGACGAATTGCTCCATTCGACGAACTACGTTTGACGAATTATGTTTTGTTCGGCGAACTCCGTTCGACGAATTAGCTCCATTTGACGAACTCCGTTCGATTAATTAGCCCCATTAGACGAACTCCGTTCGACGAATTAGCTCCATTCGACGAATTTGCCCCTTTCGACGAATTGCCTAGGTATAAGACTCCAATTTGACTAACTTAACCTTACTCCTATAGATAATTGCTGAAATATACTTGGCCAATTCTCAACCTATCGTTGATGACTCCGACCACCATTAATTGACAACATTAAGATTTACAAAAACAAATTCGACGAATTAATCTTTCCAAGAACCAAAATCGACGACATCTAATCCCTCATATACAATGAATTAAACCAGGTTTAACTGACATAAAAATCGGCGGGTTAGAATCTATTAATAGCCATAAAATCAATGGATTTACATGACTACAGTCATATAATTGTCGAACTATCTTGATCAGATTATTCCCAAATTCAGCAATTCTCGGGCAATCTACTATAGGATCTGGCCGAATCCGACCCAACCCACAAAAACTACAAAGGGAAGAACAGTACAAAAAATATACAAGGAAAAGAAAGCTTGGTAAGGGGAATAAGTCACCACTAGCCTCAAATCACCCAATCCGGCCACGTGAACGCTCCTCCTCAAGGATCTGGCAACAAAACACCTAAGCAACACTTCTTGAAACTTTTCAGAACGAAAGAGGTTCAAAACTGCAACCTAAACCTCTAAAAATCCACGAAACGGGAAAAACTTACGGTTGAAATGTAGATTTAGGTGAGAGTTATCCAGATCTACTCTCTAATGACGATTTTGTACTCCAAAGATCCTCTAATCGCCAGCCGAAGGCACTACAAGGACGCCTCTATCTTTCTTACGCAAATAGGTCGATGGTTTTCAAGAAGAAGACGATGAATAGGGTTTGTCTATTCACAAAGTTATTTATACTTAGAAATATAAGTATTATAATAATAGTTTCTTATTAAATAATGGTCAAAACGAACCAAATTCGCCCCAACACGGAATTCTATGAAAATCACACCGTAGCTATATACCGACGCTACGAACCCAACATCGCAGTCAAAATTAAGATTCAAAGAACCAAACTTGGGCAAACAACTCCCGAAGTCAAAACACAAGCATTCCCAAAGAGGCTCCACCGAGCCACCAAAACACACCCGGCTCGCTAGGGAATCTTGCAAACAGGCTAAACCCAGCCACACATAGAAAAATCTAAGTGTTAAAACCACGCTATAACAACAGCATATGCCAGAAAATGTCAATGTAATGCCCTGACGTTATAAACATGCCAGATAATAAGTTAAATGAAATATCAAAAAATTGGGGGCGTTACAGCCACTCCCCCTAAAAGAAAGTTTTGTCACGAAACTTTACTCACAAAACCTCTATTACAAAAGAAAAATAAATAACCAAGTGTTATTGAAAAGATGACATACCAATCAACTAGGAGAACAGGTGAGGATAAGCCTCCCTCACAACTGACTCCAAATCCCAAGTGGAGCTTTCCACGTCTTGGTTTCGCCACAAAACTTTCACCATTGGTACGGTTTTCCTCCGCAACACTCGATCTTGAGTATCAAGAATGCAGACAAGCATCTCCATATAGGGAAGATTAGGCTGATGACTGCTTTTAGTCATCGTTTTTGGTATAGTTTAGTTTAAGAAATTCCTAAGTTTATTGGTATTTTTGCTTCCTTTATTCTTGTTATGTTTATTTTCATATCTTATTTGTTTTGTTATGAATATAATTTTTTATGTTATGTTATATTTATGTTATGTTCAATTTTATTTTTATTTTATGTTATGTTAGGTTATGTTATAATAATTAATGTTTTGATATAAAATATGTGTCTAATTTGTTATATTTTATTTTGTTTTGCAGCCCGTACCCGAGCCTTCTTCATTGGAGCAGCCCGGCCCCTCCTTCATTGATCCAAACCGAGCCCATGCCTCTCCTTGGTGCAGCCCGGCCTCCCATCTACTTCAATAATGCAGCCCACTTCAAATATGCAAGCATCCCGAGCTCCTCTTCAAGCCCAAAACTGTGAGACACCTTTGCATGGCTTCCCCATTTAATGCATGGCCGGCCCCCCTCCATCCTTTTCATCAATTTATTTTCATTCATGCACTTCCCCCACCATACATGGCCGGCCACCTCTCTCTCCCTCATCATTTATTGCACTCATGCATTCTCCAACCTCATGGTCGGCCACCCTCCTCTACATTCATACACTTTCTATTAAATATCTCCTATTTACGTTCCATTAAATGTCATACAATGCATCCATCATACCCTCTCTCTCCCTAAATTTTATTCATGCATGAACCTTCTCCAAAGCCTATGGCCGGCCACCCTTCATGTCCCCTTCATTTCCTATCATCTATAAGCTTCTCCATCTCCTATAAAAGCCACCCCATCCCTCAAGCCAAGGAGTGAATTTTGGGAAGTGAAGTTTTAAGTTAAATTTGAGTGTTGAGTTGGAGAGTGGAGAGTGCTTGTGAGTTGTTATTGTTAGTTTCATTATTGTATTAGATTTTTCATTATTGCAAATTTTCTTCATAATATAGTCTTGTCTTTTTAATATTTTGTGTACTCTTCTTTTTTGCAAGTAATGAAAATGTTCCTCTCTTATCTTATTTTGTTTTCCCTTTCAATTATGAGTAGCTATTTTCTCTTAGTCTTCGATCGTGAGGATCCATAAAATGAGATGAGGGTTTCTTTTATTTCATAGTTTTATTTTTGCTTAATTTTACTCGATCCTTCTTTGATTTTTATTTTGTCGACTCCGTATTTCCGGTATACGGTAGTAGGCTTTGGATCTCATATTTGAGTAGCCGAGAGGCTCGTGAATGTTAAAGATCACTCAAAGAAGGAAGGAGTTGAACGCAACCCTAGAGATAAGATGACGTAAATCTTCCGGATTGAAGTCAAATCCAATAGTGCGGGTCACCTCGATAATGCGACTTTGGGCCCCTTTGATTTGTAAAGAGATTTCAATCAAAGCGTCTATAAGTTAGGAGACTTAATGCTCTAGCAAGATTTTGTCTTATTTTCGGATCTGTCACGGTCGAGTTTGATTTGCAAGCTTAAAACTATACTTTTTATCTCCCTCATCTTGTTTCATGGTGAATCTTCGATCGAATGCTAACTTTTTATTATACGTTTTTCGTCTAAAAATTACCTTTAGTTTTTCTCCGAAAAACATTTCTCCAAACCCACTTTCTTTCGGTAGGATAATAGTTCAAGCATGAGTAGCAGTATTTGACAACCCCGTGTTTAAATACGACCTTGATACTACAATACGACATGTACACTTGCCTGTTGGGGTTTTAGCCCATCATAGGCTCAAACTGGGGAACAATATCAAGAATCTGTCTGTCGCTGAGCACACATTTCCGCAACTGGCTCACGTGAAACACGTCGTGCATGCCAAGAAAATTTGCAGGCAGATCCAGCCTATAAGCTGATACTCCAATACGCTCAATAACCCTAAAAGGTCCCACATACCTCGGGTCCAACTTATGATTCTTTCCAAATCTTTTAAACACGGAACATTGGGGAAACCTTCAGAAAAACCAGGTTCCCAGCAGCAAACTCCAAATCTGATGTCGCGGCCTCGCCACAACAACTTGATGATGATACGGTTGCCGAGGCGCTACAGCATAAAGTCTTTAGGAGCCATGATGACGCTAATAGAAGGAAATGTTACAACCTCCGTATGTGGCATGCTAAACCCACTAGAAGACACATTTTAAAATCATGTTCTTGGTTACGTTATTTTTATTTATATTTTATATTTGAGAATATAAAATTATTCCATGCTTGGGTAATAATTTTATATTCATGTGAGGACTTTATTTGTTTATTTCCTGCATTTCAAATATTTGGTGTGTAATTAACCACCCGGATGGATGAGATTTCATCTCCATCTTGGACGGTTAAATGTGTGTTTGAAACTCCTACATAAGGAGACCTTTTTATGAGAGTTAATAGATAAGAAGAAGTTTAACCCTAAATCTACCAAGGATAATTTCGGCCAAGTGAGGATCCCTCCTAACCGCCGCCCCCTAGGTGGTGTAAAGCCATCTCTTGCTTCCTCCATCTCTCTTCGGTGCGACTCCGACGAGGATTTCTTCGGTGCGACTCCAAGGAAGAAGGTTGCAGCCCCATTCGGTATGACACCGGTGGATCCGTGGACAAAGTGATTCTCCTACCATATCTTGTGTGTAAGGTGAATCCGGGTTATGTAAGGTGGATCCCTTCTCTTGTGTTTTCTTGCTTTAGTTTTGCGGAGATCGAGCAACTGTTTTTCCGTGGTTTTGAATAATATCGCTTGCAATTTATGAGTCATTTTCATTGTTGATGAATTTCTTTTCAAATCCGGATCGGGTAGGTCCTATTTGTTTTAGCGGATCTTGGCCTATAGCCATGGTTCGTTCTCAAAAGGGATTGACAACCTTTATGTTATTTTGGGGAATAATCTGACTCATTTCTGATCGTTATTTTAGTGTCAATCCATCCTCCTTGTGGTGTATGTGATGCGTTAGTGCCGAACCGTATTGTGGCGATAGATGCTTGTGTAGGTGTAGTTGAACCATGGTGTATCGGGCGTTGTAGGATCTCCTTGTTTCGTGTCAGACTCTGACTAGTGGACATTTTTACACCAATTTGGAATCAGAGGCGGTCGTTTCAACCTCTATGTTGCAAATGTCCTCGTTCTCTTCCGTTGGCTCGAATTAAGCAAAAAAAATATTTCTTGTCTGCAAATAGCGGTCTAAAATCTTTATTTTTCTGCGAAAATATATATATAAAAAAATTTTAACGTTCCTTGTTCCTATCACTTCAGGAAAATTAAAAAATATCTTGTTTTAACTTTAGGAGCAGCCTAAAAAAATCGTCTTCAAAAGAAATTCTAAACCTGAATGCGCACTAGCCTAGGGTCGGAGTACACTGTTTCGTCTACGTCTAGAATGGATGATAGAGAGCATGAGGATCCACACGCTGAGGCCATAGAGGGTCTACGTACTGAGATTACGGATGTTAGAACGATGTTTCCCCAGATCTTACTGAATCAAGAGAGAGCGCATCCACCTAGTAATGCACAGCAACCGAACCGTCACCACCCGGTTGACGACCAAGAGTCTGAGGGTGATTCACACCGGGTGCCCCGTCACGAACGTCATACAAACCGTACTTAGATATTACTAGAGCCATTAAGATCGATGCCCCCACTTACTATGGTATGGGTGATCCCCAGATCTTCCTTACTTGGGTAGTGGATATGGAATGCTACTTCGAATGGAACAACCTTACGGACCTCCAAAAGGTCCAAGTTGGCAGGATGAAGTTAATGGATCGTGCAAAGACATATTGGCTGAATGAGGAACAGAGATTATGAATCGGGCATGGGGTCCCACTTATAGGATGGTCGGTGATGAAAAATTTGCTATCTGATCAGTACGTCCCTGCGTAGCACCGAACACAGATGTTCGACGAGCTTGCCACCCTGCGGCAGGGGTCAAAATTCGGTAGCTGAATATATGGGAGAGCAGAAGGACCGTATGGTGCATTGTGATCTTAGGGAGATCCCCGAGGTCACCTTATCTAGATTTCGTAAAGGGCTTCAACCCGAGATTCAAAGGAAGCTCTTGGGCTATGGTCATACGAACCTGAATACGACCTTCAATGCCGCCCTCGACATTGAAAAACATTTGGCTTCTAAGGCCCACTCCCGCTATTCCCATGCAAAGAATAAGTCCACAGCTGGAGCATCTTCTTCCACATATCCGGATAAGGGAAAGTTTAGGTCCACCGAGTCAAAGTCTGTAGTAATCACTGCTAGGAACGCTAGGAATCCCACGTGTCAGTGTATCCCCATAGGAAAGGTTAGCAAGTCCAACACTACATGTTACTCTTGAGGCATTCAAGGTCACTATTCCTTTGAATGCCCTACAAGTACTGAGTCCGTATCCCTATTAGAGATGACTACCGATCCCGTTGATTTAGTGTATGAGGCTGCTGAGGAGAGTGACCCAAAAGGGGTCCCAAGTGATTTAGAGGATGATCACCACCTTATGGTGATGCATTGTATCTTGACCACTCCTCGTCCGTTAGATGATTGGAAGAGGACAATCATATTTTCTCTAATTTTTAAGAGTAATGAGAAACTCTGCAAGTTGATCATTGATAGTGGTAGCTCTGTGAATGTCATTCCTGAGAACGTCGTCACGCGTATGGCCCTGACCACAGAACCACACCCGACCGCATATCAGGTAGCTTAGATAAACAAGATCGTCGTCCCGGTTACCAAGCGATGCATTGTTCCCCTCTCATTCCAATCGTATACTGATGAGGTGTGGTGTGATATCCTATCGATGGACTATTGTCACGTGTTACTAGGCCTCCCTTGGCTCTATGATCGTGATGTGACGCATTTTGGGAGAGCCAACACGTATGAGTTTAAATTCAATGGCAAAACCATTACCTTGAGGCCGACCATCCCACAGGAGGCAGTAGTTTGATTAAGGACACCACTATCCCAGTAGAGAGGAGGACGTTGAGTCTAGTTGTTAGGAAGGAGTTTATGAAGGACCTGTTTCTTAAAGGGATGATGTATGCACTAGTTCTCTTGAGTGCGAAGCCTGATTCTAGTGTTTTGGGCGATCTGCCCAGAGAGTTACAGGCACTGTTGGAGAAATATAAGGACGTGTACCTGGAGGAGTTGCCATCATCATTACCCCCGCTTAGAGATATTCAGCATGCGATAGATCGCGTCCCGGGATCCTCTTTGCCCAACCAGCCCCATTATCGACTCCATCCTGCTGCCCACAAGGAGTTACAGGCCCAAATTGAGGACCTGTTGAAGAAGGGGTTCATTAGGACTAGCATGAGTCCATGTGCTGTAACAGCCTTGCTTGACCCCCAAGAAGGATGGTACATGGCGGACATGCGTAGATAGCCGGGATATCAACAAGATTACGATCAAGTATAGGTTCCCTATCCCACATTTAGATGATCTCTTAGATGTCTTATCTGGCGCAACCATTTTCTCCAAATTAGATCTTCGCAGTGGATACCACCAGATTAGGATACATGAGGGAGACGAATGGAAGAATGCGTTTAAGTCTAAGGATGGGATGTACGAGTGGCTTGTGATGCCCTTTGGGCTATCCAATGCTCCAAGTACCTTTTCCTAGATGATGACCCACGTCTTTCAATCATTCATGGGAAAGTTTATTTTGACGACATATTAATTTATAGCACCTCCAATGCCGAGCACCTCTCCCACTTGAGAGTGATTCTTTCGACCCTGCGAAAGGAAACATTATTTCTTAATCTTAAGAAATGCACTTTCTATGTCCCTGGAGTGCAGTTCTTAGGATACATAGTCGGATCGGAGGGCATCAGAGAAGACCTTAGTTAAGTTCTAGCAATTAAGGACAGGCCCGAGCCAACCACTATACGAGAGGTGTGTAGTTTCCATGGGTTAGCTACATTTTATCGTCGTTTTATACGGGACTTCAGTAGCATCTTGGCCCGCATTAGTGAATGCATGAAGAAATGAGAGTTCACCTGGACGAAGTATGCCACCCATGCTTTCCAATGCATTATGAAACTTAGGACTGAGGACCCTGTCTTACGTCTACCAGACTTCACCAAAGTCTTTGAGTTAACTTGTGATGCTTCTGAGGTGGGAATAGGAGGTGTCTTGAGTTCGGAGGGGCATCCAGTCAGTTAATTTAGTGAGAAGTTATCTGGCGCTAGGCTAAAATATTCAAACTACGATAGAGAGTTTTATGCGGTTGTACGATGTTTGCACTATTGGAGGCACAATCTCCTGTCCAAGGAGTTTGTGATCCTCTCTGATCACAAAGCTTTGTGCTTCATCAATGGTAAGCATAAAATCAGCCCGCGTCATGCTAAGTGGGTATCTTTCCTACAAGGTTACACGTTTAATCTCAAGCACCTTAAGGGTACCGACAACCGAGTCACGGACGCTCTTAGTCGCCTTACCATCTTGCTTTCCACTATGGAAGTTAATGTTGTAGGATTTGAACGAGTTAAAAATGAGTACGCGACCTGCCCAAATTTTTAGGAGTCATATTTATCTGCCCAGGATAGTTCCGCCACGACTATATCTACATTTATTATTAAGTAGGACTATTTATTTAGGCATGGGAGGTTGTGTATCCCACAGTCATCTCTACGACTTCATATCATCTGGGAGCTGCATAGCGAAGGGTTGAGTGGCCACTTTGGTAGGGATAAGACTATTACGCTAGTTGAGGAGAAATTTTACTGGCCAAAACTTAAGGCGATGGTGGGAAGGGTAGTAAGTAGTTGTAGTACCTGTCAGGTATCTAAGGGAACCAAAACCAACGTAGGATTATATACACCCTTGTCTATCCCTTCCACACCATGGGAAGACATGTGTATGGATTTTGTTCTAGGCCTACCGTCCACTTTACGCCGTCACGATTCTATTTTTGTAGTTGTGGATAGGTTTTCTAAAATGGCATATTTCACTCCATGTAGTAGGACCAACGACGTGTCTGACATTGCGAAATTGTATTTTAAAGAAGTCGTTAGTCACCGTGGAGTGCCGAAGACAATTGTCTCTGATAGAGATGTCAAGTTTACAAGTTATTTCTGGAAAACACTTTGGGTTTTAATGGGTACCAAATTATTTTTTTTCGCGGCCTATCGTCCACAAACCGAGGGTCAGACTGAAGTGGTTAATCGGAGCTTGGGGACTCTTCTTAGATGTATGGTGAGCGATCATAAAGGTACTTGGGATCTACTTCTTCCCCATGCCCAATTGGCCTACAATAATTCCAAAAATAGGCCCATGGGTATGTCTCCCAACGAGATTGTTCAGGGGTACAAGGCCCCTGTGCCGCTTGACTTGGTTCTGTTGTCTCCAACGTACAAAGCAAGTCTGTTTGCACAATCCTTCGCCCAACACATTCATGACCTACACACATATATACTGTCTACCTTGACTACTCAATACGAGTCTTATCAAGCTCACTCTAATCTGCATAGGAGAGTGTCACACTTTAAGATTGGCGATCTGGTCTTAGTACGGTTGGTTCCCTAACGATTGGCAATTGGCACCATTAAAAAGTTGGCACCAAAGCACGCCGACCCTATTTGGAATATAAAGAAGCTAGGTGACAATGCTTTCGTTTTGGATTTGTCTGCTTATTGGGGTATCTCCCCCATTTTTAATGCCTCTGATTTGACGTTGTTTGTTTCACCTCCACAAGAGTTAAATTATTTGTCGTCCTCTTCTTCCACTGAAATTTCTAATGGGTTGTGGAGCTGTAGTTCGGTTGATCTCTCTCTTACGGTCCCCACAGGAATATCATCGGATGGGGAGTTGCATTCCTTTAGTCCTACTACTAACATGTTCCCCAGGTTTCCCAAGACATTTCTTACTCCAGATAGGATACTTGCTGCTGAGACACTTGCAACAACTGATGGTGATACCTACCGCTTCCTCATCCGTTGGCGTGACCTCCCCCTTCGGACGACTCATGGGTACTCGCGACAGAGCTTAGACGCTTGGATGCCACTCTTCTTCACCGCAACCTCTTGGACCACGCATCAAAGATACGTGATTTTGAGAGGGGGAGGATTGATGTTGAGTCCTCGCCACCACCACTTGATGATGATCCGGTTGTCGAGGCGCTACAACATAAAGACATTAGGTGCCATGATGACGCTAACGGACGGCAACGTTACAACCTCCGTCCGCGGCCTACTTGAAGACTTATTTTAAAATCATGCTCTTAGTTACGTTATTTATATTTATATTATATTTGAGAATATAAAATTATTCCATGCTTGGGTAATAATTTTATATTTATGTGAGGTCTTTATTTGTTTATTTCCTACATTTAAAACATTTGGTGTGTAATTAACCATCCGGATGGATGAGATTTCATCTCCATCTTGGACGGTTAAGTGTGTGTTTGTAACTCCTATATAAGGAGACCTTTTTATGAGAATTAATAAATAAGAAGAAGTTTAACCCTAAATCTCCCAAGGAGAATTTCGACCAAGTGAGGATCCCTCGTAGCCGCCGCCCACTAGGTGGTGTGAAGCCATCTCTTGCTTCCTCCACCCCTCTTCGGTCCGACTCCGGCGTGGATTCCTTCGGTGTGACTCCAAGGAAGAATGTTGTAGCACCATTCGGTGTGATGCCGGTGGATCCGTGGAGAGAGTGATTCTCCCACCATATCTTGCATGCAAGGTGAATCTGGGTTGGGTAACATCTCCTCCCTTCTCTCGTGTTTTCTTGCTTTAGTTTTGTGGAGATCGAGCAACCGTTATTTCATTGGTTTTGAATAATATCGCTTGAGATTTCAGAGTCATTTTCATTGTTGACGGATTTCTTTACAAATCCGGATTGGGTAGGTCCTATTTGCTTGAGCGGATCTTGGACTATTACCTTGGTTTCTTCTCAAAAGGGATTGGCAACCTTTATGTTAGTTTTGGGGAATAATCCGACTCATTTTGATCATTATTTTAGAGTCGATCCCTCCTCATTATGGTTTATGTGTTGCGTTACTGTCGAACCGTATTGTTGCGATAGATGCTTGTGTAGGTGCGATTGAACCATGGCTTGTCGGGCGTTGTATGTAACGTCCCGATTCGCATTAGGCCCCTTGTGCGCGTTTTTGAGTCAGGAGAGCTGACTTGGGTCCAGGGAAGTTCTGAAAATTGGGCTGCACTTGGGAATGTAGGAGAAACCAGACCTCGAGTTGTCCAGAGCAGGACACGGGTAGTGAATTCTCTACATAGTGAGTTTCACGCCCATGTCATGGGCGTGACAGGTCCAACACGGGCGTGACCATGCCCGTGACTATCCAGTCAGTTGTCGATTACTCAAGTAGTTGTCGAGTACTCGAGTAGTTGAATACGGTACACGCCCCCTGTCATGGGCGTGACCATGGGCGTGACCGGGGCGTGTTCTCCGGTCGACGATTGTGGGTGAGTTCGACGAATCCTCGAGTAGTTGATAGGGGTCACGCTAGGTATCACGGGCGTGACCAGGGGTGTGACTGGGGCGTGTTCTCCGCTCGATGATTTTGGTTGAGTTCGACGAATCCTCGATTAGTTGATAGGGATCACGCCCGGTGTCACGGGCGTGACCATGGGCGTGACCGGGGCATGTTCTCCGTTCGACGATTGTGGTTGTGTTCGACGAATCCTCGAGTAGTTGATAGGGGTCACGCCCGATGTCACGAGCATGACCATGGGCGTGACCATGGGCATGACCATGGGCGTGACCGGGGCGTGTTCTCCGGTCGATGATTTTGGTTGAGTTCGACGAATCCTCGAGTAGTTGATAGGGGTCATGCCCGTTGTCACGGGAGTGACCATGGGCGTGACCGGGGTATGTTCTCCGGTCGATGACTTTAGTTGAGTTCGACGAATTCTCAGTTGTTGATAAGGGTCACGCCCCATGTCACGGGCGTGACCATTGGCGTGACAGATGGCGTTTCACTTTAAAAGGGCTTAGAAAACCCTAGCAGTTTCACTTCTCTTTCCAGCTCGATTTTCTGAGAAAACTTCTGTAGAAAGAGAACTGCAGGAGCAAGTTCTAGGGAGGGAAAATCTGCCATCACCGTGAAGGAGAAGATGCCGCCGCGAAGGACTACACGATCCATGGCCGGAAATGTTGGTACCGCTGGAACCGAAGTGAGTTTACTACCCTCTCCCTTGGTGCTAGATCTGTAGATATATAGGCGAGATGTCGACTCAGGTAGAGTCTTGACTTGTGAGAAGATGTTTTTCTCTAGGATGAGGCCGATCTACGGCTTGTGCCCTTGGTTAGTGGTGTCTTCAACCTCTTTGATCTTCTATGTGGAGAAGGGGGACGGTTTCGTGAAGAGTAAAGGCCTCATGAGGGTGAATAAGGGTGGAGGAAATTTCTGGAGGAGATTTGAGAGGATCTACTTGAGGAGGAAGATGAACCGATGTCGTTCGTTCCGCCTCAAGATGCATGCTGAATATGTATTCTGCGAGCAGTGATCCTCTAGGCCATTTTAATGAAGGACATGTCCAGATCTGGGATTTCGACTAAACATAAACATTGAAGCCCTTGAAAATACCTTTCCAACGAGTGGCTGCACGACTTCAGGCGATGTCTGTAGCCATAGGAAATTCTGAACGAAAATGGTGTTCAATAAATCCTGCATGCAGAAATTGTGTTATGTACGCAGCGGACCTCAAGGCTGGTTTCTAACAGGATACAGTCAAATCTGGGTTGAGGTCTGAATACGAAAGTTGTAGCCCATGGAAAGGCCTTTCCATCGAGTGGTTATACTTCTTCACAGGATTCTTGTAGCTTCGGGAATCTCCAGTTGAAGTTGCTGCCCAGATTTACTCTGCACCTAAATTCTGTGCTTATATAATATGGATTTGGATTCGGTGGACTTAATAATGCAAGTTACTTGGCTTGGATGAACTCTTTTATGATTAATCATTTTAGTTGCATGATTGATGGAGTTTATTAATCAGATTTCATATAATGCAATTGTGAAGCAAGCTTACTTAAACAAATTGACTTGATAGTAATTGATAGATGGTTATTTATGCGCTTCATGTTTATAATATGTTATTATCCCATGGAAAGATTTATGGATCTTTATACGCGCATCATGTTTATAATATGTTTGTACTTTTGGAACGATTGATAGATCTTTATATGCGCATCATGTTTATATTATGTTGTCATCATTTGGAAAGTCATGTAGAAGAATAAATTATGGCCATGAGTATGTTTGATTAATAGAATGAGTTTAGTAGTCCAATAGTTAGAGTGTCGTCTCCCTACGGGTAGTATTGTGAGACGATGTGAGTGCGGTGTTGACCGTCACTTGTTTGGTTTGTGTTGAGATAAGGTATGGATGGATGGTTGGGCTGTGTCCTCGTGCTTACATCCGAGGCCCCTTCCATGTTATGGCGAGGAGGCATTTGCATGCGGTGTGAGTCGACATGCGGTGTTGTAATCCTGGGTTAAGGATAGTGTGGCAGGTCTACGGGCTCGACGATCATCACACCGATGGGAGTTAACAGTTAGACTTTGGGCGGTTGGGCTGTGTCCTCGGTGTTCACGTCCCGGGGCCCCTTCCGTGCTAAGTGAACGGTTGGGCTGTGTCCTCGTGCTTACTTCTGAGGCCCCTTCCGGGTCACACAAGGCCAGTTCGGGCTGTGTTCTTGGTACACATCTACCCAAGACCCCGCTGGGCCATAGTATGCATGGGCTCTGCTGTTGTGTTCTTAGCGTTGAGGCGTACGAAGGCCTAGGTGAAGTAGTGTGGATACCCGCCTAGTAGTAGAAGTGCCCATTCTAGTGTCATCGCCTGGCCACGGCGGGTGATGGCTGAGAGGTTAGCTACTTGCTCGAAAAGTGGGAACTACAGTCTGTGTCGACATGGCAGTTGCATGTGTGTGAGCATGGGTGAGTCATTGCATAGCATACATAGCATTTCATAATATTGCACAACAAGTTCCTCATCATATAAGTTTGTATGGGCACTCTTATATGATGAGTTACCTTTATGTAACCCGATCCTTAACTTATAAGTTTGTATGGGCATCTTTATAAGTTAAGTTACTTTCCTGCTACTGTTACCTTACTTGTTAGTTTGCTATAGCTCTTAAATAACACTAGATTATGATACTGTTACTCTTACATTGTTGCCACCTGCTTGTACTTCTTTTATTATTTGCATATATATATTATCCTTGTTCCTTCTCCGCGCCCCGTGCCGAGGAGTCGTCGGGGGAGCGGATGAGAAGCCACTTAGTCGTTTCGACTAACGGTTGCTATGTCTTCCTTTTTAGGAGGTCACGCCGCAGGTAGAGTAGCCACAGACTATGCAGTAGGACAGCCAAGCCAGGATGATAGGGCATGAGGGGACGGTACCGTCGCTACCGTCGGTTACTGATGTGAGTGTTGTGAGACTCAGATGTAGCATGTTTGGGCAGTTGATAGCTGTACTCTGATATATTGTAGAAGCATGTTTTAGATTCTCTTATTGTACTATTTGGACTTATATGCTTAGTGTGGATTGACTTCTCTTGCTTATATTTGGTTGGGTTGGCATGTTATATTGATATTGTTGTAGCCGGCGGAATTGGCGTGTTGTGGTACACGCTAGCCCGTGTTCTAATGCTACCACAAGGCGGCTATTCCGGGCATAAGACCCCCCCCCCCTTCGTGCCGTGTTTTGGGATCCGGGAGGGGGGGGTCTTACAAATGGTATCCGTTTGCCACGATCCTCAACTAAAGAAGTCATTCAACAATGGTGCCACCCGCGTTTGATTAGTCAGTTTGGGGACAAACTGACTTAGCAGAAGCAGTACTGTGCCCATATGTAATTCACGCTAAGTATGTCCAACTTTGACCTTAAGATTAGCCAACCTGACCATACATTTGCGTTTTATGTGTAGATTCCAGCACTCGTTGAGCAGGTGGGAGGCACTCCTGCACCCTCCATACCCACTCCCACTCAGTTCCAACAATCTGAGTTGGGGCAGACGCTCACTTACATCCTCGATACTTTTAGGGCGCAGCAGCCCCCGGTGCAACAACAGGCCCCGAGCTCCAACTAGCTGAGCACCTTCTGGGCTCTCTCCCCTCCCGCCTACCTTGGGACGGAGTTAGCCGTACGTACAGAGGAATGGCTAGACACGGTACAGGAGTTGTTGGCTGGTATCCGTTGCCCGGCCAACATGGCAGTGACATTGGCGGTGTCCGTCTTGGACTTACATGCTAAGAGGTGGTGGAAGTCCCTCATGGGCTCTACCTTCCAAGTCCGGGTCTACACAGAGATAAGTTGGAGTAAATTTTCGGGTGTTTTCTCGAAGCACTTTATCCCTACATCGGCCCGAGATGAGCTTGAGCAGAGGATTCTTCTACTAAAGCAGGGATCAAAGTCGGTTACGGAATACCAGCAGGAATTCCAGCATCTCGCAAGGTTTGCGGATTCTTACGAGTTGGATGACAAGGGTTATGCCAAGCGCTTCTACAAAGGGCTGCGAGATCCCATAAGGAAGTCCCTTTTGTTTATAGCGGATGGTAGCTTGGCGGAGATCATTGATATGGCGAAAAGATTGGAGGCGGACCAGCTAGGATATAGTAAGAGGCATGTGGAGGACGTGATGGAAGCCAGCCCAAGCAATAGAGGTAGGCGGGACTTCCGAGGAGGAAGTGGATATCAAAGAGGTCGAGGACGTGTCCACCGAAACTATAGGGTGGAGCATCCGGTTCCGCAGCCGCCTGTGTTGTCTCCACCAACACAGCCTCAGCAATTTCAACAACCTAAAGGGCGTCGTGGGCTGGTGTGCTTCGAATGCAACCAGCTGGGCAACATCCGATGTTTCTGCCCGCAGCTATTTGGAAATGTCCCTCCCTCTCTCCAGCCGGCAGCTCCTCGAGGGTGGGGTCACATACGTGGTCGGGGACGAGGACCGCGAGGAGGTAACCCGGCCCTAATAGGGATCAGGTGTACGTGCTTGACATGGCGCAGGAACGGAACCCCCAAGATGTGATTGCAGGTATGATTTAATTAATTAACATATTTTCATTGTCTAACTTGAATCGATTAAGACTTACTAGACACCTATCAATAAGTTTTGGTTGTTAGTACTTAGGCACCGTGATAATTCGCGGGAAGACGGCCTATGCGTTGTTCCATACCGGTGGCTCACACTCCTTTGTGTCCGAGGATTTCATAAAAGACATGGAGGGTGTACAATACTTTACCAGCATAGCCCGACGAGTACGCCTTCCGGATGGCTCGAAGATGACCGCACCTGCCAAATCCGAGTTGGATTTATTTATTGATGGGAAGGCCTTTGGTACGCCTGACACGGTCCTGAGAATGCCGGAGTTTGACATCATTTTAGGCATGTCATGGCTGGACTGGCACTTCGCGAGGATCGACTGCACGGAGAAGCTGATCTATTTGAGATATGGAGACTCTGACATCATCTTCCAAGGTATTGGCTTGGCGCCTCGTATGATGTTATCTTCCGTTCAGGTTGTAAAAGCTCATATGAAGGGGGACGAGGTATTCATGATCTGGTTTGAGTTGAAGGAGGAAGCATTGGAATTAAAGGATGTACGGGTAGTGCGGGATTTTCCTGAGGTATTTCCTGAGAAGCTACCAGGATTACCTCCGCACAGAGAGGTTGACTTCCAGATTAATCTAGTGCCGGGTGCCAAGCATGTATCCAAGGCCCCGTACCGAATGGCTCCGAAGGAACTCGCGGAGTTTAGAGTTCAATTGCAAGAACTGGTGTAGTCAGGGTTCGTTCGCCCCAGTTCGTTAACCTTGGGATGTCACAACCAGCATTTTCTTCGAATTTGAGAAGTATCAGAGTATGAGAAAACATGCGTCGTGATGCCACGTCGAGCAGGGGATAACTGTCGATGCTCAAGCGAACACCATCTAACTAGACTATGAAAATTCGTAAGTTTAATGATTAGAAAAATCAGTTATATTTTAGAGTCTGTATCCCTCGGCTCGGTTGATCACTGATGAATTGTAAATATACGTATTTTTGTGCACATTAATTTAGTCGTTTTCATTTATTTTTGTTGGTTTTACTTATTTTTGTTCAATAAAATGCTCCTATTCTTGTAAATTTACTACAAACTTGTTTTATATTATTTTTCAGAAAAATTCCAAAATCTGCCAAAATTGGGCAGTACACGCCCGTGTCATTTAGATCACGCCCGTGACCGGGGCGTGACAGCTCAAAATCCCGTGAAGTTGCAAATTTCTGAAGTAAAAAGCTTGTCACGCCTGGAGTCACGCCCATGTCACCCGACACAGGGCGTGACACAAGCCCGTGTCCCCACCACTCGACGAATTCTATTCAACGATCGTCGAACCCGAGACACGGCCTGAGTCACGCCCGTGACCTAGGGCGTGACTCAATCTCAGCTCGACGATTTCATCTCGACACTTTCCGCTCGACGATTGTCGAGTGTCGACACCAACCAACACGCCCAGCGTCACGCCCGTGACCGTGGGCGTGACTTCACCAACTGGCCCGACAAGATGCTGCCGAAGACTTTTGACGCAACCCGCGCCCGGTTCTACCTCACCAACACGCCCAGCGTCATGCCCGTGACCTGGGGCGTGACATCCTCGAACTCAGCCCGAAGTCAACTTTCCTATCAAATCGTCGGCCGCCATCATGAATAGTAGTGACACGCCCCCCGACACGGGCGTGTCGGGGGGCATGTACTTAGAATTTTTTGCCTATAAATTGCCCATTTCTGTAAGGTCCAAGGGTTCACATTTTTGAGCCACTTTTTATGTGTTTTATGGGCTGCATCCGTGATTCCCTTGCTATGTAAGGAGATTTCTTCCCCCTTTTTCTTTCATGTTTTTTTTTGATTTAGCTTTAGCTTTGTAATAGCTTGTAATAGTTTCCTTTTTCAATAAAAATGTTAGTTTTTCTCTTCTTATTTGGCTTTGGAATGAACTCTTGTGCCCACTTTTCTTCTCATTTTATCCTTAGTTTCACCTTTGTTTTTCTCTTTATGAAAAGTGTGTGTGTGTGTGTGTGTGTGTATGAGTGTAACATGTTTAATAGTAATGTTTTTAATTTGTCTTCATGATAGGTTTTGTAGTAGATTTCATTTCCAAGCATGGTATGATGTGGTTATCTCATCTTCAACATGTTCTTCCTTAATGTTTTTTGTTTATTATTTCATACTTATGTATTTGTAAAAGAGATTTGAAAGTGAATTTTATTTTCTTTTCTTAGGTTTTTTGTAGGATTGTAAAACCTCTTTTTGTTCTTTTCATTTTCTTTTTCACCTTTTTATCACTTTTATGAAAACATAAGAATGAAAATCTTGTAATTTTAATTTTCCAAGAACTTTGGTTTTTAATTTGTTTTGAAAAAACTTTTGTTCTCTAAAAAGTTTATTTTGTTCTTTTTATTTGTTTTTGGCAAAACCTAAGCATGAAAAAGTAAATGTTTTAATTTTTAGGTAACTTTCATTTTGCTTTTAATTTGTGTGTGTGAGTGTGTGAGAATAATGTTTGATGTTTTGTTCAATTTATGTAGAGTGTGTGAGTGTAGGTGTTAGTTTTTCATGCTTTATTTTTCATGCTTTATTTTATCGTTTTCTTTAATTATGTAGAGTGCGTGTCTGTAGGAGTTAGTTTTATTGCTTTCTATCAATTCTTATAGAGTGTATGTGTTTGTGTGCATTTATTTCCGCCTACTCGTTAAGAGTTAAATGACGCATCGTTTTCATTTCTCGCCTACTCGTTTGAGTAGGACTTGTAATTTTCTTTTTTTATTTTTCCGCCTACTCACTTGAGTTAAATGGACGGACTTTATTTCCCGCCTACTCGTTTGAGTAGGACTTGTAATCGCATTTATTTTCTCCTACTCATTTGAGTAGGACTCGCTTTCATTTTAGTCCTATTCGATGGAGTAGGACTTGCAATTTTCAGCTTTTATTTCCCGCCCCCACTCATTTAAGTGGTACTTGCAATTTCAATTATGCAAATTTCTTTCATGTGTAACTTAGTTTTTGTTTTATTTATAATTTGGAGTGTGCGTGAGTTCTTGTTTTAGCTAACTTTTTAGTTTTCTAAATGTTTGTTGTTTTTTATGTCCTCTTCTTATAATCATTTAGCATTTAATTTCGAACTCGCGCCTCATGAAATTATAAAGCCGTCCCCATACCGATGTGTGGCTAATCGCTATTAGCCTCGACATCGAAGAGCATTGGGACATTTAAAATGATTTGTAATAATTGAAGGTCTTTATTTTCATTTTTATTTAAGGACTTAAGGTTTACCCCGGGTTAACGACACGTAGGAACACAAATCGATGTGTGGGCCCTATTTCCGTTATCCATACACTAGCTAGCCGAGAGGCCGTGCATATGGACAGATCACCCCTGGGTAAATAGAGTTGCATGCATACCCTCGAGGGAGGACAAGCGTAATTCTACCGGATTGAGTTCCCCACCCAATAGCGGGGTTCTTAGCATAAAGCGGGCGTTAAGAGGAATCCTTCGTCGGACTAACGTTCGGTCGAATAGTCTTAACGTTCAGGTGAGCAACATTCCTAGAGATAAGTGCACTCACATTTGTGGAACCTCCACGACCAAGTTGCCTTTTAATTAATTTGAAAACTAAGCCCTATAATTATTAAAAATTATTTTAGTCTTAATCTGATTCGATGCCGAGCTTTAACCCTTCATCGAATATTTTCTAAATCGTTTTTTCGCTCCTTTACTTTTTCCGTCTTTACTTAATTAAAAAATCCACCTTACTTTCAGTAAAATAATAGTCCTCCCGGAGGAGTAAGAATAGTCAACACGACCCCGAGAACAATACGACCTCGGTATTCCCCCGAATATTGAGTACTACTTGCGATAGGTGCACTTGCCTCCTGTAGCATGCCCGAGGCGATCGACTCACCGAACCAACCAAAGTAAGAGTCTGTTCGCGGCCGCATCAATTTTTTGGCGCCGTTGCCGGGGACTCTCTTCGAGTTGCTATTTTGAATTCCGGAGTCGATTACTTTTACTTATTTTTTATAAACTAAAAAAAAACTAACTAAAAACTTTATTTTAAATAAAATCAAAAACAAAAAAAAGGTTTATTTTGTTTTATTTTTGTTTGGGTGTATGACCCGTGGACAACCCTCCGAGTCTGAAGATTTTGACTTTGACCCTGAGATTGAACGCTCTCTTGCGCGTATTCGATCTCAACGCCGAATTCCTTATTTAGACCCCGAAGAATCTATCGGAGAACCCTTTGTTGTAGTTATGGCCGCGCCTAACCCTGCCCCGGCGGCCGAGCGTACTATGTCTTATTATGCCCGGCCTAACCTGGATGATACAGGGTCGAGTATTGTTCGCCCTACGGTGGCGAATAATAATTTTGAAATAAAGTCGAGTGTCATTCAAATGGTCCAAAACGCCGTGCAGTTCGATGGAATGCCGGATGAGGACCCGAATGTCCACTTGTCCAATTTCTTGGAGATATGCGACACATTCAAGGTTAATGGCGTCACTGATGACGCCATTCGCTTGCGCTTATTTCCTTTTTCCCTTAAGTCCAAAGCCAAGGCGTGGTTAAATGCCCTCCCGCGAGGATGTATCACCACGTGGGCTGAGTTAACGGAACGGTTCCTAACGAAGTACTTTCCGCCCTCAAAAACTACAAAGTTGCGGGCGGACATTTCTTCGTTTGTGCAAAACGATCCTGAGTCTCTATACGAGACTTGGGAACGGTTTAAGGAATTTCTCCGCCGGTGCCCGCACCACGCGCTGCCAACGTGGTTGCAAGTTCAAATTTTTTATAATGGGTTCAATTTTCAGACGCGTCAAATGATTGACGCGGCTGCCTGGGGTACGCTAAACAACAAAACCCCCGAGGCCCCCCAGGCTTTATTCGAAGAGATGGCTATGAACGCCTATCAATGGAACGTCCCGCGGGGATGCCCAATGCCGACGGCTGGTCTTTTTGAAGTGGATGTCACTGCTCTATTAACCCTTCAAGTTGAAAGGTTAGCGAAGCAGGTGGCGGAGATGTCTGCTGCCTCCTCCACTCCGCCTTGTTTTATTCCCCCTAACGTCTGCGTGGCTGAAGAGTTTGTGGACTTCATGGGAAATTCGGTTCGTCCTCCCTTCAACCCCAACAACAACCCTTATAGTAATAACTATAATCCGGTTTGGTGGAATCACCCCAATTTCTCTTCGAGCAACGCGAATAATGCTCAGCGTCCCCCTATTTCTTATGCGCCCGGATTTCTGCCTCCTCCTCTTCCAAAACCCTCCCCGATGGAGGAAAGTTTTTCGAAGTATATTGCGTCCAACGAGTCAAATATCCAGAACATCACCGGATCGCTAAAAACTCTCGAACAACAGGTTGGACAGCTGGCGAGGATGATGTCCGAGCGCGCGCTCGGGGCACTGCCGGGAAACACGGAGCCCAATCCGCGGGAGAACGCCAACGCTATAACCTTCTGTAGCGGAAAGGAGGTGGTCGATCCAAAACGGACCGACCCTCAGGTACATATTTCACCTCCGACCCCTCTTCCCCTTTCTTCGCTTACGCCGCCTTTACCAATTATAAAAGAAAAAATTATTTTAAACAAGGCCCTTCCATATCCGCATAAGTTAGATAACGAGCGTCAGGACGCGCAATATGAAAAATTTATTTTATTATTAAAATAAATTCACATTAATGTTCTTTTTTGCGAGGCTATCTCGCAAATGCCCAAATATGCGAAATTTTTAAAAGAATTACTTTTTAAAAAACGTAAATTAGAGGATATTTCGCATGTATCTCTCAACGCTGTCTGCTCGGCGGCCCTTACTAATAAATTGCCTACAAAACAAAACGACCCGGGACGGTTTTCCATCCCGTGCCTTTTTGGCGATATATTAGTAAAGTACGCCTTAGCTGATTTAGGGGCTAGCATTAATCTAATGTCGTTCTCGCTCTTTTCGCATTTACGTTTGGGTACTCCTAGTTCTACGAATATGCGCATCCAATTAGCGGATCGCTCGGTTAAGTTCCCTATTGGGGTTGTGGAGGACGTTCTTGTCCGAGTAGACAAGTTTTCCTTCCCGGTAGACTTCGTCATCTTAGACATCGAGGAGGATGCTGAGGTACCAATAATACTCGGTCGCACTTTTCTTGCTACCTCCCGCGCACTAATAGATGTTAGTAATGGTAGTCTTCTCCTCCGAGTAGGCGATGACCAAGTTACTTTCTCTATTAATCCCTCGATGGACAATTTGTCATCGAGCGACGATTTCTGCTACTCTTTAGATACCTTTTTTGGAGATCGTTCTTCTCCCGTTTTCGAGTCCGTGTTTTTAAACGACGTTATTTATGCGCTTGAAAATTTTAAATGCGATAAGGATACCTCTTTAGACTTGCCTTTTGAACCAATTGGTAAGAAAGACATAGGCATTAAAACCTCCCTAGAAGAACCGCCCATCCTAAACCTCAAACCCTTACCCGCCTCGCTCAAATACGCATTTTTGAGAAAAGGCGATACACTTCCCGTTATTATTTCTTCGGACTTGAGTGATTCGGAGATTTCCGATTTATTGGAAGTTTTATTTAAACATCGCCACGCAATTGCGTGGCAAATCTCTGACTTAAAGGGGATTAGCCCCTCCTTTTGCACCCATAAGATATTTCTTAACGATAATTGCCGCAAAACGATTCAGCCGCAGCGTCGTCTTAACCCAAACATGAAAGACGTCGTTAAAGCCGAAATTATTAAGTTATTAGATGCGGGGATTATCTACCCTATTTCGGACAGTGCATGGGTTAGTCCCGTGCATGTCGTGCCCAAGAAGGGCGATCTTACCGTAGTGGCGAATGAGCATAACGAGCTCGTCCCAACTCGTACTGTTACGGGTTGGCGTGTGTGCATCGATTATATAAAACTTAATGATGCCACCCGCAAGGACCATTTCCCTCTACCTTTTCTGGACCAGATTTTAGAGCGTTTATCCGGTCATCCGTATTTTTGTTTTCTTGATGCTTTATCGGGGTTTTTCCAAATCCCCATTTCCCCCGATGATCAAGAGAAAACAACTTTTACTTGCCCGTTTGACACGTTCGCCTATCGAAGAATGCCATTTGGACTCTGCAATGCGCCGGCTACATTCCAAAGATGTATGATAGCGATCTTTGGCGAGCTAGTAGAAGACATTATGGAAGTCTTTATGGATGACTTTTCTATTTTTGGACGCTCTTTTCCCGATTGCCTTCACAATTTAGATCGTATCCTTCAACGGTGCGAGGATACAAGCCTTGTATTAAATTGGGAAAAAAGCTACTTTATGGTTCGAGGAGGATTGGTGCTCGGCCATATGATTTCGTCTAAGGGGATAGAGGTGGATAAGGCCAAGATAGAAATTATAGAAAAACTCACGCAACCAACAAACGTAAAATCTATTAGGAGTTTCTTAGGCCATGCGGGCTTTTATCGACGCTTCATTCAAGACTTTTCAAAAATAACAAAGCCGCTTACTCGCCTCTTGGAAAAGGAATCACGTTTCATCCTTAGTAGCGAATGCGAGTCCGCCTTTAATTTAATAAAACAAAAACTTATCACTTCACCAATTTTAGTGGCCCCTAATTGGTCCCTTCCGTTCGAAATTATGTGCGACGCTAGTGATATTGCCTTAGGTGTCGTTCTTGGACAACGCATAGCCGTCATTTTCGCTTACTTGCTAGCAAGACGCTCACTTCTGCACAAGTAAATTACACGACAACGGAAAAGGAACTCTTAGCCGTCATTTTCGCTTTCGATAAGTTTCGCTCGTATATAACGCTATCTAAAGTTATCGTTTTTACCGATCACTCCGCGCTTAAATATTTTTTAGCTAAAAATGATGCGAAGCCCCACCTTCTTCGATGGATTCTCCTCCTACAAGAGTTTGATTTGGAGATCCGAGATAAGCGGGGAGCGGAAAATCTAGCGGCAGACCACCTCTCCCGTTTAGAAAATCCGGGTGCGGAAGCGCTCGTCGAATCTAAAATAAATGACAGATTCCCCGAGGAAATCCTCCTTTCCATTCATAGTTCTTCGTCATCTTCGTCTTGGTTCATAGATTTTGCAAAATACTTAGTAGCGCGGGTGCTTCCAAAAGAGTTTTCAAGTCATCAAAAGAAGAAATTCTTTTCTGACTTGAAAAATTTCTTTTGGGAGGACCCATTTCTTTTTCGTATCAGCGCGGACCAAGCGGTCTGAAGATGCGTTGCGGGTATGGAGTGCTTGCAAATTCTTAAGCACTGCTACGAGGGTCCAGCCAGTGGGCATTATCAAGCCAACCGGACCGCTCGGAAGGCGCTAGAGGCGGGCTACTTTTGGCCCACTCTCTTCAAAGACGCGCATAATTTTGTGCGCGCATGCGATAGCTGTCAGCATTCGGGTAACATCTCTCGTCGTGACGAGATGCCCCAAAACATGTTTTTAGAGTGCGAAGTTGTAACAGCCCAAAGTTCTGAAACAGGCAAATTTGGTTGACACGGCCTGGGACACGGGCGTGTCCCAGGGCGTGTCAGGTGACACGGCCTGCGACACGGGCGTGTCGCAGGGCGTGTCGGGTTGTGTCGACGATTGTGCTTTGTCTCGACGATTGTTTTTGGTCTCGACGATTCGTCGAGAGAGGCACACGGCCCAGGACACGGGCGTGTCCAAGGCCGTGTCGCATTCTCGATGATTTTTGCTCGACGATCGTCGAGTGTCGAGAAGTGCGTGTCGAGTGTTGAACACGGTCTGTGACACGGGCGTGTCACAGGGCGTGTCAAATCAGGCGACGAACTCAGCCCGCCGAGGATTTCGACAGGGCGTGTCTTTGTGCCGTGTCTAGGCACACGGCCTGGGACACGGGCGTGTCACAGGCCGTGTGAAGTCTCGGGATGATTTGGGATTTTTTTCACCCAGGTACACGGCCACAGACACGGGCGTGTCTGAAGGCGTGTTGGTGACACGGCCAATGACACGGGCGTGTCCCGTGGGCGTGTCACTGGTTTGGATAAGTCGGTTGACCACCGCTTGAGGCACACGGCCAGGCACACGGCCGTGTTCGAGGCCGTGTCTAGTCAAAATGTGTGTTTTTGGCAGAATCGTGGCCGTCCATTCCTTCAGTCTGGATCCAAGGGCTGAAAGCTCTTCTTCTTTTTCCTTAAGGGCCGAAGTCAGAGATTGATTTCTCATTTACTTTGGCCTTAACCTTTCTTCAAGTGAAGAGAGAGAGAGAGAGAAAAAGGAGGAGGAAGAAGGAAAAGGGGCTGCTGTTGGTGGTGCTGCGGTTTACCGACGAGAGATCCGAAGCCAGCGTTGCGGAGGGAACGCTCTTGCGAGTCTTGCAAGCAAGCTTTCAAGCCATGGCACCGAAGCGATCGTCAAGGGTAACGACTTTTCTTCCTATCCATGTGAAGGCTTCTATTTTGGCATATCTTTTGATTCCCCCACCAAGAGGTGGCTGCTTTTGGGAGTCGTTTGGGTGGATGCTTGAAATCCCCTTTCTATTGCATATAGATCCGGAAATGGAGTACGGAATAGGCATGTTGTGTGAAGCCCATCTGGACAGGTTGGTCTGGATTGGTGATGTTGCATACGAACCGGAGAAGACTCCGTGATAAACGTGTAGTGTTAAGGAGTCTACGGGTTATACCTGCGAAAAGGAGTAGCAGGAAGTACTGGGGTGGTAGCCCAGGAAAATAGCCTTGTGATATTTTGGGTCCAACCTGTGAAGCGAGTCACAGGAAGTACTGGTGTGCCCAGGAAAGACCCCTGACATTTGTGCTTATGCGGTGTCCACCTGTGGAGAGAATCACAGGAAGTACTGGTGCGCCCAGGAAAGACCCGTTGTTGCTGTGAGGAAATAGGTATAGTGACATACCCAGGCTTGAATGCCAGGAACAGGATTGGTGAGACCGACCCGCGCCTTTGATATAGCCGTGAGTACGCTGTACTCGGAGAAGGCAAGGCGATTTGAGCAACGGGGGGTGGAGGATCCGACCTGCGCTATATCCGTCCGACGTGAGACCAAAAAGTGCGGTCTGTTGGAGCGCATAGCAAGAGTCTTCGGCCTGCGCGCCATGACACAAAGGGGGGCTACGGGCCATCCCGGTGTCCGAGGACTAACTCCGGCTGCACGCCATGGAGTCAATGCTCAAGAGATTTACCGTTGGGTGATAACCCTGATATGGTGGTGGGCAAGAGGTTGCCAGAACACCAAGAATGTGCCCTGAGTGCACGGACCGTTGAGCCGGGTGGCGAACGGTTGTGATGGCTTGTGTGCGTGAAAGCACTTTTTGATGATATAGCTTGCCATACTTGTGATATGATATGCCTGCAGGGAAAAATACCGCTGCCCCGAGAGAAGGGGTAGGGTCGTTATAATTTGGTCAGCTGAACGCTGACCGTTGCTTTTGTTTGCCACCGATGGGTGGATTGTCCCTTGCACAGGTGCTGGAGAGCCGAGCGGGACGCATAGAGGTTGATGCTCCTGCTGGTGTTGCTGCTGCTGCTGTTTAGCCCTCGAAGGCTAAATATGTTCTTTTGATGTTTTCTTTTGTTGTGGCCGGCCTGCGCGCCCATAGTTGTAACCACTATATGAAAGCCCTGTAAGGCCATAAGGCCAGTTCTTTGTACATGTTGTAAGACATTCCTATATATATAAAAGGTGGAGTTTTATGTTTGGACATTCCTGAGGAGTTCAAGTAGTTTAGGCTTCCGCTAGAATGCTTGTGCTAGGTGCGATGCGCTACTCTAGTATCATCCTGTACCTTCACCGACTGTTTTGTGGTATATCCTGTGGGGCCCCGGCCGGACCTTCTAGAATATATCATATGAACGGATGGGGTTGTTACATTTTTGGTATCGGTTGTCTTGGTCTTTCCCTCTCGAAGTCGTGGCCGACTTCTTTTGTGGGGTGGCGAGCACGTGGTTGTGCACACCAAAGTCTACGATTGAACTCCTGAATGTCCATGATAGGAATGCAATTTGCTATGTTTGAGGAACCTGCGTGTTCCTATGTTGTGTTGTTTGCTTGGGTACGACCGCTAATGTGTGTGTCTTGTCCACCTTTAGGTGACACGGAGTGGAGCTGGGCAGTCTGAGCCCCAGCGTTCTGATGAAAGTACGGCACCAGCTGCGGTGCCTACACCTCCACCGTCTGCGGAACATGTCCGTTTAGTTGCGGAGGCCTTGTTTACCATGATCCAAGGTCAGCCACTTAGGCAGGAGCAAGCGGCTGTGGGGCCAGAACAGGTGGTGGCAAGGCCTGAACCTGTCGTGGAAGTGGTTCCTCGAGCGGCTGAGAAGCAGCTAACACGGTTTATGAGTTTCCATCCGCCTACGTTCTCGGGAGCGGGAACCCCGACGCAGGCTGAGGATTGGTTATCGCGCGTCAAGCGAGTGATGACGGCGATAGGAACGGCGGAGCATCAGAAAGTTACCTTAGCCACCTTCTTGCTTGAAGGAGAAGCGCGTTTATGGTGGGATGAGATGGAGTTGCATCATTTGGCGGGCCGTCCGTTAACCCAAGTGTCGATGGAAGAATTCTCCCGGCTCTTCCTAGCGAAGCACCTTCCTGTGGCTCAACGGATAGCCATGGAAAATGAATTCCAACGGTTGACTCAAGGTGATGGCAGTGTTGACGCGTACCTGCATGAGTTTACTCGCTTGGGGCGGTATGCGGGTTCGATTTTTGCTGATGAGCAGAGGAAGACTAATCGGTTCTATGAAGGACTGAGGGACGAGTTGAGGTTCCTTGTGTCCAGTTCTGTGAACAAAGGTTTTCAAGCGTTGGTTGACACTGCGACCGCATTGGAAAAAGATATGAAGAGGGTGCAAGGGAAGAGAGCGTTGGTGATGACGCAGCCGGAGTGGAAGGCGCCCCGATCTGGAAAATCGTTTTATAAGAAGAGATGGGGTAAGAAGTCCAAGCCTAGTGGACAAGCGCCTTCATCAGTTGCGTCGGGAGCAACTTCAGGGGGAACCTCCAAGCCAGAAACTCGTACCTGCTTCAATTGTGGTAGAATGGGGCACATTGCGCGAGATTGCCGGATGCCGCCAAAGAGTGAAAAGAAGGCGGGAGCATCTTATGCGGAGAAAGGAAAAGCGGTGGTGGAGTCTTCTGCCTCGCAAGCGCAACCCCGAGTCTACAATCTTGGCCTGCAGGAGGCCATCAAGCAGAGTGATGTGGTCACAGGTTTGAGTTTAGTTTTGCTTATGCTACTGTTTGTATGCTTACCTTAGTACCGTGGTTTGTGTGTGTGACATGTTTGTCATAGGCTTTGTGATGATTCGGGACACGCTGGCGCGAGCACTGTTTGATACAGGTGCATCGCATTCTTTTCTGTCGAGTGAGTTTCTTACGCGGCTTGGGATACCCAGTCGTGCAAAGACAGATAGCGTCAGAGTAGTGTTGCCGAATGGTTGTTGGATGCTTGCGGATCAAGCTTGCGATGTGGCGGTTCAGTTGGGAAGTCGGGATTTTTGTTTAACCGCATTTGTTTTGCCAATTTCGGAATTCGATGTGATTTTTGGGATGGATTGGCTTGCGGAGCAGCATGCTAGGATCGATTGCCAGTCCAAAGAAATCACGTTGGGCCAGCATACCGAACGGGAGACCAAATTTGCGGGTATGCGAGGAGTAGGCGGGACGTTGATGTCTGCACTCCAGGTAGTCAAAGCTGTTCGGAAGGGTGCGGAGTGTTACTTTGCACTAATTCAGGCTGTTGAGCCTAAGGCCACTTTGTGCGAGGTTCCGATTGTGGCAGAATTTGCTGATATGTTTCCCGCAGATCTCCCTGGGCTACCACCCCAGCGGGAGATTGACTTCACAATTGAGTTGGTGGCAGGTGCGAAACCAGTGGCCCGTTCGCCATATCGCGTTGCGCCTCAAGAGATGGCTGAGTTGAAGGTTCAACTACAAGAAATGTTAGAGCAAGGCTATATCCGCCCAAGTATGTCACCTTGGAGCGCGCCTGTGCTTTTTGTAAAGAAGAAAGATGGTGGGTTACGGTTGTGTATCGATTACCGTGAATTGAATAAGCTGACCGAGAAGAATAAGTATCCGATACCTCGGATTGATGAATTATTTGATCAGCTAGTGGGCTCGACCGTCTATTCAAAGTTGGACCTGAAGTCTGGTTATTACCAGTTAAGGATTCGGGAAGGTGACATTCCCAAAACCGCATTTGGAACGCGTTATGGGCACTATGAGTTCACAGTCATGCCCTTTGGATTGTGTAATGCGCCCTCGGTGTTTATGGATTTGATGCACCGTATTTTTCGTGAGTACCTGGATCTGTTTGTGATAGTGTTCATTGATGATATCCTGGTGTACTCGAAGTCCAAAGCGGAGCATGAGATTCATTTGCGGTTAGTGTTGAATACGTTGAGGCAAAATCAGCTTTATGCCAAGTTCTCGAAGTGCGAGTTTTGGCTATCGTCAGTGGCATTTTTGGGCCATGTGGTGAGTGGAGCGGGCATTGCAGTGGATCCAGCGAAGATAAGAGCCATACAAGAATGGCCAATACTTGTCTTCCGTGGCCGAAGTTAGGAGTTTCCTTGGACTTGCGGGCTATTATAGAAGATTTGTGGAAAACTTCTCGCGGATCGCTTTGCCGCTAACCACACTGACGCGAAAAGATCAGAAGTTCGTTTGGACGCCAGAGTGCGCACGAGCTTTTGAAGAGCTGAAGGTTCGGTTGACCACGGCACCGGTGTTGTCTTCGCCATGTGGAACCGATGGGTTTGTAATATATAGTGATGCCTCAGGGAGCGGCTTAGGCTGCGTTCTTCTGCAGAGCGGAAAGGTGATTGCTTATGGCTCACGCCAGCTGAAGGTGCACGAGCGAAACTATCCCGTCCATGATTTGGAATTAGCAGCGGTGATTTTTGCACTGAAGCTGTGGCGACACTACCTTTATGGCGTGAAGGTGGAGATCTATACTGATCATAAGAGCCTTAAGTATCTGTTGGAGCAGAAAGAGTTGAACATGCGACAACGAAGGTGGTTGGAGTTCCTTGGGGACTACACTTTCGAGATTCACTATACACCCGGGAAGGTGAATGTTGTCGCGGATGCTTTGAGTCGGCGAGTTCCGGCGAGAGCGAATTGGTTACAAAGGCATGATGAATATCTGATCCAGGAATTGGAGGCATTGGAGATCTATTGTGTTGACAAAAATTCCACTGCCATTGCGTGTTTGAACTGGACCGAGGTGCAATGTGACCTTGCGGACCGAGTTCGACGGGCAACGGAGTTGGATGAAGATCTCTTGCGCTATGGGAATGAAGGGCCAGAGGGCAAATTCACCTGGATTGACGGTCTTTTGCGAAAAGAAGGCCGATTGTGCGTCCCAAATGTGGGGAAACTGAGGGAAGAACTGATGTATGAAGCACATTATACGAAGTATTCCATTCACCCCGGGAGCACAAAGATGTTTCACGATATGAAAAAGCTTTTCTGGTGGCCAGGGCTTAAGAAAGATGTTGCCCTGTATGTAGCCAAATGCCAAACATGTGCGATGGTGAAGGCGGAATGCCAAAAGCCGGGCGGTTATTTGAAGTCACTGCCGATCCCATTGTGGAAATTTGATGATATTTCCATTTATTTTGTGCATGGATTGCCAAGATCGCAGCGAGGAAATGATTCCATTTGGGTGATAGTTGACCGGCTAACAAAAGTAGCACATTTTCTCCCGAACAGGCGGGATGATTCGGTGGAAAGTTTGGCAAAGTTATATGTTGATCAAATTGTACGTCTTCACGGTGTTCCTCGGAGCATCGTAAGTGATCGAGATGGGCGATTCACGTCAAATGATTGGAGGCTAGTTCACCGATTGTTGGGCACGAAGTTGACTTTCAGTACGGCCTTTCATCCCCAAACAGATGGCCAAACTGAACGTACCAACAGAACAATAGAGGACATGCTCCGAATGTGCGCCCTTGACTTCGGAAAGAGATGGGAAGATCATCTCTATATGGTCGAGTTTGCATATAATAATAGCTACCAGGCCAGCATTGGGATGGCACCATATGAAGCCCTATATGGAAGGAAGTGTCGTACTCCCTTGGCTTGGGTAGAAGCGGGTGAAGCCCGGGTTGTTAAACCAAATGAGCTTGATGACGCAAACTCAACCATTCGGACTATTCGAGAGAGATTGCTGATTGCTCAAGATCGACAAGCGAAGTACTACAACGCCAAGCACCGGAACGTCGAATTTGCGGTTGGCGATTGGGTCTACTTGAAGATCAAGCCATTCAAAGGTGTCTCCAGGATTCGACGATTGAAAAAGTTGAGTCCCAGGTATTTGGGTCCTTTTGAAGTGGTTGAGCGAATTGGCGAAGCGGCTTATCGGCTAGCTCTGTCGGCGGACTTGGGTGGGTTACATGATGTCTTTCACATCTCGGTGCTGCGGAAAGCCGTGAAAGATCCAGCTCAAGTGATCACGGATGATCGTGTGCCGGTGGAGGATGGGCTAACAACGAGAGTTAGACCCATTCAGATCGAAGATCGAGCCGAGAAACAGTTGCGGAACAAGACGGTCGGTATGGTAAAAGTCCGATGGGACAACTGCGGCCGTGAAGAGCTGACATGGGAGCGCGAGCAGACCATGCGAGAAGAGTTCCCTGAATTGTTTCCGTAATTTGGAGCGAGAATATTGTAACATAACTAGTTTATATGTTGTTACATTTTCTTGCTGCTTTTTGTTACTTTCCTGTCTCTGAATTTCGAGGACGAAATTTTTGTAGGAGGGGAGGATTGTAACAGCCCAAAGTTCTAAAACAGGCAAATTTGGTTGACACGGCCTGGGACACGGGCGTGTCCCAGGGCGTGTCAGGTGACACGGCCTGCGACACGGGCGTGTCGCAGGGCGTGTCGGGTTGTGTCGACGATTGGGCTTTGTCTCGACGATTGTTTTTGGTCTCGACGATTCGTCGAGAGAGGCACACGGCCCAGGACACGGGCGTGTCCAAGGCCGTGTCGCATTCTCGACGATTTTTGCTCGACGATCGTCGAGTGTCGAGAAGTGCGTGTCGAGTGTTGAACACGGCCTGTGACACGGGCATGTCACAGGGCGTGTCAAATCAGGCGACGAACTCAGCCCGCCGAGGATTTCGACAGGGCGTGTCTTTGTGCCGTGTCTAGGCACACAGCCTGGGACACGGGCGTGTCACAGGCCGTGTGAAGTCTCGGGATGATTTGAGATTTTTTTCACCCAGGTACACGGCCACAGACACGGGCGTGTCTGAAGGCGTGTTGGTGACACGGCCAATGACACGGGCGTGTCCCGTGCGCGTGTCACTGGTTTGGATAAGTCGGTTGACCACCGCTTGAGGCACACGGCCAGGCACACGGCCGTGTTCGAGGCCGTGTCTGGTCAAAATGTGTGTTTTTGGCAGAATCGTGGCCGTCCATTCCTTCAGTCTGGATCCAAGGGCTGAAAGCTCTTCTTCTTTTTCCTTAAGGGCCGAAGTCAGAGATTGATTTCTCATTTACTTTGGCCTTAACCTTTCTTCAAGTGAAGAGAGAGAGAGAGAAAAAGGAGGAGGAAGAAGGAAAAGGGGCTGCTGTTGGTGGTGCTGCGGTTTATCGGCGAGAGATCCGAAGCCAGCGTTGCGGAGGGAACGCTCTTGCGAGTCTTGCAAGCAAGCTTTCAAGCCATGGCACCGAAGCGATCGTCAAGGGTAACGACTTTTCTTCCTAGCCATGTGAAGGCTTCTGTTTTGGCATATCTTTTGATTCCCCCACCAAGAGGTGGCTGCTTTTGGGAGTCGTTTGGGTGGATGCTTGAAATCCCCTTTCTATTGCATATAGATCCGGAAATGGAGTACGGAATAGGCATGTTGTGTGAAGCCCATCTGGACAGGTTGGTCTGGATTGGTGATGTTGCATACGAACCGGAGAAGACTCCGTGATAAACGTGTAGTGTTAAGGAGTCTACGGGTTATACCTGCGAAAAGGAGTAACAGGAAGTACTGGGGTGGTAGCCCAGGAAAATAGCCTTGTGATATTTTGGGTCCAACCTGTGAAGCGAGTCACAGGAAGTACTGGTGTGCCCAGGAAAGACCCCTGACATTTGTGCTTATGCGGTGTCCACCTGTGGAGAGAATCACAGGAAGTACTGGTGCGCCCAGGAAAGACCCGTTGTTGCTGTGAGGAAATAGGTATAGTGACATACCCAGGCTTGAATGCCAGGAACAGGATTGGTGAGACCGACCCGCGCCTTTGATATAGCCGTGAGTACGCTGTACTCAGAGAAGGCAAGGCGATTTGAGCAATGGGGGGTGGAGGATCCGACCTGCGCTATGTCCGTCCGACATGAGACCAAAAAGTGCGGTCTGTTGGAGCGCATAGCAAGAGTCTTCGGCCTGCGCGCCATGACACAAAGGGGGGCTACGGGCCATCCCGGTGTCCGAGGACTAACTCCGGCTGCACGCCATGGAGTCAATGCTCAAGAGATTTACCGTTGGGTGATAACCCTGATACGGTGGTGGGCAAGAGGTTGCCAGAACACCAAGAATGTGCCCTGAGTGTACGGACCGTTGAGCCGGGTGTCGAACGGTTGTGATGGCTTGTGTGCGTGAAAGCACTTTTTGATGATATAGCTTGCCATACTTGTGATATGATATGCCTGCAGGGAAAAATACCGCTGCCCCGAGAGAAGGGGTAGGGTCGTTATAATTTGGTCAGCTGAACGCTGACCGTTGCTTTTGTTTGCCACCGATGGGTGGATTGTCCCTTGCACAGGTGCTGGAGAGCCGAGCGGGACGCATAAAGGTTGATGCTCCTGCTGGTGTTGCTGCTGCTGCTGTTTAGCCCTCGAAGGCTAAATATGTTCTTTTGATGTTTTCTTTTGTTGTGGCCGGCCTGCGCGCCCATAGTTGTAGCCACTATATGAAAGCCCTGTAAGGCCATAAGGCCAGTTCTTTGTACATGTTGTAAGACATTCCTATATATATAAAAGGTGGAGTTTTATGTTTGGACATTCCTGAGGAGTTCAAGTAGTTTAGGCTTCCGCTAGAATGCTTGTGCTAGGTGCGATGCGCTACTCTGGTATCATCCTGTACCTTCACCGACTGTTTTGTGGTATATCCTGTGGGGCCCCGGCCGGACCTTCTAGAATATATCATATGAACGGATGGGGTTGTTACAGAAGTCTTCGATTTGTGGGGCATAGATTTTGTTGGCCCCCTACCTCCATCTTTCAAAAATATGTATATTTTAGTGGCGGTCGACTACGTATCGAGGTGGGCGGAAGCGCAAGCTCTCCCCACCAATGATGCGCGAGTCGTCGTTACATTTCTTAAAAAACTATTTTCTCGCTTCGGCACGCCTCGCGTAATTGTTAGTGATAGGGGAACGCATTTCTGTAACGCTCTTATGGCTAAGACGTTAGCTAAATACGGAGTCACGCACAAGCTTGCCACCCCCTACCACCCGCAAACAAGTGGCCAAGTTGAGGTAGTAAATCGAGAGATTAAGCGAATTTTAGAAAAAATCGTTTCACTAAATAGAAAAGATTGGTCCGTTAAACTCGATGATGCATTGTGGGCGTATCGGACGGCATACAAAACCGCAATTGGTTGTACGCCGTTCCGGTTAGTCTACGGCAAAGTGTGTCATTTACCCGTAGAATTAGAACATCGCGCTCTTTGGACTTTAAAACTCTTAAACCTCGACGCAAACTTAGCTGCTCAGAATAGAAAACCGCAACTAAACGAGCTCGATGAATGGCGTGCGAATGCTTACGAGAGCAATAAATTCTATAAGGAGCGTTCTAAGTTATATCACGATCGAAATTTAAAGTCCACAAAAATATTTTCTCCGGGCGATCTTGTCCTTCTTTATAATTCACACCTTAAGCTTTTTCCGGGTAAACTAAAATCTAGATGGTCTGATCCCTTCTTAGTTGAAGAAGTCTTTCCATATGGGACCGTACTCGTCTCCCACCCGGAAAGAGGTTCATTTAAAGTAAACGTTCATCGGCTTAAGTTCTACATAGCGGGCGACCCAGTGATCGAGCATTACGAAACCATAACCCTCCTCGATCTATAACTCCGCCAAAATAGTCAAGCTACACGACTATAAAGAAAGCGCTCCTGGGAGGCACCCCTCGCTTATCTTTTTCGCTCTTTCCTTATTATCTTTGCTGCTTTTTCTAATAAATGCAGGGTTTCTAATCGGCCTCCCCCTACGCGTTTCAGGGAAGTTTCTACCCCCCTCTCTTTATATATTGTATAAATTGTTTTTTCCTCTTGTTTCGCATACTTACGTTACAACATTGGGGACAATGTTGGACTTAAGTATGGGGGTATTTTCGTACTTTACTTTCTGCACTTCAATTCTTCTACATTTCAAAAATACAAAAAAATACATATAACAACAAAACAAAAACAAAAAAAATCTTAAAATGAAAAATCCAAAAAAAAAATTTAGTTTTCTTTTTCTTTCTTTTTTCCAAAAACTCCAACAAAAATTGTAAAATAAAATAAAATAAAAAACAAACAAAAACAAAAAAAATTATAAAACAAAAAAAACAAAAAAAATAATATTTAGTTTCACTTTGTAAATATTTTTTTCTTTGTAAATATTTTTATAATCTTCTCTCTCTCCCTTCCGCTTCCCTCTCATTCTTGTAAATAACTTTTCTTTTTCTCCAAAATCTTTGTAAATAGAATGAAAATTTTCTTAAAAAAAAAATACAAACAAAAAAAAAACTTTTTATTTATATATTAATGACATAAACTTAAAAAACCAAAAAAGATAATAGTTCAAAAAATTCAAAAAAAATTGAGAAAAACAAAAATACAAAAAAAAAGATCATAAATGAAAAAACAAAAAAAATGATGATGATAAAAACTATAAAAATCAAAAAAATGTTTTGAAATAAATAAATCAAATATTCCATCCTTAACTTTCCTGCTATCCAAAAATTCTGTTCTGAGTTTATTTATAAGTGAATACTATTAATTCTCTGTTTGCTATTCGTTTGTTAATTATTGAGTGAAAAATTTAAATAGCCATGGTTAAGTTTTAAAGAATTCATTATGCTTTGTTAAAAATAGCGAACATGTTTTAGGCACTACTTCTAATTTTTCATTGATAGGAGCACGTGTATTATGTTAGAAAATAACGACTATAGAATTCAATTATACTTACTTTTAGCTTTCTGAAAAACTGGAACGTACAAATTATTAAGGTTTCTCTCAAACATTTTTAGGATTAAAAATCTAGTTTTTCTTTCTCCCCTTACCTTATCATGACCTACTTGGCATGATAAAATTTTCTATCCTTAAAAGATCCTATGTCAATAGGAATAAGATTTCGTTCCGTAAACATAGGCACCCAATAATTTAAAAAGATTATATATGGAGTAAGAGGATAAAATTCATTACTCCTACAAATATACATTGGGTTAATTTTATTCTTCTGAAGTTGAAAAACAAAAATCATATTAGGAAAATAAGATTTCGTTTTCCTAATAATCCAAAAGAAAAAAAATGGAGGTTCGAGAAAAAATTACCTCACCTCAAAATCAAAACCCTCTTCATAAACCCACTACCCCCTTATAGCCAATTATACGATAGTAGAATTAATTCAAAAATCTATTTGAGAGCATAATTAGTAAATTGTATTATTTCCAGTAACACTCTTATAAGCTAGAGTTCATATAATTCCAAACTATTTTCGTTAATCTAACCATTACAAATATTGCCTTCTATTTGATTACATTAAGAAGTCTTTTGGCCAAAACTTTTGCGCTATTTAAATCATCTACATAATTTTAGGACTTAACTCTTACACCCCGTATATTTATTTCGATCTCTCTTATAATTGATTAAGCGGTAGCTAAACTTAGAGTTTTTTCTATTCCTCATAAATTCACCTCAAACTTTTGCTCTGGAATAGCAAAAGCGTAAGTATGAGGGTATTTGATGAATTGTAAATATATGTATTTTTGTGCACATTAATTTAGTCGTTTTCATTTATTTTCGTCGTTTTTACTTATTTTTGTTCAATAAAATGCTCCTATTCTTGTAAATTTACTACTAACTTGTTTTATTTTATTTTTCAGAAAAATTTCAAAATCTGCCAAAATTGGGCAGTACACGCCAGTGTCATTTGGATCACGCCTGTGACCGGGGTGTGACAGCTCAAAATCCCGTGAAGTTGCAAATTTCTGAAGTAAAAAACTAGTCATGCCTGGAGTCACGCCCGTGTTACCCGACACGGTGCGTGACACAAGCCCGTGTCCCCTCCACTCGATGAATTCAATTCAACGATCGTCGAACCCGAGACACGCCCAAAGTCACGCCCGTGACCTAGGGCATGACTCAATCTCAGCTCGACGATTTCATCTCGACACTTTCCGCTCGACGATTGTCGAGTTTCGACACCAACCAACACGCCCAGCGTCACGCCCGTGACCGTGGGCGTGACTTCACCAACTGGCCCGACAAGATGCTGCCAAAGACTTTTGACGCAACCCGCGCCCGGTTCTACCTCCCCGACAAGCCAGCGTCATGCCCGTGACCTGGGGCATGACATCCTAGAACTCAGCCCGAAGTCAACTTTCCTGTCAAATCGTCGGCCGCCATCATGAATAGTAGTGACACGCCCCCCCGACACGCCCGTGTCGGATGGCGTGTACTTAGAATTTTTTGCCTATAAATTGCCCATTTCTGTAAGGTCCAAGGGTTCACATTTTTGAGCCACTTTTTATGTGTTTTGTGGGCTGCATCTGTGATTCCCTTGCTATGTAAGGAGATTTTTTCCCCCTTTTTCTTTCATGTTTGTTTTTTGCTTTAGCTTTAGCTTTGTAATAGCTTGTAATAGTTTCCTTTAATCAATAAAAATGTTAGTTTTTCTCTTCTTATTTGGCTTTGGAATGAACTCTTGTGCCCACTTTTCTTCTCATTTTATCGTTAGTTTCACCTTTGTTTTTCTCTTTATGAAAAGTGTGTGTGTGTGTGTATGAGTGTAACATGTTTAATAGTAATGTTTTAATTTGTCTTCATGATAGGTTTTGTAGTAGATTTCATTTCCAAGCATGGTATGATGTGGTTATCTCATCTTCAACATGTTCATCCTTAATGTTTTTTGTTTATTATTTCATACTTATGTATTTGTAAAAGAGATTTGAAAGTGAATTTTATTTTCTTTTCTTAGGTTTTTTGTAGGATTGTAAAACCTCTTTTTGTTCTTTTCATTTTCTTTTTCACTTTTTTATCACTTTTATGAAAACATAAGAATGAAAATCTTGTAATTTTAATTTTCCAAGAACTTTGGTTTTTAATTTGTTTTGAAAAACCTAAGCATGAAAAAGTAAATGTTTTAATTTTTAGGTAACTTTCATTTTGCTTTTAATTTGTGTGTGTGAGTGTATGAGAATAATGTTTTGATGCTTTGTTCAATTTATGTAGAGTGTGTGAGTGTAGGTGTTAGTTTTTCATGCTTTATTTTTCATGCTTTATTTTATCGTTTTCTTTAATTATGTAGAGTGCGTGTCTGTAGGAGTTAGTTTTATTGCTTTCTATCAATTCTTATAGAGTGTATGTGTTTGTGTGCATTTATTTCCGCCTACTCGTTAAGAGTTAAATGACGCATCGTTTTCATTTCTCGCCTACTCGTTTGAGTAGGACTTGTAATTTTCTTTTTTTATTTTTCCGCCTACTCACTTGAGTTAAATGGACGGACTTTATTTCCCGCCTACTCATTTGAGTAGGACTTGTAATCGCATTTATTTTCTCCTACTCATTTGAGTAGGACTCGCTTTCATTTTAGTCCTATTCGATGGAGTAGGACTTGCAATTTTCAGCTTTTATTTCCCGCCCCCACTCATTTGAGTGGTACTTGCAATTTCAATTATGCAAATTTCTTTCATGTGTAACTTAGTTTTTGTTTTATTTATAATTTGGAGTGTGCGTGAGTTCTTGTTTTAGCTAACTTTTTAGTTTTCTAAATGTTTGTTGTTTTTATGTCCTCTTCTTATAATCATTTAGCATTTAATTTCGAACTCGCGCCTCATGAAATTATAAAGCCGTCCCCATACCGATGTGTGGCTAATCGCTATTAGCCTCGACATCGAAGAGCATTGAGACATTTAAAATGATTTGTAATAATTGAAGGTCTTTATTTTCATTTTTATTTAAGGACTTAAGGTTTACCCCGGGTTAACGACACGTAGGAACACAAATCGATGTGTGGGCCCTATTTCCGTTATCCATACACTAGCTAGCCGAGAGGCCGTGCGTATGGACAGATCACCCCTGGGTAAATAGAGTTGCATGCATACCCTCGAGGGAGGACAAGCGTAATTCTACCGGATTGAGTTCCCCACCCAATAGCGGGGTTCTTAGCATAAAGCGGGCGTTAAGAGGAATCCTTCGTCGGACTAACGTTCGGTCGAATAGTCTTAACGTTCAGGTGAGCAACATTCCTAGAGATAAGTGCACTCACATTTGTGGAACCTCCACGACCAAGTTGCCTTTTAATTAATTTGAAAACTAAGCCCTATAATTATTAAAAATTATTTTAGTCTTAATCCGATTCGATGCCGAGCGTTAACCCTTCATCGAATATTTTCTAAATCATTTTTTCGCTCCTTTACTTTTTCCGTCTTTACTTAATTAAAAAATCCACCTTACTTTCAGTAAAATAATAGTCCTCCCGGAGGAGTAAGAATAGTCAACACGACCCCGAGAATAATACGACCTCGGTATTCCCCCGAATATCGAGTACTACTTGCGATAGGTGCACTTGCCTCCTGTAGCACGCCCGCAGCGATCGACTCACCGAACCAACCACAGTAAGAGTCTGTTCGCGGGCGCACCAATCACCTAGTCAACAGTTTAAAAACTATACTTATACGCGGCGGAAAATACTTTATTTATATTTGACACCCTATGAGAGTGCATAAGTGTCCCACGAGGTCCACTTATACTATGCAAGACTCTAGATTTATTTTATATTATAAGTAGGAAAACGATCTTTTTATGTTACTTGGAAAGTAGTGTATGAGCTTTATAAACATGCTGATCATGAGATTTACTTATTATAGTGTTTTTAGGTTTCAAAATAACTAGCAACCTAGCATAAATATTCCCAAGAGCAAGTAGACTATCTCCAGAAATGTAGTAGTAAAAGAAACATATCTAGTATCACAAGGTAAAACTACCAGTGGGTGCCAACAAACTGACACGAACCCACTAGCATGCATGTATGTTTGTAAGAAAAGCAGAAAAACTACCTCACAACAGCAAGAGAAAGATCCCTACAACTCAAGGGATCACCAGCAACACCACAGCAAATCTAGCCGCCTACCTGGCTACTAATCAGATCCTGAGGCATTCAGAAAAGAAAAGAATACCTCAACAAGTAAAACAAGAAAATCTGAATTAGGGCATTAAATCAAAATGGAACAAGAGAGTAAGTAAACTTGACAGTAAAAGCAAACACTGTCCAAAGTAAGCAAAAGTACACAAAGTACAAAGTAACAACAACAAGCCCTGCCCAAATCCTGCAGAGGCTACAAGGCAAAAGTCAAGAAAACTTGCCACAATATGCTACATTCTACAAGGAAGAAACACCTAATAATCCTAATTTGTGAGTTAATGGTAGTAGTAAACAACATGGACCTGAGTTGGTGACCAAAAACAGTCCCCCAACAAAACAGTTCCAACTAAAAATAAAATTTCACTGTGTCAGCACTAAACCACCACAAACCCAGCCCGTTCCTGGGATTAAAAGGGTGGCAGCCACATCAATTCCCAGCCCGTACCTGGGACTAAAAAAGTGGCGGCCACAGCTCGCACACGAACATCCCGCTCCTTTAGAGCGTCAAAATACCACTACCCGCCATAACCCATGATTCGGCCCTCAAAACAAAGGAAGAACAAAAGGCCGACAAGACATTCCCCCCTAGGAGGTATTCACTCGGGAAGACGAAAAAAAACTGAGAAGGAAAAAAATCCCAGCCTACAGGAATCGTCGATCTCCAGCCACAGGAAATCGTCGAACTCCGTTCGACGATTTTCCTTTCGTCGAACACAGGCACGGGAAAAATCGTCGAATGCCGTTCGACGATTTTCCTTTCGTCGATCACAGGTCACAGGGACAATCGTCGAACGCCGTTCGACAATTTTCCGATCGTTGAACACAGGTCACAGAATCAATCGTCGAACGCCGTTCGACAATTTCGCGTTAAACGCAGGCCACAGGAAATCGTCGAATTCCGTTCGACGATTTTCCATTAAACGTAGGCCACAGGAAACCGTCGAATTCCGTTCGACGATTTTGCGTTAAACACCGGACACAGAAAATCGTCGAACTCAGTTCGACGATCCTCGTCGAACTCAGCTCGACGATCCTCGCCGAACCCAGGCAACCGGAGATCGTCGATCTCAGTTCGACGATCATCGTCGAACTCAAGTCGACGATCTTCGTCGATCTCAAACAACCAGAGATCATCGATCTCAGTTCGACGATCCTCGTCGAACTCAGGTCGACGACATTTGCTGAACTGGCTGCGTTGAGTACACCGTGATCCTGAACAACCACCTTCATTTCCGACCAATCCTCTTAGCCTAATTCGATCCTATCACTCACAAAGTAAGTATGAAAACCCCCTGCTACTAATTCTAGGACCGATAGGCTAATTGCTACCCAAACCGAGATTAACAGGGAACCATTTGATAAAAAGAAAACAACACTACTGCAACCCTGTCGGAAACTTGGATTTTTTTTAGAACTTGAGAAAATACAAAAAGAAACATAAAGGTGCATTATGGTTTAAGATCCACATGATTTTGACGAAAAAAACAGAGCAAATAACAATCTCAGGGAAAACTTGAATGATTACAGCAAATTTGACCATGAAAAGGAGAAGGAAAACTTGGCAAGGGTAGGAGCACCACTTGCCTCAAATACCAACGATTTATCTTGCACAGCCCTTCCTCTCTCTCTCGGCTGCAGCCGCAACAACACCTAAACAGGATTTCAAGAGTTTTAATGGCGGAAAAGGATCAAACCAAAAATTCCGAGACCCCTAGAAACACCACAAAAATTGAATCTCTTACCGTAGGAATGAAGGTCTAGGCGAGAGCACTCCAAATCCGCTTTCGGAACCGAATTCCCTCCAATAACGCTCCCAGAATCGGCGTCTGAAGGGGAGCAGGGTTGGCGGTTTTTCTTCCTCTTGAACAGGTGACGGTTATACTCTCACAGAAAGAGACGATGAGAAGTCTCGATTTTGTCTTGAGACTATAAATATATATGCAGGGACAAGCCTTATGAGCCCTAACAGACACCTAAAGCCACTGGATTCCTTCAAACTTTATTAATTAATTATTTGCATCATTATTAGCAACACATCAAAACGACGCGAAAACCGAACCACCTCGGAATCCGACGAAAGTCACACCGTAGCTAAATACCCATGCTACGAACACAATGGCGAAGTCGAAATCAACTTTCAACAAACAAAACTCGGGTTATCACTACCCGAAGCCAAAACACAAGCATCCCCCAAGAGGCATCACCGGTCACCAAAACAGACCCGGCTTGCTAGGGGATCTTGCCAAAAAGGCTGCCAACAACCACACAAGGAAAATAATGAGCTAAAACCATGCTCTAACAAATGGCAGATGCCAGAAATGCGACAACGTAATGCCCAACGAGAATTAAATAATTGCAGAAAAATCAGGGGTGTTACAGTCACTCCCCCTAAAAGAAAGTTTCGTCCCGAAACTTTACGTACACAACTTCTACTATAGAAGGAAAGTAACAAAACAAGAGCTACAAGAAATAAACGTACAAATCAAATCAAGTGAACAGATGAGGGTGAGCATCCCTCATAGCCGACTCTAGCTTCCAAGTCACACTTTCCAAATCCTGATTCTTCCATAGAACTTTCACCAACGGGATAGACTATGTCCGCAACACCCGATCTTGAGTATCCAAGATGCGGACTGACACCTCAACATATGAAAGATTAGGCTCCAACTGGGGCACATCATCCAAGACTTGCCCACTGCTTCGCACACACTTCCTTAATTGGCTTACGTGAAACACATTATGAATATCCGGGAAATTTGTTGGCAAATCCAATCTATATGCTGACACGCCAATCCGTTCAACAATCTTAAACTGGCCTATATACCTCGGATCCAATTTCCGGTTCTTACCGAACCTCTTAACACCAACCATCGGAGAAACCTTAAGAAACACAAGGTCCCCTATAGAAAATTTCAAGTCAGACCTACGCCGGTTGGCGTTCTTCTCATATCTCTCCTGAGCTATATGAAGCTTTTCTCGAATAAGCTTCACTGTGACTTCCATTTCCTCGAGCGCATCCGGACCCTGCACAGGCCTCTCACCGACCTCGGTCCAAAACAAGGGAGTTCTGCAGCGCCTCCCATACAAGGCTTCAAACGGATCCATTTGCAAGCTCTCCTGGGAATTGTTATTGTATGAGAATTCCATAAGCCACAAACGCTCATCCCACGCTCCTCCGTGGTCCAAGATGTCGCACATGATCATATCGTCAACTATCTGGTTCACTCGCTCAGTCTGACCATTGTTCTGCGGGTGGTAAGCTATAAAATGCCTCAAATCTGTACCCAAACCCTCTTACAGACTCCTCCAGAAGCGAGATGTAAAACAAGAGTCTCGATCCGAAATGATGCTAACTTGCACACCGTGTAAACGGATGACTTCATTCAGATACATCTCTGCAATCTCTTTCATCGGATAGTCAATCTTGAACGGCACAAAGTGAGCACAGTTCGTCAGTCTGTCCACTATAATCCAAACAGAATCAAATCCCCTTGGAGATCTCGACAAGCCCATAATGAAGTCCATAGAAATACTTTCCCACTTCCAAGTAGGGATCTCCAACGAAGTCAACTTTCCACCAGGCCTTCCATGATCGGCCTTCACACGCTTGCAAGTGTGGCGCTCAGCAAAAAATCATGCTATATCACCCTTCATCCCATACCACCAGGCAATCTGCTTCAATTCATGATACATCTTTGTAGATCTTGGATGGTAGGCAACACTGGATCCATGAGCCTCTCTGCAAATCATACCCCTGATGTCTCCAACAACGGGGATGCAAAACCTGTCGCAGTACTTCAAAGTACCCGCATAATCGATAGAAAAATCCGGCAACTCCCCTCTCTCAGTCCTGAGGTATAAGTGCAGAAGATCCGGATCATCCTTCTGGTGCAACCTGGTAATTGAAATCCAAGACGGCTCTGCCACTGCCAAACTGCTCTGCATGTCACAGCATCCCACGGAGATATCCATCAGGAGGAACTCTTCAACTAAATGATTGGCGGTGAGATTAAAGATCTTCCCCGTCTTCTGGCTCTGGGCATCGGCTACCACATTGGCCTTCCCCGGATGATATTGTATATCCACATCATAATCGGCCACATACTCTAGCCACCGCCGTTGGCGCAGATACAACTCCTTTTGTGTGAACACGTACTTTAGGCTTTTATGATCGGTGTTGATCTTGCACTGAGCACCATAATGTAAATGTCTCCACAGCTTCAGGGTAAAGATCACTGCTGCGAACTCAAGATCATACGTAGGGTAGTTCCTCTCATGAGTCTTCAATTGCCTCGACCCATACGCAATCACCTTACCTTCTTGCATCAACACAACTCCGACCCCAACATGTGATGCATCCACATACACATCATAGTCCATGCCCGTCGTAGGCAATGTCAAAACAGGAGCAGTTCACAACCTCCTCTTTAGCTCCAGAAAGGCCTCCTCGCATTTCTCACTGCAAATGAAGGCCACATTCTTCTACGTCAACTTAGTCAAGGGCGCTGCCAGTGTAGAAAAGCCCTCCACGAATCTTCTATAATAGCCGGCCAACCCCAAGAAGCTCCTAATCTCCTTGGGCATTCCCGGCCTGCTCCAATCCATCACTGCAGAAATCTTTTTCGGGTCGACCGAGATCCCATCCTTATTCACCACGTGGCCCAAAAATGAGACCTGAGGCAACCAAAATTCGTACTTGCTCAACTTGGCGAATAACTTGTGGTTCCTCAACTCTGTTAGGACCAAGCGCAGATGCTGCTCATGCTCCTCAGCACTGCGAGAAAAAATCAGAACATTGTCTATAAATACGACCACAAACTTATCCAGAAAATCCTTGAACACCCGGTTCATCATGTCCATGAATGCTGATGGCGCGTTGGTCAAACCAAACGACATAACCAGGAATTCGAAATGCCCATACCTCGACCTGAAAGCAGTCCGTGGAATGTCCGACTCACGGATCCTGAGCTGATGATAGCCTGAATGAATATCGATCTTGGAAAACACCGTGCTACCACGCAACTGATCAAATAAGTCATCGATCCTCGGCAGAGGGTACCTGTTCTTAGTGGTAACTTTGTTCAGCTCCATATAATCGATGCACAGCCTCATCGACGCATCCTTCTTCTTCATAAATAGAATAGGAGCACCCCAAGGCGACGAACTCGGCCTGATAAAACCTTTGGCCAACAACTCATCCAACTGGACTCGCAACTCCTCCAACTCACGTGGGGCCATCCGGTAAGGCGCCTTAGCAATAGGACGCGTACCCGGTTCCAAATCAATCACAAACTCAACATCCCGCTCGGGGGGAAGACCGGGTAGGTCATCAGGAAAAACATCAGAGAAACCAAGAACAATAGAAATCTCCTCCAAGCGCGGTACACTAACTGCAGTCCCAACCACCGAGACTAAACAAGCAAAAGAATCAGAATGAAACAACTTCTGAGCACATACCGCAGAAATGATAGGAGAATCCTGGCACAGATCAGCATACACACTTCCAGGCTGACCGTTGTCCTTGATGAAGTACAAGCGCTTCCCTTTGCACTGAATAACCGCATCATACTTAGACAACCAGTCCATGACCAGAATAACATCGAAGTCCTCTAGATCAATCATCTTCACTTCTGCCTTCGCAAGAAAGTCCCCCAACAAAACAGGGCAATCTAGAATACCCAAATCTGACAACACAGATTCACTAAAATGGAACTTGATGTGGAAGGTATCATGAACTTGATCTAGAATCAACCGATAACACTCTACAAACGCTCTAGCCACAAACGAGTGGGTAGCGCCGGAGTCGAACAGAACACGCGACCAGCAGTTCTTCACCTTAAATTTCCCTATAGGAGCACATAAGCAACTAAGGCACTACCAAAAAAAACTATAACCATTCTAGCAAATAAAACTTTCAGGCGAGGAAAATGACTAACCTGAGATTACCTGAATCGAAGCTTGAGCCTCCTCGGAAGAGATCACGTTCAGCTTCCCTTTGCCCTTGTCCACATGTTGAGGCAGAGGTAAAGCCTGAAGTGGAACTGCCTGAAGAATGTGCTGGACCTGAGGACACCTAGTCTTGATATGGCCCTTCTGGCCATACTGAAAGCAGACCATATCCTTGGACCAGCATTGGGCAGCATCATGCCCGGGTCGCTTGCAAACAGAACAGGAAACATCCTTCCTAGGAGCACCTTGAAGAGCATGAACTTGCTCCTTCTTATGAGCTCCCGCCTTCTTGAAACACCTCTCAACTGGGTGGCCTGACCGGCCACAGAAGCTACACAGCACCTTGCTCTTCTTTCCTGAAGCAGCATCGAGTACCTGGGGGTTCTTCTCTTCAGTAAACTTCCTCTTGTCCTTCCTCATTTGCTGGCCTCTATTTTTTGCGGTCTCAATTGCCTCTATTTTCAGAGCAACCTCCACTACCCCTGCACAAGTCACTGATCCATAAGCACTGGCTAACTGCTGAACCTCCTTCCTCAAGACACCAAGGAAACGCTTGACTCGATCAGCTTCAACACTCACCAGCCCAGGGGCAAACCGGTTCAACTTGCTGAACTCTATCTCGTACTCACTGACCGTGAGTTGCCTCTACTTCAGGTGAAGGAAGTCGTTCATAAGTCGGTCACGCTCGACCGAATGCAAGAACTTCCTCAACAGCATCTCCTTGAACAATCCTCTAGAGAAACCAGCCACCAAGCTCTCCTTTTCACTTCACCACCAGCTCTAAGCCAAACCCTTTAGCTGATAGGCGGCTATCATCACTCTCTGATCATCTGCAACACCGGATTACGAGAACATCTCCTCCATTGAAATCAGCCAATCATCTATGATCATGAAATCTGCCTTCCCATCATATGTAGGAAGGCTAAGTCTCTGAAACAGAGAAATGAAGGCCATCTCCGCTGGAACCACCACTGGAGGTCTCAGGGGAGCAGGAGGGGGAGGGGCAGCCTGGGCGGATAGGCCGGGCGGCCTGGGCGGACAGCATTGGCGGAGTAGGTGGACTGGGCGGACTGTTGTGTGCGGCCTGGTGGAAAGTCTAGTGGAAGCCGGCTGTCTTCTGAGCGGGTTGCACGGGTGAAGTCTTCGGACTATGCGGCCTGTTATCTGCGGATAGGACGTTAGCTATTTGGTTTAGCCAAGGAGCGGCCTGAGCGGATAGAGGCTTGCGAACTGGTGCATTGCTCAGTGGACGCGGTGCAAGCTTGTGCTGATTGGCAGTTTGGCTCATGTCCGCGGGAAGCTTGCGGACTAGTGTGTCCGCGGTATGGGCTGTTGCGGACTGGGCTTAGAGCTTGGCTGAGGCCTTGTCGAGCTCTGGTGTTCAGCAGGTGCTTTGCTGTGGAGGTCGTTGGCTGACTGGTGTGTGGAGTCCGGGAGATGACTGCTGCGTTAGGCAGGTGTGCGAGTAGCCTGCGGACTGCTGGCGGTCTGTGCTAGGGTGTTTGGCGGACGGGAGTTAATGTCCACCATGCTCGCATTGGCCTTTGATGGTTTCGGACTTGGTCACACTATGTGCGAAGACCACGGTGTCCGCAGTATCCACCAAGTCTGCTGCTGACCGGGCGGACGGTTGCTGTCTGCCTTTGGTCATGGACTTGTGGCGGATTGAGGTTTGAGTCTTGCGGACTTCCTCGGGTTGTGCGGATAGCCATTGAAGGGGGATTGCTATCCTGCAGTTGTTGGAGGCTTTGCGGGCTGATGCCTTGTCCGCATAGCTTGGGCGGACTGATGAGGGTTCACCAATGTTGCCTTGCTCCTGGCGATTTTCCTTGGTATCCGGCTAAGTCCTTGCGGACTCGGCGGACGGTGTTTTGCTATCGCGCGGGCTGGGGCGATGTCTCTATCTCTACTGCGGTGATCACACTCCTCACCTCGCCTATAAATAGGACCCCCCCTGGCAGGTCTACTGTAACTGAGTGAACAGTAAGTTGGGTTGGGCGAGGTGCTGCGGTCTCAGTTTTTCTGTCCACGCGGATTGATTCAGAGTTGACTGTTTGCTGTGTGCAGGTCGCGCGGGTAGCTTCAAGGAGCCAGGAGTTTGGCTTTGACTTCGGTCAAGTTCTTGGAAATGTGCGGACTTTGCGGATTCAGCAGGAGGTCGCTCTGCGGCTTGTCAGCTCTGTTTTCATCATTGCCAGCTTCAATAACCTGTCCGCCAGTCTCAGGTGGGTAGGCGATTGTTCCTCAGTTCCTCAGTAGGAGGCAAATAACGGTGTGTCTGCGTGGCCTCGCGGCTTCGGCGGACTCCGTGGCTATTCGACGGATTGCAGCTTAAGTTCGGGCGATCTCAGCGGACTCGGCGACTTCGGCGACCTCGGCGGTCTCGGCGGACTCCGGTGCTGTCCGCCCGACTTGGTTTTTGGTGCTTTCTGTTTACAGCTGTCTATAATAGCGAAATCATGTCTCGCTATGTATACCTCGCCTTATAAAGAATTTGAATGTATATAAGATCTGCTTGTGCTTCTATTGTTTTTTGGGATTAGCCTTGTTCCTTGGTTTTCCGCTGGTTCAACGTGAGAACTGGGTAGTGCCGAAGATATTAATTTGGCGTTTGGGCTACCTTGCTGACCACGCTAAGAAAATTTAACATGGTATCAGAGCGAGGTTCAGTTGCGTGAGCGGTAGTCAACCAGTGTTGTTACTCAGGGCTTGAGTGGTGATCAACCTGTGTTGTTGCTCGGAGCTTCTGAAAGGGTTCCAACAGGTGTTGCAATGGAAGGGAGCTTTGCAAGGGGTCTTGGCATTGAACACTTAACGCCGACTAACTTCAAGAAGTGGAAGTCGTGCATGAAGAGTTATCTTCTTGGCGAGGAGCTGTGGGAAGTCATCGGTGGTGATGACAGACAAGAAGTTACCACTGTGTTCGGTACTGCTGAGCAAGTACGGCTATGGCGAAGAACAAATGCTAAAGCGGAGTTCATTCTCAAGAGGTTCGTGTCTCCAGAACTGTTTGATCACATCATTGGATGTGAGTCGGCTGCTGATATTTGGACAATCATTGATGAGTTGTTCAATAGGAAGAATGTGGCGCGACTTCAGTTTCTGGAGAATGAGTTGGCTAGAACAACTCAAGGAGACCTTTCCATCTTGAAGTACTTCTTAAAGATGAAGAGCTTGTGTGCTGAGCTGTCAGCACTGGATCCTGATGAGCCCATCTCTGAGGCTAAGATGAAAAGGCACATTATCCGCGACTTGCGGAAGGAGTATGTGGCCTTTGTGACATCTATTCAAGGGTGGGCTACTCAGCTGTCTTTGCTGGAGCTGGAGAATCTGCTTGCATCGCAGGAGAGCTTGGCAAGGCAGATGGCTGGAGTTAATCTTAATCAGGAAGGCAGCGAAGCTCTCTTCTCAGGCAAGAAGAAAGGATGGGAAGGGAAGAAGAAGAAGAAGGTGCAAGCCACTGGTGAGAAGGAGACTTCAACTTCATATCAGCCAGAGAGGAGCAATGCTCCTAAGGACTGGAAGAAGAACTTGAAGTGCTACCGGTGTCATCAGCGAGGGCACTTCAAGCGGGACCGCAAGGTCAAACTGCAGCCTGGGCATGCTACGGGAAAGGAGGAAGCTTGCTCGAGAAGTGAAGAAGCAGAATGGGGTGGAGCTTTCATGACAGACACTTGTGTCCGTGCCTTGTCTGCTGAGGACTTCAACGGCGAGTAGATCGTGGACTCCGGGTGTGGTCATCACCTCACCGGAGATAAGTCGAAGTTCACCTCCATGCAAGCATACTCAGGTAATGAAGTTATTATCACTGCTGATAATACTGTTTATGCAGTAGAGAAAGAGGGGGTCATGTCATTGGGTAGTGATCAGGGGCCACTCACATTAAGGAGTATGTATCACGTGTCGGGCATGAAGAAGAACCTCTTCTCGGTGACCAATGTGATGGATGCTGGTTATCACGTTCTGTTTGGGCCAACATACGTGAGGTTCCTTCGCAACGTATCAGCGGTTAAGGCTGATGTTGCTCATATAGGGAGGAGGGTTAAGAACTTGTTTGTTCTTGCAACCAATGCTTATGTTGATCGAATGAGGGCCAATGATAGCGCTGCTATATGGCATGAGAGGTTGGGGCATGTTGGCATGGACAAGCTGAAGGTGATGGCTAGTAGAAGTTTGGTGAAAGGGTTGTCTAAGTTATCCTCCTTTGGTGACGGGCATGTTTGCGCGGGCTATCAATATGGTAAGGCACATCGCCTTCCGTTTGATAAATCACAAACAAGGAGGAAGCTATCATTGTAGTGCATTCATGGAGACTTGATGGGACTGATGGTTACTGTCAGCCTTGGAGGAAGCAGATACATGCTTGTCTTGATTGATGACTACTCAAGGTATACTTGGGTGTACTTCTTAAAGGAAAAGTCAGAAGCCTTCCGTTTGTTTATGGAGTTTAAGGAGTTGGTAGAAGGCCGGCTTGGCTTGCGAATCAAGAATCTTAGGACGGACAACGGTGGTGAGTTTATCTCCTCCGAGATTTCTAACTTCTGCAGGAAGCACGGGATCCAACGGGAACTTACTTGTGCTCACACTCCACAACAAAATGGGGTAGCAGAGCGGAAGATCCGTCATCTGACGGAGACCTGCAAATGCTGGCTTCATGCGAAAGATATCCCAAGGTCCTTTTGGGTGGAGGGAATGTCTTGTGCTGCTTACGTCATCAACAGGATGCCACTCAGCCCAATCAACATGAAGACTCCTATTGAGCTGTTGCTGAAGGAGAAGCCGAGTGTGGTACACCTTAGGGTGTTCGGTTCAACTTGCTACATGCATGTCCCAGATGCTTCACGGACTAAGCTGGATGTAAAGGCAAGGAAGCTTGTCTTTGTTGGCTACGATGAGCGGAAGAAGGGATGGAAATGCATGGATCCTGTGACGAAGAAGTTCGTGGTGTCAAGAGACGTTGTCTTTGACGAGCTGACATCATATGGAGGTGGCTCGATTGAGCTAACCGGAAGTAGTAAAGTTGATGAAGCACCGGTGGTGGCTGCTGAAGGCTTGGAAGAGGAGCTTGCTGTTTCACCAGCAGCTCCTGTTGCTTCTAACTCCGAGGCTGAGCCTTCTGGCTCAGGAAGCAGGGATCAAGGAGCCGACCCTTCGGAGATCGAAGAGGGTTGTTAAGCCACCGGCTCGATACTGTGATGAGAATGCAGTGAGCTTTGTCTACTGCTTCTTTGCAGGTCCTCTGGATGAGCGAGAGCCTGCAAACTTCAACGAGGCCACTGGAGTGAAGGAGTGTGAAGGTGCCATAAAAGAAGATATTGATGCTCTGAAGAAGAATGAAACCTGGGACCTTGTGCCCAAGGTTGATGGCATTACTCCGGTTAATTGCAAGTGGGTGTATAAGTTGAAGAAGAAGGCTGATGGGAGCATTGATCGGTTCAAAGCTCGCCTGGTCGCTAGAGGATTCTCACAACAGTATTGAGAAGACTATGAGGAGACATTCAGTCCAGTTGCGAAGATGACTTCAGTTAGAGTGGTGATCGCCTTGGCTGCTAGCAAGGGATGGAGGTTGTGGCAACTCAATGTGAAGAATTTCGTTCTTTACAGAGAGATTGACAAGGACATCTTCATGGATCAGCCGCTTGGTTTTGTCTCTGAAAAGCATCCGGACTATGTCTGCAAACTCAGGAAGGCACTCTATGGGTTGAAGCAAGCTCCTAGAGTGTGGTATGGGAAGATTGCAGAGTACTTGCAATTCTGTGGATACCTTGCTTCCAACTCGCATTCAAGCTTGTTCGTCAAGAAGAAGGGGGAGCTACAAGTCTTGGTCCTGCTGTATGTGGATGACATGATCATCACAGGGAACTCGGAGGGGGGAAGTAGCAAGCATCAGGGCTGAGCTTGCTATACGCTTCAAGATGAAAGACTTGGGAGAGCTTCATCACTTTCTCGGTCTTGATGTGGAGAGGAAGGAGTGCGGGGTTCTCATTTGCTAGAAAGGGTATGCAGATCACATTGTGAAGCGGTTCGGCATGGGCAAAGGGAAGAAGTGCTCTACTCCACTGGAACCTGGGCTGAAGCTTCGACGAGATGAGGGAAGGGTTCTTCATGATACCTTGGTGTTCAGGGCTCTTGTTGGGAGCTTGATTTACCTGACGATTACAAGGCCGGACATTGCTTATGCTGTTGGCCGAGTAAGTCGGTGTATGGCTGAACTAAGGAAATCTCATCTAGTGGCAGCGAAGGGTATTCTGAAGTATGTCAAGGCGACTTCTGACATGGGACTCCTCTATGGAAGGGACTCGGAGTTTGCATTGCTTGGGTACACGGATGCTGACTATGGCGGTGATTCGGATGATTAGAGGTCTACTTCAGGTTATGTGTTCACATGCAGTTCAGCTAGCATCTCGTGGTGTTGCAAGAAGCAGGACTCGGTGTTCGTCTCAACTACGGAGGCAGAGTATAAGGCTTTGGCCTTGGCTGCTCGAGAAGCCATCTGGTTGAGGAGGCTTATAGAGGATGTTCATGAAGAAGTGCAAGGGCCAACTTTACTCCAGGGTGACAATGAGAGTGCTCTCAAACTGGTTAACAATCCAGTGTGTCACGCCAGGACCAAGCATATAGAGATTGATCACCATTTCATCAGCGAGAAGGGTTGGAAGGATCTCTGCTGGTCGGGCATGTTCGGAGTGAAGATAATCTTGCTGACATCTTCACGAAGCCACTGTCGAAGGGGCCCTTTGAGCGCTTGCGCAGCTTGCTGGGCTTGGTCACCACTTCCCACTTCAAGGGGGAGTGTTGAAATTTGTGAAGTGGAAGTGGTTGACAGGACAGGCCGGGCGGCCTGGGCGGACAGCATTGGCGGACTGTTGTGTTCGGCCTGGTGGAAAGTCTAGTGGAAGCCGGCTGTCTTCTTAGCGGGTTGCACGGGTGAAGTCCGCGGACTATGCAGCCTGTTATCTGCGGATATGACGTTGGCTATTTGGTTTAGCCAAGGAGCTGCATGAGCGGATAGAGGCTTGCAAACTAGTGCATTGCTCAGTGGCCGCGGTGCAAGCTTGTGCTGATTGGCGGATTGGATCATGTCCGCGAGAAGCTTGCGGACTAGTTTGTCCGCGGTATGGGATGTTGCGGACTGAGCTTAGAGCTTGGCTGAGGCCTTGTCGAGCTCTGGTGTTCAGCAAGTGCTTTGCTGTGGAGTTCGTTGGCGGACTGTTGTGTGGAGTCCGGGAGAAGACTGTTGCGTTGGGCATGTGTGCGAGTAGCCTGCGGACTGCTGGCGGTCTGTGCTAGGGTGTTTGGCGGACGGGAGTTTATGTCCGCCATGCTCGCATTGGCCTCTGATGGTTTTGGACTTGGTCACACTCTGTGCCAAGACCATGGTGTCCGCAGTATCCGCCAAGTCCGCTGTTGACCGGGCGGACGGTTGCTGTCTGCTTTTGGTCATGGACTTGTGGCGGATTGAGGTTTGAGTCTTGCTGACTGCCTCGGGTTGTGCGGACAGCCATTGAAGGGGGATTGATGTCCTGCAGTGGTTGGAAGCTTTGCGGGCTGATGCCTTGTCCGCATAGCTTGGGCGGACTGATGAGGGTTCGCCAATGTTTCCTTGCTCCTGGCGGTTTTCCTTGGTATCCGGCTAAGTCCTTGTGGACTCGGAGGACGGTGTTTTGCTATCGCGCGGGCTGGGGAGGTGTCTCTATCTCTTGGGTGGTGACCACACTCCTCACCTCGCCTATAAATAGGACCCCCTGGCAGGTCTACAGTAAATCAGTGAACAGTAAGTTGTGTTTGGCGAGGTGCTGCGGTCTCAGTTTTTCTGTCCGCGCAGATTGATTCAGAGTTGACGGTTTGCTGTGTGCAGGTCGCGCGGGTAGCTTCAAGGAGCCAGGAGTTTGTCTTTGACTTCAGTCAAGTGCTTGGAAGTGTGCGGACTTTGCGGATTCAGTAGGAGGTCGCTCTGCGGCTTGTCAGCTCTGTTTTCATCTTTGCCAGCTTCAATAACCTGTCCGCCGGTCTCAGGCGGGTAGGAGGTTGTTCCTCAGTTTCTCAGCAGGAGGCGAATAACGGTGTGTCCGCACGGCCTCGCGGCTTCGGCGGACTCCGTGGCTATTCGGCGGATTGCAGCTTAAGTTCGGGCAATCTCAGCGGACTCGGCGACCTCGGCGACCTCGGCGGTCTCGGCGGACTCCGGTGCTGTCCGCCCGGCTTAGTTTTTGGTGCTTTCTGTTTACAGCTGTCTATACTAGCGAAATCATGTCTCGCTACGTATACCTCGCCTTGTAAAGAAGGTGAATGTATATAAGATCTGCTTGTGCTTCCATTGTTTGTTGGAATTAGCCTTGTTCCTTGGTTTTCCACTAGTTCAACGTGAGAACTGGGTAGTGCCGAAGATATTAATTTGGCGTTTGGGCTACCTTGCTGACCACGCTGAGAAAATTTAACACAGCTGACCCCCCTGCAGGGTCTTGCACTCCCTGATTCTAACCTGCCACAACTGCCGCCAGAGACTGGATCTGGACCTGCATCTCCACCAACTGCCTGGTCAAGAAATCGTTGCTCAACCGCAAGCTCTCGATCACCGCATCACTCTGTGCTCCAGAAGTCTCACCCTCAGACAGGGGAGTCGACCTGGTCGAAGGACGTCTCGCCATTCTAAAACCATAGAAACTAAGGTCAAAACCTAGTACAACAGTTGGAACAAACTACCAGTACAGACAATACATACATAAATATGAACTTTTAACTGCTATACTTGATCTGGGATTTTATTTTGTTTAACAAAAGTGATGTTATGCCTAGCCTAGGATGGTTAACCACCATCAACTAACTCTTGTGCCTAGATCGGGAATGCATGAATTTATATTCTTTTTCTGATTTAAAAACCATGTGTGTACATATGTCATCCTGCAAATCTTTAACTTGGTACGTTGTGCTTATGTAATGTTATGCTATGCATGATTGTGCTATGCATTCTAAAAAAAGGCCCTAATGCATGTCATGAGTGGCATATGCATGAAAATGTTATGCATCCCATACTACATAACATTCTCATGCAATGAAAAAGAAACGTGTTAGTCGCATTCATGTGGTGAGGTTATGCATCCCATACTATATAACCCTCACATGTTGCCCCTATGGTGGATCCATATACAAACACATATTATGCATCCCATACTACATAATATGCCCCGTATACTTCATGTTATACTATGAGTGTAGTGTTCGTGCTTCAGCCAAGACGTGCCGATGACATATCAGTGTGTGTATGATATGATGCTAAACACCTAATACCTACAAGGAAAGGTTGCCCGACAAATTGTCAAGCAACCTCCCTCTGATACCAACAGTCACAACCCGCATTTTCTCCGAATTTGAGAAGTATCAGAGTATGAGAAAACACGCGTCGTGATGCCACGTCGAGTAGGGAATAACTGTCGATGCTCAGGCGAACACCACCTAACTAGACTATGAAAATTCGTAAGTTTAATGATTAGAAAAATTAGTTATATTTTAGAGGCCGTATCTCTCGGCTCAGTGGATCACCTAGTCCACAGTTTAAAAACTATACTTATACGCGGCGGAAAATACTTTATTTATATTTAACACCCTATGAGAGTGCATAAGTGTCCCCCGAGATCCACTTATACTATACAAGACTCTAGATTTATTTTATATTATAAGTAGGAAAACGATCTTTTTACATTACTTGGAAAGTAGTGTATGAGCTTTATAAACATGCTGATCATGAGATTTACTTATTATAGTGTTTTTAGGTTTCAAAATAACTAGCAACCTAGCATAAATCTTCCCAAGAGCAAGTAGACTATCTCCAGAAAGGTAGCAGTAAAAGAATCATATCTAGTATCACAAGGTAAAACCACCAATGAGCGCCAACAAACTGACACGAAACCACTGGCAAGCATGTATGTCTGTAAGAAAAGCAGAAAAACTACCTCACAATAGAAAGAGAAAGATCCCTACAACTCAAGTGATCACCAGCAACACCACACCAAATCTATCCGCCTACCCGGCTACTAATCAGAACATGAGGCATTCAGAAAATAAAATAATACCTCAACAAGTAAAACAAGAAAAATCTGAATTAGGGCATTAAATCAAAATGGAACAAGAGAGTAAGTAAACTTGACAGTAAAAGCAAACACTGTCCAAAGTAAGCAAAAGTACACCAAGTACCAGGTAACAACAACAAGCCCTGCCCAAATCCTGCAGAGGCTACAAGGCAAAAGACAAGAAAACTTGCCAAAATATGCTACATTCTACAAGAAAGAAACACCTAACAATAGTAATTTGTGAGTTAATGTCAGTAGTAAACAACATGGACCTAAGTTGGTGACCAAAAACAGTCCCCCAACAAAATAGTTCCAACTAAAAATAAAATTTCACTGTGTCAGCACAAAACCACCACAAACCCAGCCCGTTCCTGGGATTAAAAGGGTGGCGGCCACAGCAATTCCCAGCCCGTACCTGGGACTAAAAAAGTGGCGGCCACGACTCGCACACGAACATCCCGCTCCTTTAGAGCGTCAAAATACCACTACCTGCCAAAACCCACGATCCGGCCCTCAAAACAAAGGAAGGACGAAAGGCCGACAAGACATTCCCCCCTAGGAGGTATTCACTCGGGAAGAAGAAAAAAAACTGAGAAGGAAAAAAAATCCCAGCCTACAGGAATCGTCGATCTCTAGCCACAGGAAATAGTCGAACTCCATTCGACGATTTTCCTTTCGTCGAACATAGGCACGGGAAATATCATCGAACGCCGTTTAACGATTTTCCTTTCGTCGAACACAGGTTACGGGGACAATCGTCGAACGCCGTTCGACGATTTTTCGATCGTTGAACACAGGTCACGGAATCAATCGTCGAACGCCGTTCGACGATTTCGCGTTAAACGCAGGCCACAGGAAATCGTCGAATTCTGTTCGACGATTTTTCGTTAAAAGCAGGCCACAGGAAACCGCCGAATTCCGTTCGATGATTTTGTGTTAAACACCGGACACAAAAAATCGTCGAACTCACCTTGTCAAACTCGGCTCGACGGTCCACGCTGATCCTAGGCAACCGGAGAACGTTGATCTCAGTTCGACGATCATCGTCGAACTCAGGTAGACGATCTTCGTCGATCTCAAACAACCAGAGATCGTCGATCTCAGTTCGACGATCCTCGTCGAACTCAGGTCGACGACCTTCGCAGAACTAGCTGCGTTGAGTACACCGCGATCCTGAACAACCACATTCATTTCCGACCAATCCTCTGAGCCTAATTCGATCCTATCACTCACAAAGTATGAAAACCCCCTGCTACTAATTCTAGGACCGATAGGCTAATTGTTACCCAAACCGAGATTAACAGGGAACCATTTGATAAAAAGAAAACAAGACTACCGTAACCCGGGCGGAAACTTAGATTTTTTTTAGAACTTGTGAAAATACAAAAAGAAACATAAAGGTGCATTATGGTTTAAGATCCACATGATTTTGACGAAAAAAACAGAGCAAATAACAATCTCAGGGAAAACTTGAATGATTACAGCAAATTTGACCTTGAAAAGGAGAAGGAAAACTTGGCAAGGGTAGGAGCACCACTTGACTCAAATACCAGCGATTTATCTTGCACAGCCCTTCCTCTCTATCTCGGCTGCAGCCGCAACAACACCTAAACAGGATTTCTAGAGTTTTAATGGCGGAAAAGGATCAAACCAAAAATTCCGAGACCCCTAGAAACACCATGAAAATTGAATCTCTTACCGTAGGAATGAAGGTCTAGGCGAGAGCACTCCAAATCCGCTTTCGGAACCGAATTTCATCCACTAACGCTCCCAGAATCGGCGTCTGAAGGGGTGCAGGGTTAGCGGTTTTTCTTCCTCTCGAACAGGCGACGGTTATACTCTCACGGAAAGAGACGATGAGAAGTCTCGATTTTGTCTTGAGACTATAACTATATATGCAGGGACACACCTTATCAGCCCTAACAGACACCTAAAGTCACTGGATTCCTTCAAACCTTATTAATTAATTATTTGCATCATTATTAGCAACACATCAAAACGACGCGAAAACCTAACCACCTCGGAATCCGACAAAATTCACACCGTAGCTAAATACCAATGCTATGAACGCAACGGCGAAGTCGATATCAACTTTCGACGAACAAAACTCGGGTTATCATTACCCGAAGCCAAAACACAAGCATCCCCCGAGAGGCCTCACCGTTCTCCAAAATAGATCCGGCTTGCTAGGGGATCTTGCCAAAAAGGCTACCAACAACCACACAAGGAACCTAAAGAGCTAAAACCACGCTCAAACAAACGGCACATGCCGGAAACGCGCCAACGTAATGCCCAACGAGAATTAAATAATCGCAGAAAAATCGGGGCCATTACAGGGGAGCCCCTGTACTGTTCGTGAAGAAGAAGGATGGAACCCTGCATTTGTGCATAGATTATCGAGAACTCAATCAGTTGATGGTGCGGAACACTTATCCGCTACCTCGGATCGACGAGTTGTTCGATCAACTAGTGGGAGCACATTGCTTTTCTAAACTGGATCTGCTCTCTAGATACTATCTGTTGAGGATACGAGAGGGGGACATCTAGAAAACGGCCTTCAGTTCAGGATATGGTTTGTATGAGTTCACGGTAATGCCATTTGGGATCACAAATGCCCCTTCGGCCTTCATGAGTCTGATGAACAAGGTGTTTGAGCCATAATTGGACATCTTCATCATTGTTTTCATCGACGACATCTTGGTCTACTCAAAGACAGAGGAGGAGCATGTCGAGCACCTGACCTTGGTGTTGAAAAAATTGAAGGAGCACGCCTTGTACGCCAAATTTAGCAAGTGTGAATTCTGGCTCAAGGAGGTTGCTTTCTTGGGGAATGTGATAAGTGGGGCAGGATTAGCAGTGGATCCAGCAAAGGTGCGAGCCGTTAAGGAGTGGTCGACCTTGAAGTCGGCGGCCGATCTACGAAGCTTTCTTGGACTTGCTGGGTACTACCGCAAGTTCGTGAAAGGATTCTCCAAGATTGCCCTTCCTCTTACTTCTTTGACGAAGAAAGGTGTGCCATTTGAGTGGACTCCCCATTGTGAAGTGGTGTTCCAAGAGCTGAAGGATAGGCTTACCTCCGCCCCCATCCTTGCACTTCCATCTGGGAAGGAAGGATTTCAGGTTTACACCGACACATCGTATCAAGGGATGGGAGCGGTACTGATGCAACACGGGCACATGATCGTATATGCTTCAAGACAGTTAAAGAAACATGAAATTAATTACCCAGTCCATGATTTGGAGTTGGGAGCAGTGGTGTTCTCCTTGAAGGTTTGGAGTCACTATCTATACGGCGTCCACTGCGAGATCTTTTCAGACCACAAAAAGTTGAAGTACGTTCATACACGGAAGGAGTTGAACTTGAGGCAACGACGATGGTTAGAGTTTCTGTGCGATTATGAGTTCACCTAAAACTATCATCCCGGAAAGGCGAACTCGATAGCTGATGCATTGAGTAGAAAAGTGTCAGGCTCTACACCAGAGTCTCGGTTGATGAGTATGGAGTTGGCTCGAATGATTGAGGTGATGGATATTACTTTGGTATTCAAGGCTCCTTCGGCAGAGTATGCAGAGTATTTGGCAAGCATGATCATAGTTTGTGATATCCGGGACCAGATTTGGGTGGAGCAAGGAATGGATGCGGCCTTGGCCACGACAATCAAGGCAATTGAAGATGGGACTACTGATGATTACACACTAAAAGACTGTCTTGTTTATTTCCGTGGCCGACTCTATATTCCCAAGGGCGGCAAAATCCGGGAAGATATCTTGATAGAGGCACATAGATCTCAATATTCAGTACACCCAGGTATTGCCAACATGTACGCCGGCTTACGGAAGACCATGTGCTGGCCGGGAATGAAGAAGGATGTTCGTTACTATGTTACACATTGCGAAGCTCGTCAAAGGGTGAATGCCGAATGTAAGAGTCCCGGTGGTTTGTTGCAGTCGTTGCCCATCACCGAGTGGAAGTTTGAGGATATCTCCATGGACTTCGTCCATGGGCTACCTCGCTCCCACTCTGGGAATGACTCAGTGTGGGTTATTATTGATTGACTGACAAAGGTGGCTCGGTTCATTCCAATGAAGAAGGAAGCACACATCGACGTTTTGGTACGCCTCATTGTGGAGCAGTTCGTACGGTATAATGTAGTGCCCAAGACAATTATTTCGGATCGAGATGGTCGGTTTACTTCCAAGGAGTGGAAGGCGGTGCAGGCATATTTGGGCTCGCGCCTAACCTTTAGTACTGCATTCCACCCTCAGACGAACGGGCAGTCTGAGCGGACCATCAGAACACTGGAGGATTTATTGAGGTTATGAGTGCTGGACAGAGGAGAGCCATGGGAAGGACTCTTGCCCCTAGTGGAATTCTCCTACAATAATAGCCATCAGGGGAGCATCGGTATGGCGCCCCATGAAGCCCTTTATGGAAGAAGGTGCAGGACTCCCTTCTCTTGGGTGCAGGATGATGATCCGAAGGCATTGAGAAATGAATATATAGATGATACTGATGCGGCGGTCAGATTGATACGGGATCGCATATTGGAGGCTCAAAGTCGGCAGGCGAAGTACTATAACGCAAAGCACCGGATGGTGGAGTTCCAAGTGGGTGAAAAGGTGTTCCTAAAAATCCGACCGATGCATGGAGTGTCACGTGTGCGTGGTGTAAAAAAGCTCAGCCCAAGGTATGTTGGGCCTTATACCATATTGGAAAGGATTGGCCCGTTGGCCTATCGGTTGGAGTTGCCGCCAGAGCTAGAGAACCTCCACGACGTGTTCCATGTATCGTCGCTTCGGAAGGCGTTGTTGCGGCCCGATCAATACATCCCCACAACTGATGGTGCTGTGGCATCTGATATGTCGGTGCTACTTGAGCTGGTGCGGATCGTAGATAGCGAGACAAGAATGTTGCGCCGCAAAAGTGTTCCCTTGGTGAAAGTGATATGGTCTAATCATGGGAAGGAGGAATATACATGGCAGCCAATGGATTTGATGCAGCAACGCTACCCGGAGTTGTTTGCTCAAGGTAATTTTATTTAAAAGCATAAGTTGATTTTCCTGTTATGCTTTTCTCCCCTAGCCCAAGCCTGATTTCGGGGATGATATCTTTTATTTTGTTTATAGGATTTGTAACGTCCTGATTCGCACTAGGCCCCTTGTGCGTGTTTTTGAGTCAGGAGAGCTGACTTGGGTCCAAGGAAGTGCTGGAAATTGGGCTGCACTTGGGAATGTAGGAGAAACCAGCCCTCGAGTTGTCCAGAGCAGGACACAGGTAGTGAATTCTCGACATAGTGAGTTTCACGCCCATGTCACGGGCATGACCGGTCCAACACGGGCGTGACCATGCCCGTGACTATCCAGTCAGTTGTCGAGTACTCGAGTAGTTGTCGAGTACTCGAGTAGTTGAACACGGGACACGTCCCCTGTCACGGGCGTGACCATGGGCGTGACTGGGGCGTGTTCTTCGGTCGACGATTGTGGGTGAGTTTGATGAATCCTCGAGTAGTTGATAGGGGTCACGCCCGGTGTCACGGCCGTGACCATGGGCGTGACCGGGGCATGTTCTCCGCTCGATGATTTTGGTTTAGTTCGACGAATCCTCGAGTAGTTGATAGGGGTCACGCCCGGGGTCATGAGAGTGACCATGGGCGTGACCGGGGCGTGTTCTCCGGTCGATGATTGTGGTTGAGTTCGACGAATCCTCGAGTAGTTTATAGGGGTCACGACCATTGTCACGAGCATGACCATGGGCGTGACCATGGGACTGACCGGGGCGTGTTCTCTGGTCGACGATTTTGGTTGAGTTCGACGAATCCTCGAGTAGTTGATAGGCGTTACGCCCAGTGTCACGGGCGTGACCATGGGCGTGACCGGGGCGTGTTCTCCGGTCGATGAATTTAGTTGAGTTCGACGAATTCTCGGTAGTTGATAGGGGTCACGCCCCATATCACGGGCATGACCATTGGCGTGACCGATGGCGTTTCACTTTAAAAGGGATTAGAAAACCCTAGCAGTTTCACTTCTCTTTCCAGCCCTATTTTCTGAGAAAACTTCTATAGAAAGAGAACTGCAGGGGCAAGTTCTATGGAGGGAAAATCCGCCATTGCCGTGAAGGAGAAGATGCCGCCGCGAAGGACTACACGATCCATGGCCGGAAATGGTGGTACCGCTGGAACCGAAGTGAGTTTCCTACCCTCTCCCATGGTGCTAGATCTGTAGATATATAGGCGAGATGTCGACTCGGTGGAGTCTTGACTTGTGAGAAGATGTTTTTCTCCAGGATGAGGCCGATCTAGGGCTTGTGCCCTCGTTAGTGGTGTCTTCAACCTCTCTGATCTTCTATGTGGAGATGGGGGACGATTTCGTGAAGAGTAAAGGCCTCATGAGGGTGAATAAGGGTGGAGGAAATTTCTGGAGGAGATTTGAGAGGATCTACTTGAGGAGGAAGATGAACCGATGTCGTTCGTTCTGCCTCCAGATGCGTGTTGAATCTATATTCCGCGCGCAGCGATCTTCTAGGCCATTTTCATGAAGGATATGGAAAGATCTGGGCTTTTGACTAAACACGAAAGTTGAAGCCTTGAAAATACCGTTCCAACGAGTGGCTGCACGACTTCAGGCGATGTCTGTAGCCACAGGAAAGTCTGAACGAAAATGGTGTTCAATAAATCCTGCATGCAGAAATTGTGTTCTGTACGCAGCGGACCTCAAGGCTGGTTTCTAATAGGATACAGTCAAATATGTGTTGAGGTCTGAATACGAAAGTTGTAGCAATGGAAAGATCTTTCCATCGAGGGGTTACACGTCTTCACCGGATTCCTGTAGCTTCGGGAATCTCTGGTCGAATTTGCTGCCCAGATTTACTCTGCACCTAAATTCTGGGCTTATATAATATGGATTTGGATTCGGTGAAATTAATATTGCAAGTTACTTGGCTTGGATGAACTCTTTTATGATTAATCATTTTAGTTGCATGATTGATGGAGTTTATTAATCAGATTTCATATAATCCAATTGTGAAGCAAGCTTACTTAAACGAATTGACTTGATAGAAATTGATAGATGGTTATTTATGCGCTTCATGTTTATAATATGTTGTTATCCTTTGGAAAGATTGATGGATATTTATACGCGCATCATGTTCATAATATGTTTGTACTTTTGGAAAGATTGATAGATCTTTATATGCGCATCATGTTTATATTATGTTGTAATCATTTGGAAAGTCATGTAGAAGAATAAATTATGGCCATGGGTATGTTTGATTAATGGAATGAGTTTAGTACTCCAATACTTAGAGCGTCGTCTCCCTACGGGTAGTATTGTGAGAGGATGTGAGTGCGGTGTTGACCGTCACTTGTTTGGTTTGTGTTGAGATAAGGTATGGATGGATGGTTGGGCTGTGTCCTCGTGCTTACTTCCGAGGCCCCTTCCATGTTATGGCGAGGAGGCATTTGCATGCTGTGTGAGTCGACACGCGGTGTCGTAATCCTGGGTTAAGGATAGTGTGGCAGGTCTACAGGCTCGCTGATCGTCACACCGATGGGAGTTGACAGTTAGACTTTGGGCGGTTGTGCTGTGTCCTCGGTGTTCACGTCCCGGGGACCCTTCCGTGCCATGTGAACGGTTGGGTTGTGTCCTTGTGCTTACTTCCGAGGCCCCTTCTGGGTCACACAAGGCCAGTTCGGGCTGTGTTTTTGGTGCACTTCTACCCCAGACCCCGCTAGGCCAGAGTACACATGGGCTATGCTGTTGTGTTCTTAGCATTGAGGCGTACGAAGGCCTGGGTGAAGTAGTGTGGATACCCGCCTAGTAGTAGAAGTTCCCGTTCTACTGTCACCGCCTGGACACGGCGGCTAATGTCTGAGAGGTTAGCTACCTGCTCGAATAGTGGGAACTACAGTCTGTGTCGACATGGCAGTTGCATGTGGGTGACCATGGGTGAGTCATTGCGTAGGATACATAGCATTTCATAACATTACACAACAAGATCCTCATCGTATAAGTTTGTATGGGCACTCTTATACGATGAGTTACCTTTATGTAACCTGATCCTTAACTTATAAGTTTGTATGAGCATCCTTATAAGTTAAGTTACTTTCCTGCTACTGTTACCTTACTTGTTAGTTTGCTATAGATCTTAAATAACTGCTAGATTATGATACTGTTACTCTTACACTGTTTCCACCTGCTTGTACTTCTTTTATTATTTGCATATATATATTATCCTTGTTCCTTCTCCCCGCCCAGTGCCGAGGAGTCGCCGGGGGAGCGGATGTGAAGCCACTTAGTCGTTTCGACTAACGGTTGCTACGTCTTACTTTTTAGGAGGTCACGCCACAGGTAGAGCAGCCGCAGACTATGCAGCAGGACAACCAGGCCAGGACGACAGGTCCTGAGGGGACGGTACCGTCGCTACCGTTGGTTACTGATGTGAGTGTTGTGAGACTCTGATGTAGCCTGTTTGGGCATTTGATAGCTGAACTCTGATATATTATAGAAGCATGTTTTAGGTTCTCTTATTGCACTATTTGGACTTATATGCTTAGTGTGGATTGACTTCTCTTGCTTATATTTGGTTGGGTTGGCATGTTATATTGATATTGTTATAGCCGGCGGAATAGGCGTCTTGTGGTACAGGTTAGCCCGTGTGCTAATGCTTCCGCAAGGCGGCTGTTCCGGGCATAAGACCCCCCCTTCGTACCGTGTTTTGAGATCCGGGAGGTGGGGTCTTACATTGTAGGATCTCCTTTTTTCGTGTCAAACTCCGACTAGCGGACATTTTTACACCAAAATCAGTCCTACGCCGATTGTCATTCTTCTCATAACATTCCTGTGCTATCCGGAGCTTCTATCAAATAAGCTTTATAGATATTTCCATCTCTTCTAGCACGTCAGGACCTAACAACAATGCCTTACCGACATCGGCCCAAAACAAGGGAGTTCTGCATCGCTTCCTTTACAAGGCCTCAAACGGTGTCCAAAATATAACATTTTATCATGTCGTCCAAGATCTGATTTACTCTCTCCATTTGACCATTAATCTGCGGATGATAAGCGGTGGAATACCTCAAATCAGTACCCAAACATTCTTGTAAGCTTTTCCAAAAGCGAGACCTAAACCTGGAGTCTCGATCTGATACAATGATAACTGGTACTCCATGCAATCTGATGACTTCATCTAAATATAATTCAGTTATCTTCTTCATGGAGTAGCCAATCTTAAATGTCACGAAGTGAGCACACTTCGTCAGTTGATCCACTATCACCCAAACAGAAACGTGACCTCGGGGAGATCTCGGTAAACCCATAATGAAGTCCAAGGAAATACTCTCCCATTTCCAGCATGGAATATCCAAAGGCGTCAACTTGCACCAGGCCTTCTATGATCGGCCTTAACATTCTTGCATGTAAAACATTCAGACACAAACTTGGCTATATCACCCTTCATTCCAAACCACCAGACAATCTGCTTTAGGTCTTGATACATCCTTGTAGAATCTGGGTGGTATGAAACACTAGAACCGTGTGACTCACTGCACCACTAAATTTGATTTTCCTCAACAACAGGGATACAATATCTGCAGCGGTAACTCAAGGTACCCGCATCATTGATTGAAAAATCTGGTAACTCCCCTTTCCCAGTTCTCTTGTAAAGGTGCAACAAATCAAGATCTTCCATCTGATGCATTCTTGTTAGTGTAATCCATGAAGGCTCAGCTACCTCCAAATTACATGACAAGTTACAAATTCCAGCAGAATTGTTCATCATTAAAAACTCCTCAACCAGAGAATCCACAGAAAGATTAAAAATCTTAGTTGTCTTCCTACAAAAGGCATCAGCTACAACATTAGCTTTTCCTGGATGGTACTGGATCTCAACATCATAATCGGCTACGTACTCTAACCATCTCCGTTTGCACATATTCAACTCCCTTTGAGTGAAAACGTACTTCAAGCGCTTATGATCAGTGTAAATCTTGCACAACGCACCGTACAATAGATGCCTCCACAAGTTTAGTGCATAAAATACAGCTGCGAACTCCAAATCATGCGTAGGGTAGTTCTTCTCATGAATAATTAATTGCCTAGACCCACATGCAATTACCTTTTCTTCTTGCATCAGCACACAACCAAGTCCAACGGGCGATGCATCGAGATATACGGCAAATTCTATTCCTTCCGTAGGTAAGGTCAACACCGGTGTAGTGCACAGTCTCCTCTTTAATTCCAGAAAAGTTTCCTCAGATTTATCGCTCCAGATAAAAGTTGTATTGTTCTGCGTCAGTTTAGTTAGTGGCGTAGACAACATATAGAAACCCTCTACAAACCATCTATAATTGCCAGCCATCCCTAGGAAGCTCCTTATCTCCTTGGGTGTGGTTGGCATATTCCAATCCATAACAAAAGTTATCTTCTCAGGGTCAACTGAAATTCCATCTTTACTCACCAAATGACCCAAGAAAGAAACTTAAGTCAACCAAAACTCACACTTGCTCAGCTTAGCAAATAGCTTATGGTACCTCAAAGCTAACAAAACTAAACATAAGTGCTAGGCATGCTCATCAGCACTGCGGGAAAAAACTAGTGCATCATCTATAAATACGATCAAAAAATGGTCTAGAAAATCCATGAACACTTTGTTCGTCATATCCATAAAGGTAGAGGGTGCATTAGTCAAACCAAAAGACATCACCAAGAACTCAAAATGTCCGTGCCGAGAATGAAAGGCAATCCGTGGGATATCCGTCTCACGAATCCTTAACTGGTGGTAGCCCAAATGAAGATCAATCTTTGAAAACACAGAACTACCATGCAACTGGTCAAACAAGTCATCAATTCTCGGCAAGGGATACCTGTTCTTGATAGTCACCTTATTCAATTCTCTATAATCAATGCAAAGACTCATAAATCCATCATTTTTCTTTACAAATAGCACGGTGCTCCCCGAGGTGAAGAACTCGACCTAAAAAATCCGCTTTTCAACAAATCATCCAGCTGGGTATGCAACTCCTCCAGCTCACACTGGGCCATATGGTGCTTCTGCTTAGCAATAGGATGAGTACCCGACTCCAGATCTATAACGAACTCCATGTCTCTCTCAGGCGAAAGACCAGGAAGATTCTCAGGACATACATCCGAAACCCACGTACCAGGGGATCTCCTCAAAACACGGCCAAATAACCTTGGTTTCCAAAACTGAAACCAAATACGCAAAACAGCTGGAATCTAAAAGCTTCCGAGCACATACCAGAGAAATAATCAAAGAACTCTGGCGCGGATAGCTATAAACACTCCTGGGTTGACCGTTTTATACCTTGAAGTCCAAGAGCCTAAACTTGCACTGGATAACAGTATCATATCTAGACAACCAGTCCATACCCAAGATCACATCAAAATCTTCCAGGTCTATCACCTTCAAATCAGCAACCGCTAGAAAATCACCTAACAGAATCGGACAACTCTGAATGCCTTGGTCCTATACCACTGAATCACCAGAGGGAAACATGACATGAAATGCATTGCCAACTTGTTCCAGAGTCATACGGTGATGCTCAACAAAGGTGCTAGCCACAAACGAGTGGGTAGCACCAGAATAAAAAAAACGCGTGCCCAACGGTTCTTTACCTTAAACCTTCCTAGAAAATAATCACATGCGTGACTAAGAGGATGAACATTGAACTAATAGCTATGAATTAAAAACTAAAACTAGATTATGATCTAACCTAAAATAACCGGAGTAGACGTCTGGGCTTCCTCAAGAGAGACCACGTTCAGCTTCCCCCTTTCCATTGTCCAAATACTGCGGTGCTGGTAAAGCCAGAAGTGCAACTAGTTTCAATAGGGGCTGAGCATGCGGGCACTTTGTGTAACATCACTCAAACAACTATACCCCTAGGAGTGGTTTTGTCACGACTAGGTCATGACAAAACCCTAGGAAGCCAAGAGGGCCAAGTGAACCTAGGAATGTAGGTGAGACCACTATGGTCTGCAAATAGTAAATTTTTGGACCCGAGTTTAAGATGACCATGAGACTTCACCAAGACTTCAAGACCCTACCATGGTCTCATCAACCCATTATAAGTACCATTAGAGCCCTAAGGGTCCATTGAAGTCGACCCAGGGTGGCCAAGTTGACCTAGAACCACTCTAGGCCTAAATTGGGCAAGGTGCCCTAACTAGGGGCAGTGTGCCATAGTAAAGCCGAACTAACCCTACCAGGGCCTTCCTAGACCTAAAGTGGAGTCAATGGGTCACTAAGTACCCATGGAGGGCAGTCAAAGTGGTTAAGTTGACTAAAGTCAACTCTAACACTAAATGTGTTAACCTGACCTACATAGGGTCAACTGACCTTCCCTTAGCCATGTGGATGCCACTTATGTCCTCCTAACCCTAGAGTGAGGTCAATGGGTCACCTTGGACTCATTAGGGTCAATCCAAGAGGCTAAGTTGACCCAAGTCAACCCTTACCCTAAATGGGTCAAACAGACCTACACATGGCCAATTGAAGTTCTCTTAGCCAAGTGGACTCCACACATACCTTCCTAACCCTAGTGAGAGGCCAATGGGTCACCAAGGACCCATTGGGGTCAACCAAAAATGCTAAGTTGACCCAAGTCAACTCTAGCCCTAAAGTGGTCAAAGTTCCCTGATTAAGAGTCAAGTGACCTCAAAAGGTCCAAGTCAACCCCACCTTGACCTTAAGGGAGGCCAATGGGTCACCAAGGACCCATTAGGGGCAACCTCAAAGACCAAATTGACCAAGGTCAACCCTAGTCAAGGTTTAGGTCAAGCTAGCCCAAATGGGCTAACTCAAGCTCATGCCCAATTCACTTGAGCTAACCTTATATTAGTGGATGAAATGAACATGTGGGCTGCCATTGGGTTTGGTAGGAGTCAAATTTCCGGCTTGGTGAGTAGGAGAGAGAAAAAGCTTCAAATTAAAGAGAGAGAGAAAGAGAAGGGAGTAATGGGGGAAGACTTTGGGGCTCATCCTTCCCCTTCCCCAACCCCCCATTCAATTCACTAGGACAAGGGGAGTACAGTCCCATTTCAACCAGCTGTCCTTTGACTGGTTTGAGCCATTCTTCATCCCCCACCCACCATGGCCGAAATTTGACTAAGGGGCCATTAATGGCAATGCAGCCTACACCCACCTAACACCCCAACTCTACTTCTTAAGAGCTTCACTGGACTCCCGGGATTCAGTTCCACATATTACCTGAAGGAGACAAGGAGTTCCACTGTGAAGTTGCAGAAATCCGACCACCACCACCACCATGACAATCTGGCGATCGACAAGGCTTCAGCCACCCACATAGTTCCTTCTCCACTCCTTCTTCCATGGGTAGTTCATAGCAATCCTTAGGGCCAAGGTTCGGGCTCAATTGAGCCCGATTAGGAGAGCTTCTCTCCATGTTTTCCAAAAAAATGCACTTGTCGGGTTCACCAGAATAAGGCCATTCGGCGGCTGTGCCGCCGCGTGGCGACAACCACCACCTCAACGGAGGTGGTGGTAGCGGTGGCCGGCCGGGGAGGTGGCCGGATGGCGGGCGGCAGCGGTTGGAAATGGCTCCTGGCGGGTAGAATCGGGACCGTCGGCTGGAGGTGGAAGACAACCGGATGCCGTCCAAAGCTGCGCCAAGATTCGTGCTGCAATGATTTTAAACTATAGGTTTTAATTATTTTGATTATTTTAATTTTATCACATTATTACTATTTAAAGTTTTAAATTACTAAAAATAGTTAGAGGCTCTGTAGGAGAAAATGATCAACATATGATTTGTATCCCTGTGGGTCTACTTTATTTTACAATTGGTTTGAACCAATTTGGGTTCCTGGTTTGACCAAGGCACCCATTTTGGTGGGGTCTATACCTAGGGCTAGACAGAAATCAAAATGGATTCCCACCCTTCATCTCTAGTCCAAATGACTTGAAATTTGGATAGGTAGTTACCCTAGACCATATCTAGGTCCTTCCTAAAAATGAGAATTTTTTGGGGACAATGATTCAATAGTTTTTGGAATTATTTAATTTCCCTAGAGTAAATTAATTGAGGGATCAAATGACCTCCAAAGTCAACCAAATTTTGGTGAGTGGTGCTTGGGGTCATTATAAAGCTCTGGTTAAAATTTCATCTCATTTGGAGTTGGTTTGAATTGAAATCATGCAAACCCTAGCCTTGCCTTAAAAATAGTTTTTTGGTCAAAAAGTGCACTTTGGGTTTTGAGTGGACAAATCACCTCAACAGAGGTTGAAATTGGGGCCACTGGCTTGGCATGCCATTTAAAACCTCCCCATGAAAGATGGGGTAGATTGGAATATATTTGCCCTAAGATATAAGACAAACCCTAAGGAAGGGCTTTTGTGCCTTCTGAAGGGCATGAGGCCAAAAGACCTTGAATGAACTTGAAATTGGTGGGAAGGGTACTAGGGTAACTAAAGCCCTATGGTAAAAATATTAGGGGATTTGGAAAAGGGTAGGGCCCTCAAAATCCTAACCCTAATTTAGTGCACAAATCTTATGATGCTAGAATAGGTTAGTAAAACTCATTGAACAATAATGAAATTTGGGTAGAGTGGTCATAGGGGTAGTATAAACCTCTGGTAATTTAATTGGGAATTTTGGATCAATAATCTTAGCACTTCCTTTATAACTCATGGGATTGCCCTAATTAATCATTTGGTCATTATGATCCCACTACCCATTGGAAAGTAATGAAAATTAGGTAGAGGGAGTTTTAGACCTTAATGCTCATGTATGAATTTTATTAGAATATTTGAATACATATTTGCAGTACCTGCTTCACAAGCTCAATAACTTGAAAATTGTTCATTAATTTGTTTAGAGCTCATTACTTGTTCATAAATTATTAAACTTGACTTAGAGCATTTATATGTCCTTACAATCATCCTTGAAGTTTCTCAGAATTTTTGGAAATAGTTTTGCTGTACTTGCATCTTAAATTGATAAAAATAGGTTATATTCAAAAATTAGATTCAGAGGCTTAACCTTGTTGAAAAATTGGGATACTTGGGATTCTGTTTAAATAATAATCTTGAATTTATCATAAATTTGGTAGAGCATTTACTTGTTTTAAATGGGCACTTCATGTTCAAACTTGGGTTTTTGATTTACTAGATTAATTAAATAAATTATCAGATAATTAGGAAAATTGTGAATTTCTGGATTTAGGCCACAAATGTCATAATATCCCCACAATAATTATTATAGGAGTGCTAGGTGATTATTTGGTGTACCTCCCATTTTATATGTCATATAGCTTAACATGGTCTGCATTTAGTAAAATTGCAGAATTTATGTTGGAATATGAATTTGGGCACATGAGTTTGGGGTAACTACTTGTTGGTTTGGATAAATAAAAATGAGTTCATCATTGGAAGTTAGGATGAGTAGAGTGTTGGTTTGGCTTGTGTTAGGTGGTGCTCGGGATCGACGAAAGATCGCCTTTCCCGTTGGGAGGAATTGTCAAATGCTCTACGGTTAGATCCAGTAAAACAAGTATGTGTTTCGGAATTTTGATAGAAACCAATAATATTAAGTGCCTTGCAAAAGGGAGCTTTGGGCGTAATCTCATCGTAGTTCCTAGTGCCTTCGAGAGCCCTTCACGGAGAATACCTTGGGTTGTCCTGGGCTAAACCTAAAATGTAGGCAAAAACTGGAATGCAAGAGTAACTAGTAAAAACTAGGGTTTCACCTTCAACTCACCTCGATGTCTTGGGGTGGTAGTTTGGGTAACGCGGGCTGTAGGCTCAGTGGATTTGGTGGTGGGCAGGTTGGCCCGGCGAGTGTTGGCTCGGTTGTTGTTTCTGACGGACGGGATGGTCCGGGGAGCTTTGGCTCGGTATCTGGTACATAAGTTGCATGTGCATAAAAAATAAGGTGGTGTATATTTGGTATTAGTGAGTCAATGCACTGATGCCAATACGTTGACTCGGCAAATGTGGTTCAGCACTTGGCCAAATAAAGTCTGGTGCACCAGCCGGTAAGAGTACGCAGGAGCTCCGCTTTGTGCACCGACGTTGAGGCGTATGATAGGTCTGACTGGTAGTGCAATTACCGGTTTAGAGGTGGAAGAGGCCCAACCCACCGCTTCCATTTCCCACTATGGAGGTATCCTGGGAGGTTCGGCTCCAAAAAGGGGGAAATAAAGGTCTATGAACACAAAGTCGAGTGGGTGAGTTGCACTTGCAAGTTCACATCATGACAAAATTGTATTTCGTAGCATAATCATTGCATATAACCCGACACCTATTATATAAGTGGTATGGCACGTTTATACAATAGGCCATGCAAAACGACCCCTTGGTTTGTAAGTTCGTGCGAGCGTGCTTATATGTTAAGGTTTTTATTCAGTATTATATATATATGCTAGCTAGAAAACATACACCCTATCGTATAAATTGGTATGAGAGTTTTTATACGATAGGAGCACTACCAAAGATCCCTTGGATTATGTGTCTTCATATAAGTTAAGGTTACTTTTCCTTTTCAGTCTTTTCATACCTTATTTACAGCCATATATACTATAAAACTGCTAGATTAGTTTCGTCGCCATCTGTTTATTTGTTATTCTCCACTTTCATGTCCCCTTCTTTCCTTCTCCCCGCTCGGTGCCTAGGAGCCATGGGGTAAGGGGTGGGGGATGATAGGACATAGTCTTTTAGACTAACGATTTTCGGACCACATCATTTTAGGGTACCATGGAGCCCAGCATGGATGAGCAGCCCCGGAGGTCGGCACGCTTGGAGATCAGGCAGTCTAGTATCGGAGTTCAGACGGTAGGGACTATGAGTCCTGATTGCTAGTAGTTATATTAGTTTTGCTTCCGCGATGAGAGATATGTAGTGAGGACTTGATGTACTGGTCATGAGCCATGTTTTTAGTACTTTTATTACATCTGTGGACACTCCCTTCTTGGAGATTATTTACTATATATGTGATTTTTGTGGTCTTGCTTTACTATTTTGCTACAATTGTGATCGATTTGGCCGATAGGATCGGCATTTTGTACTGATGACCTTCCCGGGTGCGAAGGTGTCACCTCAAAGCGGTGGTTTTGGGCTGAAGACCACGGTGTTAAAAAAATGGTCTTGCAAGTGGTATCAGAGCAAACCTCAATCGAAAAGTAGCAGTCCACAACCCCCGGGTCACCCCCGCGCGAGTTTAGTTTGGGGACAAACTAAGCAGTGGAAGTAGTGGTGTGCCCATATGGGGGGATCACATGTAAATCATCCACTTTTAATATGGATTGAATTGATTATTTACTATTGACTTTTGTTAGCCTGCCCCCACCAGCAAAGCCTACGCCACAGGGCAGAATCCAGTAGAATCTGATTGTTGCACCACCTTCCCCCGTCCCCACTCCGTTCCTACAGTCAGAGATGGGGCAGACTCTGACAGCTATCTTGGAGGCTTTTAGGACTCAACAGGTTCTGGCTCCGCAGCAAAACCGGGGGCCAACTGGCTGAGTATATTCCGAGGACTTTCTCCCCAGTCCTATATGGGGACAAAGTCGGCCGTTCGGATGGAGGAGTGGCTGGACATCATGTATGAGATGCTGACTGGGATCCGGTGCTCTAGGGAGGAGAGGTTGCCCTTGGTAGTCTCTTGCTTGGAGTCTCATGCCAAGAGATGTTTTAAGACATTGTTGGACACGACGTTTGCTGACAGAGAGGTTGCAGAGATTGCTTGGGGGTAGTTCAGGGATGCACTGTTGGAGCATTTTGTTCCGCAGTCGGCCAGAGATGAGCTGGAAGATAGATTTGTACAGTTGAGACAGGGTAGCAAGGCAGTGGTGGAGTATCATCGTGATTTCAACCACCTAGCCCGGTTTACGGATTCTTATCAGTTGGATGAGGCAGGTTACACTAAGAGGTTCTATAAGGGCCTGCGAGAGGATCTGAGGGAGGCTCTACTGTTCGTGTCCGACGGGCCTATTACTCGGATATTGGAGATGGCGAAAAGGATCAAGGAAGATTGGCATACTACCCGAGGCCGGAAGCGACCAACTGAGGATCAAGGTCGGGGAGCCAGAAATGATCAGCGACGGGGCCACATCACATATGGGAGGAGAGTAGAAGACCAGCCTCGTCAGGAGGTGAGACAGGAGCATAGGGAACTAGTAGTGGTGGCCCCTCAGCCACCCCAGATGCAGGAGGTGCAGAGACCCAGGGGTATGGCATATCCCCTACCAGAGTGCTTAAACTATCATCAGGAAGGGCATATCCGGAGGAACTGCCCCATGAGGGGGGCACCACCACAAGCACCACCGGCTTCCACGCCAGCTCAGTATTTTGGAAGCCGAGGACGTGGCCGAGGCCATGGATACCAGGGCAGAGACCACAGACAAGAGAGGGAGCAAGTGTATGCACTGGATCTTAGTCAAAAATGGAATCTGGAGCAAGTGATCACAGGTACTCCAGTTAATTTTAATTTTTCTCTTTCCTAGATAATTAGAGTTATGGATATAGAACTAATAAACTAGGAAAGAAACTATAATTAAATTTCTAAGACTTTAAATTACCCGAGGCATAGTCTTCATCAGCGACAAGCCCGCCTATACACTGTCCAATATGGGTGCTTCACAGTCAATCGTGTCGAAAGCCTTCGTGGAAGGGCTGGAAGGCGTGGAGCGGTTCACTCGCTTGATGATGAGGATACGACTACCAGAAAGATCAGAGCTATTCACCACCGCCCGCTGAAACATGGAGGCGGAGATGGGCGGAAAGATATTTGAAGCACCAGCGACGATCATGAAGATGCCAGTATTTGGTTTGATCCTGGGAATGACATGGTTGTACTGGAACCATGCTCAGATTGACTGCATGTCCAAGAGGATTACTGTGAGGCATGGGGATTCCTACATCATCATCGAAGGTATTACTTCTATTCCCCCTCTCTTGTCGTCATCCGTGCAGGTCGTCAAGGCCCACTTATAGGGGGAGGAAGTCTATGAAGTGCTGTTTGAAATGGCTGAGGCCAAGGGTTCCATATCGGATATCCCGGTGGTGCGAGATTTTGTCGACATATTCCCAAAGAAGCTGCCAGGGCTAACCCCGCACCGGGAGTAGGATTTCAGGATACAGCTAGTGCCGGGGGCTAAGCCGACATCTAGAGCCCCTTACCGGATGGCCCCAAAGGAGCTGATAAATTTTCGAAGCCAGCTCGAGGAACTAGTGGAGGCTGGATTTGTCCGGCCAAGCTCTTCACCATGGGGAGCCCGGTGTTGTTCGTCAAGAAGAAGTACGGGACACTTAGATTATGCATCGACTACCGGGCAATGAACCGATTGACAGTCCAGAATACCTATCCACTGCCAAGGTTAGATGAGCTGTTTGACCAGCTGGAGGGTGCACATTTCTTTTCAAAATTAGATTTGAGGTCGGGCTACTATCAGCAGCGGATTCAAGAGGAGGACATTCTGAAGACTGCCTTCAGTAGTAAATATGGGCTATTCGAGTTCACCGTGATGCCTTTCGGGCTCACGAATACACCATCGGCGTTCATGAGCCTCATGAATTGGGTGTTCGAGGCATATCTGAATGTGTTCGTCATTGTATTTATTGATGACATCCTCATTTACTCGAGGACAGAGGAGGAGCACACACGACATCTGATGCTGACCCTAGAGAGACTGCGGGAGCACCAGCTTTATGCGAAGTTTAGCAAATGCCAGTTTTGGTTGAGTGAGGTTGCTTTTCTAGGCCATATCATCAGTGGTGCTGGGTTGGCAGTTGACCCGGCCAAGATTCAGGCAGTTTGGGATTGGCCGTATGTAACGCCCCCGGTTTTTCTTTGTTTTGTTTGATCTTGAATTGGCATTACGATGACGCATTTCTGCCCTTTCGTCGTTGTAGAGCGTGGTCCTAGCTCTTTAGGTTCCTTGTGTAGCCTGGTTGTAGCCTGTTGGCAAGTTTCCCCAGCTAGCCGGAGTCTGTTTTGGTGACTCGGTTGGGCCTCTTAGGGAAATGCTTCTATTTTGGCTTCGGGAGGTGTTAGCCCGAGTGTGCGATCGTCGGATGTTGTCTTCGACCTCACCGTTGTTTTCGTAGCTACGTTACGAGTTTTGGTCGAAGTCCTGGATCGATTGCTTTCGCGTCGTTTTGACGATTGTTTTGTTAGCTGTAATGTTTGAGGTGTTGTGCGTGGCCTGATGTGGCCGGGCTTGTAGGCTGGTGCCTTGTCTTTTTTGCTATGAGTTAGCAGTTTTTTTGTGAAGTTTGGGTGACACGGCCTGGGTCACGGGCGTGACCCAGGACGTGTCGTGCTCGGGTAGAGCTTTCTTTTCTGTGGTCGACGGTTTTTAGTCGACGGGTTTTTTTTGTAGGAACACGGCCTGTGACACTGGCGTGTCACAGGTCGTGTCCCCCTTCGGTTTGACGAGCTGCGCTCGATGGTCGCCAGGCAGTGTTTTAGTTAGAACACGGCCGTGTCACGGGCGTGTCGTATCGGACACGGGCGTGACACGGGGTGTGTCTCTTTGTTCGACGATCGGCGCTCCACGATCGTCGAGTGGTGTTTGAGTTGGTATATGGCCTGTGACACGGGCATGTCACAGGGCGTGTCACCTGTTTCATCGAGCTGCGATCGACGATCGTCGAGTGGGTATGTGTGTGAGTACACGCCCCGTGACACAGGCGTGTCGGGCCGTGTCACGGGCGTGTCTAGGGCGTGTCCCGTGTTTTCGTCGAGTGGAGATCGACGTTCGTCGAGTTTGTAAGTACACGCCCCGTGACACGGGCGTGTCGGGCCGTGTCACGGGTGTGTCTGGGGCGTGTGTTGGGTACATTGGTCAAAATGTACCTGATTTGAAGAAGCATCACCCAACTCAATGATATACATCAAAATGTATTTGATGTATTTTGAGTTACATGTGCAGGTTAAGTATTTGCAGGAAATGATGAAAACGTTTCTAAGTCCATGTGTCGACACCCAGAGGGAAAGTGTCGACACTTAAGAAGACTTGTGTCGACACCCAGGCAAGCAGTGTCGACACTTGGAGTCATTGTGTCGATACCAGGGATGCTGAGTCAACACCAGATAGAAAGTGTCGACACAAGGAGCTGTGTCGACACTCAGTGAAGAAAAGACTGTGAAGCTGTGTCGACACTTAACAGTTGTGTCGACACCCAGTGAAGCTGTGTCTACATCAGAAAGTGTCGACACTTGGAGCTGTGTCGACACTCGGCAAAAGCCTGCAGAGACTAAGTACAAGTGTCGACACCCAGAACAATGTGTCGACACTCAATAGAAGAGTCAACACTTGAAGTAAGTGTCGACACCCAGAACAATGTGTCGACACTTAGCAGAAGAGTCAGCACTAGAAGTAAGTGTCGACACCCAGAACAATGTGTCGACACTTAGCTGAAGACTCAACACTTGAAGAAAGTGTCGACACAAGGAGCTGTGTCGACACTTAGCAAAGAACAGCAAAGTTCAACAAAATATTCTAAGTACAAGTGTCGACACTAAGGAGTTGTGTCGACACACAGCCAGAGTCTCGACTGAAGAAGAAAGTGTCGACACCCAGAGCAATGTGTCGACACTCAACAAGTATCAACACTGAAGACATGTGTCGACACCAAGAAGCAGTGTCGACACTTAACAGATTCAACACATGAAGATGTGTCGACACAAAGGTGTTGTGTCGACACTTAGAAGAATTCAGCAAAATACTGAAGTACAAGGACTTGTGTCGACACACATTATCAGTGTCGACACATGAAGAAGAAGTAGTGTCGAGATACAAAATCTACAACACAAGGAGTTGTGTCGACACCTTGTAGACTAGTGTCGACACTTAGACAACTTGTGTCGACACTTGGTCTATAAGTGTCGACACTTAAAGACAGAAAGTCTCGACACTTACATACAGTTACAGTTATTTCAAGAACTGACTGGATGACTTGACAGCTGTCATTCCAGCCGGTCTACAGTACCTGTCAAAGTTGTCAGAATTCAGTTATGGACCGGACCAGCCGGTTACCATGAAGAAGGCCTATAAATAGGCCTATGCTGTCTACAGAAGAAGTTGTTAAAAAAGGGGTTGTTCAAATCATTGATCAAGTATTCAACAAAGAAGATCTAGCAATTCCTTGAAGAATCAAGTGCAGATCTAAGAAGTTGGAGAGAGAGCTCCATCCAAGAAATCAGCTGTTGGAACCCAGCTGAGAAGAAGGATTCAGATTGGTCTGAATCTTAAGAAGTAGAGATCAAGGATCAACTGTAGAGGAATCAGTCTTATTGTGTTCTCTTTCAAGAAGCTTTGAAGAAAGCCAAGTCAGATTGATTTCAGCTGAGTTCTTCCAAGAACTCATCAAGAATCTCACAACTTATCTCTCTTTCATCTAAGTTGTTGAGTTTATACATTTTGTATTCATTATAACTTGTAGGATCCTTAGGGATCTGAGATTGTAAGCCTGCAATTATAAAGGCTGAGGGTAGGAGAGTTAAATCTCTGAGTGTAGGCCTTGGTGGCTGAGTGTAGGCCTTGGTGGCTGAGTGTAGGCCTTTGTGGCTGAGTGTAGGCCTTTGTGGCTGAGTGTAGGCTTTGTGGAAAAGCTGAGTTGTAGGGCCTTGGGCCTGAGGTGTAGGAGCCTGTTTTGGGTTCTGAGTTAGTGGAGAAGTTTGGCCAAATCTAGTACACTGCTAGATAGGCGAAGGGGGAAAGTGGATGTACCCAAAACTTGGGGAACCACTATAAAACTCTGTGTCTTCTGTGTTTGCTGAGTTGCTGTGATTGCTGAATGTGTGCTGTGTTAAATTAGATATAATTCTGTGATATTATCTGTTTGCTGCCTAAAAAGTTAAAAAGATTCAAGTCACCTATTCACCCCCCCCCCCCTCTAGGTGTTTAGGTACTATATCTTTCAAGTGGTATCAGAGCCAGGTTGCTCAAAAAGGGACATAACTGTCTGAGGAGATCCTATTGGCAGATTCAGGTTAAGTCAAGTACAGATTCAAGAAAATCAAGAACCATGGGTTCCACTGAAAATCACAAGGAATTGGGATCCATGAAATTACCTATATGTAGGAAGGAAATCTTTGGCATATGGAAGGAAAGGGTGAGGCTGTTTATGGAGGCCTCAGACCCTAGAATTTATATCACAGTAAAGGAAGGGCCATATGTGCCCATGAAGGTGTCAGTCCTAGATGCTAATCAGAGAACACCAAAGGATTTCTCTGAAATGACAAAGGATGAGATTGTCCTAGCCACCATGGACAAAAGGGCTCAAAACATTATAGTGAGTGTCATAGATGATGCAACTTTTCAGAATCTATTACACTGTAAGATAGCCAAAGAGATGTGGGATACCCTTATTGTGTATATGAAAGGATCTGAAGAAGTTAGGCAAGACAGAAAATCCTTGCTAAATCAAGAGTATGAAAGTTTTAGACAAGGAAAGGGTGATAGCATAACTGAGTGCTATAAGAAGTTTTACAGGATAGTGAATGAACTCATGTCCTATGGCAGAGAGTTCAGTAATTATGAACTTAATGACAAGTTTCTAAGGTCCCTAACAAAAGACTGGGACACCAAAATCTGTGCCATTAGAGAAATGGCTAAGTTGGCAGAAATTCCTCCACCTACACTGTTTGGCAAACTGTTGTCTTATGAAATGCAGTTGACAGTGAGGAAAGAAGAGGAGAAATCCACAAGAAATGAACACAAGGAAAGGACAGTGGCCTTTAAATCAGAAGCCCCCAGAAGGTACAGATGTAAGTCACCTACTCCACCTCCAAAGGTTGCTGAATCTGAGTCAGATGAGTCAGCTAGTACAAAGTCTGAAAGCAGTGAAAGTGATGAGGACTTTGCTGCCTTCACTAGACATTTTCAGAAGTTCTTGAAGAAGAAACAGTGGAGGACAATGCCTTTTACATCACAGGGAAAGGAAGACTCTTATCAGAAAAAGAGGTCTTCAAAGAAAGACAAGAAAAAGTCAAAGTCTAGCAAAGTTACACTATCAAAAATTGTGTGCTATTGCTGTAATAGACAAGGTCATGTGATAGTAGATTGTCCAGAGAAGAGAAAGGAGTCTAGTGACAAGAAGAAGACTCATTTCAAAGGAAAGAAAGAAAAGTCATTTGTTGCCAAAAAGGAGAAGACCCTGTCAGATATCTCTTCTTCAGAAACTGAGTCAGATGCTGAGGCATATATAGGGCTGTTTGCTGAAGAAGAAGAAGAAGAGTTCATGCAGATTATGGAGTCTATATATGAACAAGAAGACTGTCAGTGCCAAGGACTAATGGCATTGACTGAAAATGACAAAATCCTGGAGCAGCCAGGACCTAGTAAGGTACAAATTTCAACTTTTAGTTCTATTTCTTGTGCCAGTACAGAATCAGATTCATCCTCATCAAATGATGATAGTGCATCTGAGTCTGAAGCAGATATTCATCAGTTGATAGATGAATACAAGGTTCTGTTGCAAGCTTACAAGAAGAGCAAGACCCTAGCCAAAAGTCAGGCAAAGGAAATTGCTATTCTTAAAGCTACTGCAACTGAGTTTGAGAAGTCTTTTGATCAAAAGCTTAATGAGATAGTCAGATTGAAGCACATAACTGTGATTCAAATGGGAACTATATCATTTAAGAATGATCAAATCAAGTGTCTGGAGATTAATCTTCAGAAGGAAAAGGACTTAGTTGCTAGGTTTTCTAAACCTAAGTTAGTTCTACCTTTAATTGATGAATTTGTTCATCACAAAGGCAAGGCTGGACTGGGTTTTACAAGACCTGCAAGGACTGTTAAGTCCAAGTCCAAGTCCAAGGGCAAAGCCCCATCACTCAACAAGCCAGCTATGGATAAGACAGCTAAGACTGTACCAAAGCAAAGGTACAATAAATTTGAGTGTTGGTGTTATGGCAAAGTTGGCCACTTTGCAATGGACTGTTGGCACAATGCTAGTGCCAAAGTGAGTAGCAAACTGGCTGTTGGAAAACCAGCAGGTAGTCTTGTCAGGATGCAAACTAACAAATACCAAGGACCCAAGAATACTTTGGGTTCTAAGGTTCATTAATCTGTTTTGCAGGTGAGTCCAAGTTGCCATGCCCCAATATGGTACTTGGACAGTGGATGTTCCAGACATATGACTGGAACAAAGGGATTACTAAGGGACTACATTCCAATCAAAGATGGTCCAAAAGTCACCTTTGGTGGTTCTGAAAAAGGAATCATCAAAGGGTTTGGTAACATTTCTAGTAACTTAGTTACCATTACTCAAGTGGCTTATGTTAAAGGGTTGAAACACAACCTAATAAGTATAAGTCAATTAAGTGATGTAGGGTATGACATCTCATTTGTTAAGAATGGTTGTCATATCAGAGGTCAACTGATCAAGAGATCATTTTGACTGGCTATAGAAAGAGGAATGTCTACTGCCTAGACATTATGTGTGAGACCAATGGTTCTCAAGTGTGTCTTGTAGCTGATGAGACAGTCTCTCATTGTGTCAAATGGCACAAGAGGCTAGCTCATCTAAATTACAAGACACTTGGAAAACTCTTTAGCAAAGATTTAGTGAGGAATGGTCCTCAAGTTAAGTATGTTAAAGATGGTATTTGCTCAGCTTGTCAAAAGGGCAAGCAGACTAGATCCACCTTTAGAAGCATAGAAAACAAAGATGCTGTGAGGTGTTTATACCTCTTGCATATGGATCTCTTTGGTCCAATGCCAGTTCACAGCCTAGGTAGGAAGGTCTATACCTTTGTAGTTGTAGATGACTACTCAAGGTTTTCCTGGGTGTTCTTCTTAAGATAGAAATCTGAAACACCTAATGTCTTCTATAGCTTTGTCAAGCAAATTCAGAATGAACTAAATAGTACAGTGGTCAAAATAAGAAGTGACCATGGTACTGAGTTTCAGTCTGATAGCATGACAAAACTATGTGAAGACTTTGGGATATTTCAAGAGTTTTCTTCAACTAGAACAACTCAGCAAAATGGCATTGCTGAAAGGAAGAATAGGACCTTGATTGAGGCAGGTAGAACCCTATTAAGTGATATATCACTACCAGAATATTTCTGGGCTGAAGCAGTTGATACTGCATGCCATGTTATTAATAGGGCTACCATTACTAAAGGCCTCAACAAGACCCCCTATGAGGTTGTGAAAGGCAGGAAACCAAACCTATCCTACTTCAGGATCTTTGGTTGTAAGTGCTTCATACTTAACAATGGAAAGTCTTACTTGACTAAGTTTGATGCCAAGTCCCAAGAGGGAATTTTTGTTGGGTACAGCAACAATAGTAAGGCTTATAGAGTCTATAACTTGTCTACTCAAGTTGTAGAAGAGACTGTACATGTAGTATTTGATGAAACTAGGCTTATTAACAATGAGTTGTCTAGTAGTGTATGCAGCCCCACAGGTTTAACAAAGAAGATGGACAAGCTCACTCTAGAAGAAGAATCTACTGTAAGACAGCAAGTAGAAGACAGTGGCTGCTGTCCAGGGGGAGTACTACATGTACCAAATGCAGAAGAAGTACAAGGAGTACAACAAGATGATGAAACTGAAGAGGTTCAACCAGAAGTCAGGATGCCTCCAGCCAATAGGCATCTTAGAGATCATCCAGTAGAGCAGATTATTGGAGATCCAAGATAAGGGGTACAAACAAGGAGTAGAAACCTGAATGCAGCAATCTACTCCAGTTTCCTATCCCAAGTTGAACCTAAGAAGTTTGAAGAAGCCATCAAAGACCCACTTTGGATTGAGGCTATGCAAGAAGAACTCAATCAGTTCAAGAGATGCAAGGTCTGGGAGCTTGTTCCTAAACCTAAAGACCACAATATAATTGGAACCAAGTGGATCTATAGGAACAAGATGGATGAACAAGGAGTCATCATTAAGAACAAAGCAAGACTAGTTGCTAAAGGATATAGGCAGGAAGAAGGTATTGATTTTGATCAAACCTTTGCTCCAGTAGCCAGACTGGAAGCCATAAGAATGTTCCTGGCCTATGCAACTTTTCAAGGATTCAAAGTTTACCAAATGGATGTCAATTCAGCATTTCTAAATGGTAATCTTAAAGAAGAAGTCTGTGTGGAACAACCCTCAGGTTTTGTTGATTCAACTCTACCTAATCATGTCTATAGACTTAGGAAAGCTTTATATGGGTTAAAGCAAGCCCCTAGGGCTTGGTATGAAACCCTGTCTAGTTTCCTCATTGAGAATAAGTTCTCAAGGGGGAAAATAGATAAGACTCTATTCCTTAGGGAATCTAGAGGCAAAGTAATACTAGTCCAAATATATGTAGATGACATTATATTTGGGTCTACTGAAAGTAGCCTTTGCAAAAAGTTTGCAAAGCTAATGCAAGGTCAATTTGAGATGAGTAGTATGGGAGAGCTAAAGTTCTTCTTGGGTCTCCAAGTAAGACAGACTGAGAGTGGTTTATCCATATGCCAGTCCAAGTTCACCCTAGAACTCATAAGGAAGTATGGTATGGATTCATCCAGCACCATGAAGACTACTATGGGGTCAAGTATGTCTCTTAGCAAGGATGATGCAGGGAAGCCTATAGATGAAACCTTGTATAGAGGGATAGTTGGCTCCCTATTATACTTGACTGCAAGTAAACCAGATATCATGTATGCTACATGTGTCTGTGCTAGGTATCAAGCCTGCCCTAAAGAGTCTCATTTGACTGCAGTCAAAAGAATATTGAGATATCTAAAGGGCACTCCTAATCTAGTCCTTTGGTACCCTAGGAATGGAGATTTTGATCTAACAGGTTATTCAGATGCAGACTTTGCAGGATGCAAAGAAGATAGAAAAAGCACTACTGGAACCTGTCAATTCCTAGGTGGGAGACTAATTTCATGGAGTAGCAAAAAGCAAACAAGTGTGGCTATCTCCACTGCAGAGTCAGAGTATGTGGCTGCAGGAAGTTGCTGTGCTCAACTTTTATGGATACAACATCAGCTAGAGGACTATGGAATTCAGGTAAGTAGAACTCCACTCTTTTGTGATTCTACTAGTGCTATTTCAATAGCTAATAATCATGTATCTCATAGTAGAACAAAACATATTGAAATTAAATATCATTTTCTTAGGGAGAATGTAGAAAGAGAAGATATTTTACTTGAATATGTTAAAACAGATGAACAACTAGCTGATATGTATACTAAGCCCCTAGAAGAAGCTAAGTTCAATAGGTTTAAGATTGAACTAGGAATGATAAACTTAGAGTAAGTTTATAGTAGTGAAATTGGCTAAGTAAAAAGCTGTCGACACATAGAGATTTTTGTGTCAACACAGATAGTAGGTGTCGACACTTCAGGGAAAAGGTGTCGACACATCTAGGAAGTTGGTGTCGACACTTTAGAATAATAGTGTCGACACATGACAAGTAGGTGTCGACACAACCAAGGTGGTGTCGACACTTAGTGTTTACTCAGTATTTTCTAAGTAAAGTCTCGACTAAATGTCGAGTAAAGTGGTGTCGACACATAAACAAGTGTCGACATATATAATCTGTTGACTAAACTTGTGTCGACACATATGTGTCGAGACATTATAAGTCAGTGTCGACACTTATTGCCAGTGTCGACACAATTTAAGTTGGCTGCCCGCCTTTTCATCTTCAAAAGTCGAAAGGTATAAATAGGTTTTTGCCTTAGTCTGTCGACACGCTTCAAAAGTTTCGAGACAAAAACTTCTGTGTCGACATCTCTCTTCTCTCAAGTCAAATTCTTCAACCCTAATGGTGCCAAAACTTGAGGAGAACGTCAACGAAGGATACGAGCTGGTGCGCAATGCTTTTGATGATGCAGATCACGAGATCAAGACTGTCGTAACCCTAGTAGCCGACTCAGGGTTAGAATATCTTGTCTCAGAGCCAACGAAAATTTGGAAGAAAGAGGTACTGGAATTCATCAATGGAGCTAAGGTAGATGAAAATGGATTCAAGATTAAATCCAGGGTTCATGGTGAGAAGGTGAAGGTTTCACCTAAAAGTCTGAGGAAAGTGTTACAGGTCCCAAGAACTAAAGAAGAAGATGAAGTTACAGCTTCAAAGACCAGAGAAGCTCTTACCTGGTGTGGTCTAGATTCTACAATGAAAATAGGATCTGTGTTTAACAGGAAGGGAATGAATAGCCAGGGGAAATTCCTCTCTGAAATAGTTGGCAAAGTAATCCTCAGTAATCCTGCAGGGCATGATAGAGTATCAGCCCATATGTTCAGTGTAATGACAAGGATCATCTTCACTCTGCAAACAGATTGGTCTGTTATAGTGTTTGAGAAAATCAAGGAAAGTCTGAAGAAGCCCAACCTGGGCAGAATTTTAAGTCTTTACCTTGCTGGTGTTATACCTGAAGTTATGGGTCAGGCTGCTGGAAGTAAAATAAATCATATGAGGAAAATGGATCTGAGAATTTTCTCTAGGTGGGACAGGGTGTTGTCTAAAGAGATGCCAACCCTTAAGAAGAAAGTTCCTGAGAAAGTATCACCCCCCAAGAAGAAGAGGAAAACTGCTCCAGTGGCACAGGTTTCCACTAGCAGTTCTGAGAGTGAAGAACAAGTGGTCTTCACCCCTGATGAAGAAGACATAGGAACTGCTGTGAAGTCTCCAGCACAACAAGTGGATGCTGAAATCCCGGGGGAGCTACCTCTAGCTAGCCCCATACACAAGGATCACATCCAGGGGGAGTCTCTAGCTGTAAAAGAGCCCACTCCTCTTGAAAGTGAGCAAGCTACAACTACAATTCTAGAGGTAATTACTGAGCTTAATGCTTTGGTTTTTCCTATACAAGATACTGATTTGTCTGATGTTTATCAGCAATCACTGTAACGCCCCCGGTTTTTCTGTGCTTTGTTTGATCTTTGGCTGGCGTTACGATGGCGTATTTCCGGCTTTTTGCCGTTGTAGAGCGTGGTCTTAGCTCTTATGGTTCCCTGTGTAGCCTGTTGGTTTCCTGTTAGCAAGATTCCCCAGCTAGCCGGAGTCTTTTTGATGAATCGGTTGGGCCTCTTAGAGAATGCTTGTGTTTTGGCTTCGGGAGGTGTTATCCCGGGTTTTTTTTCGCCGAATGTGAATTTCGACTTCGTAGTTGCGTTCGTAGCGTGGGTTTTAGCTGCGGCGTAAATTTTGTCTTTTTCCGAGAAGTTTCAGGTTTCGTGTTGTTTTGATGTTGAGAGTAAATAATTATTATTATGTATTGTTGTTTATTATTATTACTGCTGATATATATATATATAGTCTTGGGTCAGATTAGGGCTGGGTTCCTTTTTGGTTCTTTTTTCTGTTTCTGTGTTTGGAGGAAGCCGTCGCCTGTTCGAGAGGAGAGGAAGAGCTCTGCCGGACCACCCTAGCCTTGGGACGCCGCTTTCCTGGAGATTTAGCGGTCGGATTTCGGTTTCGAGGGTGGATCTGGACTGCCCCCGCCGGGATCTGCCTTCTTTCTGCTCCTCAGCTTGCTGCCCTGCGGCCAGATCCGCAAGCAGGGGAGGCCGCCGACCGAGTTCCTGGTATTGAGGCAAGTGATGTACCCTCATCCTTGCCTTAGTCGATCTTTGCCTTCTGTTGATTTAAATTTTTATCTCTTTCTTGTTGGGATTTTAGGTGTAAGCTAGGGCTTGTTCCCGATCATACCGTGGTTAGTGTAGAAGGTTCCAGTTAATTTCAGTTTTCCCGAGGGATTGTGTCTATTACGGGACAGTTTTGGTTCGGTCTAGGTCGAGTAGTTACCATTGCCGATGGAGGTTGTACTCGAGAGAGAAGAGAGAATCCCCGTTCTCGTTTTTGTTCGTCTGTTGGATCTGGCTCCAGTAGCCAGGTGGGGTGTCGACACTATTGTGTCGACACCGGCCAGTCTTGGTGTCGACAGTTGGTGTCGACACCAGCCAATCGTGGTGTTGACACTTGGTGTCGACACCAGCAGCGGCAGTGTCGCCACAATGTGCCGACACCGGCTGCAGTGGTGCCGACACTTGGTGTCGACACCAGCGGGTGCAGTGTCGACACCATGTGTCGACACCGGCAGCAGTGGTGTCGACACTTGGTGTCGACACCAGTAGCTGCAGTGCCGACACCATGTGTCGACACCAGCAGTGGTGTCGACACCAACAGCTGTAGTGTCGACACCATGTGTCGACACCGGCAGCAGTGGTGTCGACACTTGGTGTCGACACCAGCGGCTGCAGTGTCGACACCATGTGTCGACACCGGCAGCAGTGGTGTCGACACTTGGTGTCGACACCAGCAGTGGCAGTGTCGACACCATGTGTCTACACCGGCCGCTGTAGTGTCGACACTTGGTGTCGACACCGGCCGAGGTTGTGTCGACACCTTGTGTCGACACCGGCATGCCGAGGTGTCCACACAGCATGTCGATACTGGTGCTGTGCTTGTTTTGGGGTCAGGTAGACTCGGGGTTGGTTCGGGTTAGGCATGCAAGGCCGCGTCGGTTGGACCCGACGTTTTTGCCTTGGGTTCGTGTGTTTCTTAGGACTGTTAGTGGGACTTTTCCCTAGGAGGGGGGGGGGGGAGCTTTGGGTGTTCGGCTAATTTCTGCATGCCGACTCTTGGGTCGTGGCAGGTGGTGGAGTTTTTGGTGGCTTCTGGAGGGGTGGTTTTATGTGGAGAGCTGTGGCCACCGCCTTTTTTCCCCGGTTTGGGTTGGTGTGTGTGGGACCCTAAAGCTGCCACTGTGTGACCCCTTAGCCCTTTTTGGGTCTGATTCTGGTTATGCATTCAGACCCATGTTTTGACCACTGCTACTTACCCACGTGTTAGGACTGTTAGTCCCTTTCCTGTTTATGCTTTCCTTTCTTTTGGCATATGTATTTGTCCTGATGATGTTGCAGGCTTTATTTGGTAGGGCATGTTGGTTTTAATGCTCGCCCTTGGTGTGCTCTGCGGTGTTTTAGACAGTACTCTTTTCTTACTGCCCTTTCCTTTTTCTTTTCCTTATAGCAGCTTGTTGCCGGGTTGGTAAACCCTTCATCTTATTTACTCAATAATCTATTGCTCTATTTACTTTTGATTGTTTCCTTGCTGAGGTATTCTTTTCTTGAATGCCTCAGGTCCAGGTTGTAGCCAGTTCAGCGGCTAGTTCTTTGGGAGGGGCTTGTTGGTGGCCTCTAGGGTACCTGAGATTGCTGATCTCCGTTTTGTTGTGAGGTAGATCTTTACTCTTCCGTATAGACATACATACTCGCCAGTGGGTTCGTGTCAGGTTGTTGACGCCCACTGGTGGCTTCTTGTGGTGCTGAATATGAATTTAAACTGCTGATTTTGCCTATCTGTGGTTGGTTACTTGCTTTTGGGAAGGATTTATGCTAGGTTGCATGTTAGATATTTTAAAACCTAAAAGTATTAATATATGTACTTCATGCATAACATGTTTTCTAAAACAAAGGCACTACTTTTCCTCAGCGTAAAACACTATCTTTTTATACCTACTTTATTCACCTTAGGGTCGTGTACGCGTAATTCGTCCCCCGGGGACCCTTATGCTCTTTTAGGGCGTCAATTTAATTGAACCAAAGTATTTTTCTGCTGCGTATAAATATAGTTTTAACTGTGGACTAGCTGATCCACCGAGCCGAGGGAAACGGCCATTCAACAAAACTGATTCTCTTTCTTACTTAATTAACAACTTTTCCTTAAAATCTAACGTCTAGAGTTTTGCCTGAGCGCGTGTAGTTATCCCCTGCACGACGTGGCATCACGGCGCGTGTTTTCTCCTACTCTGATACGATCTTTACCGTTGAGAAAATGCGGGTTGTGACAGTTGGTATCAGAGGGAGGTTGCTTGACAAATGGTTGGGCAACCTTTCCCTTGTCTACATTAGTCTTTAGCATCATACCATTCACACACCGATATGTCATCAGCACGTCTTGGCCGAAGCACGAACACTACACTCATGAGCATGAAGAAGTATACAGGGCATATTATGTAGTATGGTGTTGGGTATTGTATCCACAATTACCTGGATTTGAGGAAGCCACCTGTCAAGCTAAGATGAATTCACAATGTATTTGATGAAACATCTTAAGTTGTACTTGCAGCTCCTCCACGCTAAGTGCACACCAATGTCAGGGTGCAGTAGGTCAATATACACGGGTCTGCAAGACGTAATCCCTCGTTGAGCAGATCAGTGTGTTGGCCTACGTGTACTCTCTCTATTGGAGTGCACTTACTTTCAAGTACAGGGCCGTTCATATGCAAGAGAAGACAAGGAGCATGGATGGGTCAAGGAGCAGCTCCTGGGTGGAAGATGAAAATTCGTCCAAGGAAAATTCGACGAGAATCACTAGTAATTCTCGCCGAATCGACGAGAATCATTAGTGATTCTCGCCGACCCCTTCTGGCTACCTCAAAACGGTGCCAAGTAAGATTCGGCGAGAATCACTAGTGATTCTCGCCGAACCAGTGGTTAAGCAGCTCATGAATACCAAGTGAAAATCGCTGAGAATCAATAAGTGATTCGGCGAGAATCACTAGCGATTCTCGACGAATCGTCGAGAATCACTTGGTGATTCTCGCCGATTCGTCGAGAATCACCTGCGATTCTCGCCGATTTTCACTTAGCGATTTCTCGGGATGCTGCTGGACCGGATTCTACCGCTGGACTAGTTTGAACCGGATTTCGGGGTTATACGTGTGGGACCCACAACGGTCATATTGTATGGTCTACAGTGTATAAATACACGGGTATTTTGAACTGTAGAAAGTGAAAAAAATCAGAAACCGAGCCGCGACGTAACCCTAAAATCGCGATTCCTCTCCGCCGCCGCGGTCACGCTCGGGCAAGTTGGTCGCCGCTGCTGATCGATTTTCTTCCCGATCTCCGGCGACAGAAGCTTAGCAAAGCTTGAGTCTCACGCGTCTATCCAGAGATCCCTTGTCTCTCGATTTGTTGACCGGGAAAAACTTCCCGGTCCGAATCGATCAAGACGACCGATCCTCGTGTGACCGTTGGTAGACCTAGCTAGCTTCGCTACGAAGTTTGGATCTCAAAGTACTGCTGCCGCGCACCTTCGTTGTCGCCGATCCCGAACCAAGCCGCCGCTCGGATTGCCGCCGCCGGTTCCGGGGAGATCCTCTCCAAGAGAGACCAAGGTTGTAGACTATTCGTTGACTTCACGAACACGTCGTCGAACGAAGAGGAACACCGTAGTCTCCAAAATAAGTTTGTATCTCGTGTACATTCTATATTTACTTTTGTTGTAAAGGAACTTTTGTTCCGTGTTGTAAGGGTTGGGTGCAACCCGTTTTGTGGGAGTGTTGACTCTCACGTGTGGAAGGGTTCCTTTTGATAGTGCAGGGATTGGATTTCAATCCTGTTGGAGAAGAGACCGAGTCGTCCCGTGTTGGGAGATAGGTCGAAGGGGGAAAGTGGATGTACCCAAGTCGGGGAACCACTATAAATTGCCTGTGTATTCTGTGTGCTGTGCTTTTTATTTTTATTGTGCAGGTACATTCGTAAGTTCCGCAAAAGCGCTACACGTCACCTATTCCCCCCCCCCCATAGGTGCACATAGCCGACACTAGGTGGACTTTCAAGTGGTATCAGAGGGAGGTTGCTCTTCAAAAAGGTTAACACCTTGAGTAGAACCCCGCCACCAGTGTCAGAAGCATGGATCTGGATTATGAGATACCGCCACTCAAACTCCCCGCATGCACAAAGGATTATTATCCCATCTGGAGAATGAGAGTGTCATTTCACCTTGATGCTATCGATCCTCGAGCATCCTTCATCCTGGAAGAGGGTCCGTTTATTCCCATGAAGACCTCCGACTCTGGGATCCAAGTGCCCATGGGCATTGCTGAGATGTCAGAGACGGAACTATCACTATTTCACTTGGACGAGAGGATTCGTCAAATTATTATGGATATCTGGTCTGGAGCCTCTCACTCTAGATTGGAAAAATGTAGGACGGCTAAATCCATGTGGGTGATGATATCAGAGTTGATGGGGGAGTCAGAGAAAGCTGGAATATGTTGTCAACCAGACGAGGAAGCCTATGTGGGGGTCCTCACCTCTGAAGATGAAGGCAAGCATCACTCGGACAACATCAGAGCTCCAGTGTCCGTATCAGAGACTGACGAGACCAGTGAGGAAAGCAGCTCTGACGAGGATGAAACAATGGTCACTGATTCTAATGACAATAACATAGATGAGCAGGTAACATCTACATCCTGCCCCATATCTTTTGACCTTTCTGAAGACAGAAACTGCTCTCCTCCAGAAAATTCTGATTCCCTGAAGAGAGCCCTTCAGGAAAGCAACCTACTTGCTGAGGAGCAAGCTCGAGAGATTGCTCGACTGAAGATCTTGTTGGTTCTCCAATTGGCATCCAACAAGGCCAAGGACTCTAAGATCTCAGCTCTAGAGAGTAGTCTAGATAATGAGAAACGTATAGTATCAAACTTTTCCAAAGTTGATGCTATAAAGAGAAAGCAAGAAACCGGGTGGATCTCCCGGATTATCCAGGCATGGAGAAATGGGGAAACGGTATTCCGACCCCCCACTCCAAGCAGGAAGGCAACTCATCATGCCTTCAGGTATGACCACAGGAATAGTCGTGGTCACTGCAAGGGTGATCTGTCCCCATGTGGAAACGTCCATAGTGTAAGGGCCATCATGGCCACCATGAGGAAATACTTAAGGCTCATTCTGAGCCCTTTGTATTCACTGCCACTGCCTCAACACAGTGTGGATCTGCATGTCCCAGCTCACAGAAGACTTCTCACCACTCGAGGACACGGGATAGAGAGGATAGAAGTCATGATGTCAGGTTCCATGGGGCCTCTGTAAGGGAGATGCCTGAAAGAATGGCACCACCTTCCCGGCCTCACAACGCTCACGACATGCATTCTTTCCACCCTTCCACGTGTCACGATGGAAGAGGAATTTTTGTGACAAGATCATGCCCTATCCCGTTTAGACCTAGGACCGTGACTACATCAGTCACGAGATTAGGTCGGAAACGGCGATACAACATTCACCCATGTTGGTGCTATGGCAAAGTGGGGCACTTTGCCATCGACTGTTGGCACAACCCCTCTGTGCCCACGGCAAGGGCTTATCCACATTCTCGGGACAGAGGTAGTCTTCCAGACAGGTTTTCTGAAGGAAGGCAGTTGCGTGCTTATGCTAACAGGAACCTAGGACCCAACATGATTTGGGTTCCTAAGGTAAAGTAATTCTTTCTTGCAGGGTAGTCTAGGTTCCCATGAATATGATGGGAACTAGACAATAGGTGGCTCAAGACTAAATTGGAACAAGCATCTGCAATAACAGATGTGATATCTACTTGAGCATACTCACATTGAGCGTCTAATATGTTCTACCTGTTGGACTTAAACGATGACTCTCAAAATCCCAGGTAATTTTGATCAGTTCAAGGACTTGCGTCATATTGCATCCTCATTTAACCCCAATATATATATATATATATATATATATATATATATATATATATATATATATATATATATATATATATATATATTTCTATCCGTGTGTATATTTATACTTATGCTTATACATGTATGTGGGCACCTCTTAGGATAGGTTAACTCGATGCATGCAAAAATTTATACATCAATAAAGAGTTAACGAAGATATGTCATCGTGAATCTCGACAACTCACAATTGACATCAAAAAGTTTTTGGAAAAGCCTCGTTCAAATCCAAATAGATTGACTTTAAAATATACATGTATTTATCATTTTTATATTGACTTGACATCAGAAGAATTCAAAAATGTTACAATACTTCTCAACGTGAAAATTCCTAGTCAAGAAACCTCACAATTTCGAATTAGACAAATCCCGCCGACCCATTATATACTTGAAATCTCGCCGAATTAGACAAATCACGCCGACCCTTCACCTTCTTCACGAATCCCGCCTCACGTCGGAGCAGATATCCCGCAAGAGCTCTTCCGCCGACTCGCCGAAACCCGCAGACTTGCCGAAACCCACAAGAGCTCTCCCGCCGACTCGCAGAAACCACGCCAAATCGCAAAGTTTCTTCCGTCGGATCCCGCAAGGTAGCATGTCGAATCTCTCAAAGTTCCCGCAAGGTTTCTCCTTTAGGAATCGCGCAAGGTTCTCGTCGGATCCCCCACCGCCTTCGCAAAATCCCGTAAGTTCTCCATCGTCTTCCCCTAGGTTCCGGCAAGGTTCTCGCAAAGCTCCCGACGAATCCCTCCGAACCCTGAAAGAAGTTCTCCAACTCACTTCCGTATACGCCTTAGGTAACCTCTTCCTCACCCGTACTTGGACGTCCTCACTAGTGACGCTTTCCTTTTTGAATGTTCATTAAAGTTTAGAGTAGGGCTTCTCTCTCTAGATCTGCAATGGCTCAAAGGACAACTGCTGGGTTGGTCACCGGTTGCGAGCTTGTTCGAACTGGGTTCTCTCACGCCTCGGACGAATTCCGCGACATCATTCTGATGCTGGTAGAGGCTGGGCTAACATTCGTCCTGGAGCACCCTTGCAAAATCCTGGACAAAGAAGTACTGGAGTTCTTCGCCACCGCAAGACTCTGAAATGGCGACTCACTAATCAAAAGCAAGGTGGCTGGGGCAAAGGTCAAGCTGTCTGCCAGCAAGCTGACTCGCTTCCTACAGCTTTCTAGCTCGGAGCATGAGGACTATCTGGAGGACGATGATAAAACCAGAACTCTCTTATTCTGCTGTCTCCCACGGGGAACTCGGTCAATAAAGAGAAAAGAGATGAATGAAGAAGGGAAGCTCCTGTCTGACATTATTGGAAAGGTGCTCATCTGCAAGCCAGGCTCTCATGACCATATCTCAGGGGATATGTTCAAGATCCTGATAGCTGTCGTCTGCCGTAAGAGGTTTAACTGGGGGGAGTTGCTGTTCGAGAAGATCAAGGACACCTTGGGCACTCCGAGTTTTGGCCGCATCATAAGTCTATATCTAAACCAGCTAAATGGAGACAAATTTGACATGAGTAAAGGTGTCCCTATCCACTACTTGAAGAAGATGGACTCAAGTGTGTTTGATCGATGGGAGAGACATATTGGGCAGACTGCAGTGGAAGAGCAACAGGGAGTATCTTCAGCAGTCACCCCCAATGAAGTTCCTGATACCTTGATTGCAGGAATCGAGGGGGAGCCTCTACCCCCTCATACTGAGGTAGTATCTGACATCTCCCAGGTGACCAGGGATGCGGTGGCCGAAATTCAAGAAGAAAGTGACACTGTATTGGAGACTGCTGACAAAGAATTGGAAGAGGCTGCTGATGAAGATGAGTTCATGGATGATGACGAAGAGGATGAAGGACATACGGGACATGAAGTATTTGTGGCTCCGAATCCTGTTGAACCTCCATCTGACAAGACTGCACCAGTGGAGGGGGAGTCAGATAAATCTACAGAGGCCGCCAGCATTCCTCCATTAGAGACTGTACTTGTATCCAGCTCTACAGATGCGTCTCCTGAAGGGCAAGGCCCACAAGTGCCTCCGGCTCTTCCATTACGAGATGAGCTAGCTACTCACACTGTAAATGTCATTCAGGGATTGTGAATGAACTCAAAGTCTCCTTTGATGAAGCTCAGAATAAACTGCTGCACAGAATTAAGAAGTCTGAAAATCTCATGCTCAAGAATATGGTGGAGATCAACCATAAACTTGACGTGATGAACAAGAAATTTGAAGAGAAGTATACCGCGGCCGGCGAAGCTGTCATACTTCTTATGGTCGGATTGAAGAAGACCACCGACACTCTTGCTGTAGTAAATCAGAACGCTCATGTTGTAGCAAACAACATTCAAAAGTTTGACGGTAATATGGTCACTCTCAACGCAAATCAGCAGACCTTGGTCACTGAATTCTCACGGACCTCAAAGCATATTGATGACTCGCTGCACTCATATGCCAATTCCATCGCGGTCGAAGCCAAAAAGGGGGAGAAAGAGTATCTAGCTAAGATGGCCGAGCTTCAAGAAGTCATGATCAACAACTTCGAACAGTCAAACAAGTACGTCTATGACAGCTGCCGGTGGATGCTCCACCAGGCGTTAGGCATCCCCTTGGCTGAAAATCCTGCAGATATTCATCCTCCTGAGACATCTATGGCCGCTGAGGGAGTAAGTGCTGCTGAGGGAATAAGTGCAAGTGCAGCAGATGTTCCCATAAGTGAAGCTGATGCTAGGGCTCTCTCCAAAGCAAAACTGAGGAGCATGTTTGATCAAGAGGCCCTAGCAAAAGCCAAGGCCAAGAGAAAAGCTCAGGAAGGGACCTCCAAGGAGACACTAGCTGAAAAGAGGATCAGAATGAGTGAGGAGGACGTACGAAACGAAAAATGGAGTCCAGTTTCAAGGAACATCATCTTAGACACCTTCTGGCTGTAATAAAGAGGAGAGATCAATCGAAACGAAGTATATAGCCAGTATGAGTGGGAAACGCACAAAACGTTTGAAGCCAAACGCAACATCTTTTTCAGAAACAATAAGGATGCAGATAAAGTTCCTCCTCCTATGTATTACCCGAAGCCCAAAGAATACATGGAGAGGCAAAGCAAGAAGTACTTGGCTCAAAATCTTAAGGGTGACTTAGCTAAGGAAAAATAGTCAATAACTTATAGCTTGTCACTTTGTCTTAAGAACATTTAATGATTATTGTTATCATATGAACAATTCTGAGATTATATGTGTATATATATATATATATATTGGTATATATATTTGAATTTGTGAATGACTCAAGTCCTGATCTGGTTGCATATATTCTCTTGTGCTGCATGTTTAATTTCTGAATGCTATGTTTATTATTTGATAGGTGTTATTCATCTTAGCTAGTAGGGTTTTGGCTTCGTCAAATAGGGGGAGATTGTTGGGTATTGTATCCACAATTACCTGGATTTGAGGAAGCCACCTGTCAAGCTAAGATGAATTCACAATGTATTTGATGAAACATCTTAAGTTGTACTTGCAGCTCCTCCACGCTAAGTGCACACCAATGTCAGGGTGCAGTAGGTCAATATACACGGGTCTGCAAGACGTAATCCCTCGTTGAGCAGATCAGTGTGTTGGCATACGTGTACTCTCTCTATTGGAGTGCACTTACTTTCAAGTACAGGGCCGTTCATATGCAAGAGAAGACAAGGAGCATGGATGGGTCAAGGAGCAGCTCCTGGGTGGAAGACGAAAATTCGTCCAAGGAAAATTCGACGAGAATCACTAGTAATTCTCGCCGAATCGACGAGAATCATTAGTGATTCTCGCCGACCCCTTCTGGCTACCTCAAAACGGTGCCAAGTAAGATTCGGCGAGAATCACTAGTGATTCTCGCCGAACCAGTGGTTAAGCAGCTCATGAATACCAAGTGAAAATCGCTGAGAATCAATAAGTGATTCGGCGAGAATCACTAGCGATTCTCGACGAATCGTCGAGAATCACTTGGTGATTCTCGCCGATTCGTCGAGAATCACCTGCGATTCTCGCCGATTTTCACTTAGCGATTTCTCGGGATGCTGCTGGACCGGATTCTGCCGCTGGACTAGTTTGAACCGGATTTCGGGGTTATACGTGTGGGACCCACAACGGTCATATTGTATGGTCTACAGTGTATAAATACACGGGTATTTTGAACTGTAGAAAGTGAAAAAAATCAGAAACCGAGCCGCGACGTAACCCTAAAATCGCGATTCCTCTCCGCCGCCGCGGTCACGCTCGGGCAAGTTGGTCGCCGCTGCTGATCGATTTTCTTCCCGATCTCCGGCGATAGAAGCTTAGCAAAGCTTGAGTCTCACGCGTCTATCCAGAGATCCCTTGTCTCTCGATTTGTTGACCGGGAAAAACTTCCCCGTCCGAATCGATCGAGACGACCGATCCTCGTGTGACCGTTGGTAGACCTAGCTAGCTTCGCTACGAAGTTTGGATCTCAAAGTACTGCTGCCGCGCACCTTCGTTGCCGCCGATCCCGAACCAAGCCGCCGCTCGGATTGCCGCCGCCGGTTCCGGGGAGATCCTCTCCAAGAGAGACCAAGGTTGTAGACTATTCGTTGACTTCACGAACACGTCGTCGAACGAAGAGGAACACCGTAGTCTCCAAAAGAAGTTTGTATCTCGTGTACATTCTATATTTACTTTTGTTGTAAAGGAACTTTTGTTCCGTGTTGTAAGGGTTGGGTGCAACCCGTTTTGTGGGAGTGTTGACTCTCACGTGTGGAAGGGTTCATTCCGATAGTGCAGGGATTGGATTTCAATCCTGTTGGAGAAGAGACCGAGTCGTCTCGTGTTGGGAGATAGGTCGAAGGGGGAAAGTGGATGTACCCAAGTCGGGGAACCACTATAAATTGCCTGTGTATTCTGTGTGCTGTGCTTTTTATTTTTATTGTGCAGGTACATTCGTAAGTTCCGCAAAAGCACTACATGTCACCTATTCCCCCCCCATAGGTGCACATAGCCGACACTAGGTGGACTTTCATATGGGATGCATAATATGTGTTTGTATATGGATCCACCATAGGAGGCAACATGTGAGGGTTATGTAGTATGGGATGCATAACCTCACCACATGAATGCGGCTAACACGTTTTCTTTTCTCGTTACATGGGAATGTTATGTAGTATGGGATGCATAACATTTTCATGTGTACGCCGCCCATGGCATGCACTAAGGCCTTTTTAGAATGCATAGCACATCATGCATAGCATAACATTTCATAAGCACAACGTGCCAAGCTAAAGATTTGCAAGATGACATATGTACACACATGGTTTTGAGTCAAAAAGAATACAAATACATGCATTCATGGTTTAGGCACCTGAGTTAGTATGATGGTGGTGAACCATCTTAGGATAAGCATAACATCATCATGGTAAAAACAACTCCCAGAGCAAGTTTTGCAGTTGAAGTTCATATTTAAGTGTGTTTGTCCGTACCGGGTAGTTTTGTTCTAGTTGATGGGCTAGGATTTGTCTAAAGCTTGTGTGATTCTAGGATGGCGAGGCATCCTGCGACGAGATCGACCCCCCAATTCGAGGGTGAGACGTCAGGAGCGCAGAGCGATGCGTTGGTAGAAAGTTTGCGACAGAGTAATGAGGAGTTATCGAGGCAGGTAGTGGCTATGCAGGCTCAGATTCAGTCCCTTGTAGCAGTTGTGGCGGGACAGCCCCCGAGAGCTCAGAACCCCGCAGAGGGGGTAGCTGTCCCTGCCCCTCCTGCTCCTCCCGTGCCTTTGGTTGTAGTGCCTCCAGAGATGGCGTTCATATCCCAGTTTCAGCGGCTGAGACCCCCTACCTATGATGGGCAGGCAGATTTCATGATTTTGGATGACTGGCTGATTACCATTGAGGAAATGTTCTCGTACTCAGGGATTACGGACGATCAGAGAGTGATGCTCGCTGCCTACCAGCTCAAGGGCTTAGTAAAGAATTGGTGGCTGAGGGAGAAAGAGAGCTTAGTGGCAGGTTACACTTGGGAGTCATTTAAGGTGCTGTTGTTAAGTAAGTTTCTACCTTCAGTCGAACGAGACCGGCTAATGAACGACTTTCTTCACTTAAAGCAGAGGAAACTCACGGTTAGTGAGTATGAGATTGAGTTTAGTAAGTTGAGTCGGTTTGCTCCGGGTCTGGTGAGTGTTGAGGCAGACCGAGTTAAGAGATTTCTGGGTGGACTAAGAAGCGACATACAGCAGTTAGCGAATGCCTATGGGGCAGTCAGTTACGCCAGTGCGGTTGAAGCTGCTTTGAGAGTTGAGGCCATTGAGAATGCCAAGAATAAAGGCCAGCAGTTAAGGAAGGATAAGCGGAAGTCTGGTGGAGGGAAGAGCCCTCAGGAACCTGATGCTGTCGCAAGAAAGAAGGTCAAAGAGATTTGTAGTTTTTGTGGCCGGCCAGGCCACCCCTTTGAGAAGTGTTTCAAAAGGTTGGGAGCGCAGAAGAAGGACCAGGTGCACGCGATTCAGGGTACTTCCAGGGGAGACTTGGTGTGTGCCTTGTGTGGAAGGAAGGGGCATGAGGCTGCCCGTTGTTGGTTAAAAGATAAGGTTTGTTTTCAGTGCGGCCAGAAGGGGCATCTCAAGACAAGGTGCCCTCAGACCCAGTCTATTCTGCAGCCAGTTCCCCTCCAGGCTCTGCCACCGCCTCAGCGTGTGGATAAAGGAAAAGGAAAGCTGAATGTGCTCTCGACAGACGAAGCGCAGACCTCGACCCAGGTTATCTCAGGTTTGACTCCCCTCCAGTCGTTTCGTTACGTTCCCTTTTTGGTTGTAGTTTTCATTTTGGCGCTTGTTGCCTTAGATGCGTGTGCAATTCGTAGGGCGATTTAAGGTAAAGAACCGTTGGGCGCGTGTTCTCTTCGATTCTGGCGCTACCCACTCGTTTGTGGCTAGAGCCTTCGTGGAGCGGTTCAGTTTGGGCCTAGATCGTGTTGGTGGTGCCTTCTGCGTTAAGTTCCCCTCCGGTGACTCTGTGGTTACGGACCTGGGTGTCCTAGATTGTCCAATTTTGTTGGGAGATTTTCTAGCCAAGGCAGATTTGAAGGTGATTGACCTGGAGGACTTTGACGTTATTTTGGGCATGGACTGGTTGTCAAGGTACGATGCTGTGATCTAGTGCAAGGGTAAGCGCTTGGACTTCATCAAAGATAACGGTCAGCCAGGGAGCGTTTTTGGGTATTCTCTCCAGGAGTCTCCAATCATTTCTGCGGTGCGTGCTCGAAAGTTGCTTGTTTCTGGCTGTTCTTTCTGTGTGGTTTCTCTGGTAGGGTCGATTGTTAGTAAGCCCCGTTTGGAAGAAATTCCTGTGGTGCGTGACTTTTCTGATGTGTTTCCAGACGACCTTCCCGGTCTTCCACCCGATCGAGATGTCGAGTTTGCAATAGATTTGGATCCAGGCACGCGTCCTATCGTGAAGGCGCCGTACCGGATGGCCCCGCGAGAGATGGAAGAGTTGCGAAGTCAGCTGGATGAGTTATTGGCAAAAGGCTTTATAAGGCCAAGTTCTTCGCCTTGGGGTGCGCCGGTGCTGTTCGTTAAAAAAAGGATGGGTCGATGAGGTTATGCATCGATTATAGAGAGATGAACAAGGTTACTATTAAGAATAGGTACACTTTGCCGCGAATCGACGATTTGTTTGACCAACTGCGTGGTAGTGCCGTGTTTTCCAAGATAGATCTTCGTTCGGGCTATCACCAGTTGAGGATTCGAGAGTCAGATGTTCCGCGGACGGCGTTCCGTTCTCGTCATGGGCATTTTGAGTTTTTGGTTATGTCATTCGGTTTGACTAATGCGCCCTCAGCTTTTATGGATTTGATGAACAGAGTTTTTAAGGATTTTTTAGATAGTTCGTGATTGTCTTTATAGACGATGTTTTGGTGTATTCTAAGGATGCAGAGGAGCATGATCGACATTTGCGGCTGGTCTTGGCGACTCTGAGAGACCATAAGCTATACGCCAAGCTGAGCAAATGTGAATTTTGGTTGCCTCAGGTTTCTTTTCTAGGCCACGTGATCAATAAGGAGGGAATATCGGTGGACCCAGAAAAGATCGCTGCTGTTATGGAATGGGCGTGACCAGTTACCCCCAAAGAGATCAGAAGCTTCTTGGGTTTGGCTGGTTATTATAGAAGGTTTGTAGAAGGTTTCTCTACCTTGTCCGCGTCGTTGACCAAGTTAACGCAGAAGAATGTAGCCTTTGTATGGAATGACAAGTGTGAGAAGGCTTTTGAGGAGCTAAAAAGAAGGCTATGTTCGGCTCTAATTTTGTCTTTGCCTACGGAGGGCAGTGAGTAAGATATATATGTGGATGTGTCGCATGTCGGTCTGGGCTGCGTTTTGATGCAGGGCGGGAAGGTGATTGCGTATGGGTCGAGGCAGCTAAAGACTCACGAGAGGAACTACCCTACGCATGACCTGGAGTTTGCAGCGGTGATCTATGCGCTGAAATTGTTGAGGCATTTGCTATATGGCGCGCAGTGCAAGATTTTCACGGATCATAAGAGTCTGAAGTATGTCTTTACTCAGAAAGAATTGAATCTGCGCCAGCGGCGGTGGTTGGAGTACGTGGTCGACTATGATGTTGAAATTCAGTATCATCCAGGCAAGGCAAATGTGGTGGCCGATGCCCTGAGTCGGAAGTCAGGTAAGATTTTTAATCTTTCCGCAGAGCGTCTAGTGGAAGAGTTTCTGTTGATGGACATTTCTGTGGGAAGCTGTGATTCACAGAGTAGCATAGCTATAGCAGAACCTTCGTGGATTACTCTTACGAGACTACATCAGAAGGACGATTCCGTTCTTCTGCATTTGTATCTTCGAGCTGAGAAGGGTGAATTGCCAGATTTCTCTTTAGATGATGCGGGTACCTTGAAGTACCGTGGCAGGTTTTGCATCCCCGCAGTTGGAGATATCCGAGATATGGTGTGCAGAGACGCCCATGGATCTAGTGTTGCCTACCATCCAGGGTCTACCAAGATGCATCATGATTTAAAACAGATTGCCTGGTGGTACGGGATGAAGAAGGACATAGAGAGATTTGTTTCTGAGTGTTTCACTTGCAGGCGTGTGAAAGCCGACCATGGGAGGCCTGGTGGCAAGCTGACTCCCTTGGAGATTCCGATGTGGAAGTGGGAGAGTATCTCGATGGATTTCATTACCGGTTTACCGAGATCGCCTAAGGGGCATGATTCAGTTTGGGTAATTGTAGACAGATTGACGAAGAGCGCTCATTTCGTGCCATTTAAGATCAATTATCCGATGAGGAAGATAGCCGAGCTATATCTGGAAGAGGTTGTCAGATTGCATGGTGTACCTGTAAGTATCATATCAGATCGAGACTCCAGGTTCACGTCTCGTTTTTGGAAGAGTCTTCAAGAAGGGTTGGGTACAAATTTGAGATATTCCACAGCTTATCATCCGCAGACGAATGGTCAGACAGAGCGAGTAAATCAGATTGTGGAAGATATGATCCGATGCTACATTCTGGACCACGGAGGAGCGTGGGACGAGCGCTTGCGGCTCATGGAATTCGCATATAACAACAGTTATCAAGAAAGCTTGCAGATGGATCCTTTTGAAGCTTTGTATGGGAGGCGCTGCAGGACCCCCTTGTTTTGGGCTGACCTTGGCGAGGGACCTTTGTTGGGTCCAGAAGCGCTTGAGGAGATGGAGACCGCTGTGAAGCTTATTCGGGAAAAGCTTCGGATAGCCCAGGAAAGATATGAGAAGAACTCCAATCGGCGTAGATCGGACTTGGAATTTGCTGTGGGGGACTCGGTGTTCTTAAAGGTCTCCCTGTTGATTGGAGTCAAGCGGTTTGGCAAGAATAGGAAGTTGGACCCGAGGTACGTGGGGCCGTTTCCGATTGTTGAGCGGATTGGGGTATCAGCCTACAGGCTGGCTTTGCCCGCAAATTTCCCTGGCGTACACGATGTCTTTCACGTCAGTCAGCTGCGAAAATGTGTGATAAATGGCAGGCAGGTATTGGATTTTGTGCCTCAGTTGGAGCCGAATCTTTCTTATGTGGAGGTGCCTGTTCGAATTTTGGATTCTCAAGTTCGGGCATTGCGGAAGAAGACTATTACTATGGTTAAAGTTTTATGGAGGAATCAGGATGTGGAGAGCGCGACTTGGGAGTTGGAGTCGGCTATGAGGGAGGCTCACCCTCGTCTGTTTCCCTGATCTTGTGCCTGGTATGCTCTGTTTTGTCCTTATTTATTTGTGGCTCTTTTCTGACTCCTTCTCTCTCCTACGTTATAGGAGTGTTGTGAGTAAAGTTTCGAGGCGAAAATTTCTTTTAGGGGGGGTGGCTGTAACGCCCCCAGTTTTTCTGTGCTTTGTTTGATCTTTGGCTGGCGTTACGATGGCGTATTTCCGGCTTTTTGCCGTTGTAGAGCGTGGTCTTAGCTCTTAGGGTTCCCTGTGTAGCCTGTTTGTTGCCTGTTAGCAAGATTCCCCAGCTAGCCGGAGTCTTTTTGATGACTCGGTTGGGCCTCTTAGGGAATGCTTGTGTTTTGGCTTCGGGAGGTGTTATCCCGGGTTTTGTTCGCCGAATGTTAATTTCGACTTCGTAGTTGCGTTCGTAGCGTGGGTTTTTAGCTGCGGCGTAAATTTCGTCTTTTTCCGAGAAGTTTCAGGTTTCGTGTTGTTTTGATGTTGAGAGTAAATAATTATTATTATGTATTGTTGTTTATTACTATTACTGCTGATATATATATAGTCTTGGGTCAGATTAGGGCTGGGTTCCTTTTTGGTTCTTTTTCCTGTATCTGTGTTTGGAGGAAGCCGTCGCCTGTTCGAGAGGAGAGGAAGAGCTCTGCCGGACCACCCTAGCCTTGGGACGCCGCTTTCCTGGAGATTTAGCGGTCGGATTTCGGTTTCGAGGGTGGATCTAGACTGCCCCCGCCGGGATCTGCCTTCTTTCTGCTCCTCAGCTTGCTGCCCTGCGGCCAGATCCGCAAGCGGGGGAGGCCGCCGACCGAGTTCCTGGTATTGAGGCAAGTGATGTACCCTCATCCTTGCCTTAGTTGATCTTTGCCTTCTGTTGATTTAAATTTTTATCTCTTTCTTGTTGGGATTTTAGGTGTAAGCTAGGGCTTGTTCCCGATCATACCGTGGTTAGTGTAGAAGGTTCCAGTTAATTTCAGTTTTCCTGAGGGATTATGTCTATTAGGGACAGTTTTGGTTCGGTCTAGGTCGAGTAGTTACCATTGCCGATGGAGGTTGTACTCGAGAGAGAAGAGAGAATCCCCGTTCTCGTTTTTGGTCGTCTGCTGGATCTGGCTCCTGTAGCCAGGTGGGGTGTCGACACTGTTGTGTCGACACCGGCCAGTCGTGGTGTCGACAGTTGGTGTCGACACCGGCCAATCGTGGTGTCGACACTTGGTGTCGACACCAGCAGCGGCAGTGTCGACACAAGGTGTCGACACTTGCTGCAGTGGTGTCGACACCAGCGGCTGCAGTGTCAGACACCATGTGTCGACACCGGCAGCAGTGGTGTCGACACTTGGTGTCGACACCAGTAGCTGCAGTGCCGACACCATGTGTCGACACCGGCAGCAGTGGTGTCGACACTTGGTGTCGACACCAGCGGCTGCAGTGTCGACACCATGTGTCGACACCGGCAGCAGTGGTGTCGACACTTGGTGTCGACACCAGCAGTGGCAGTGTCGACACCATGTGTCGACACCGACCGCTGTAGTGTCGACACTTGGTGTCGACACCGGCCGAGGTTGTGTCGACACCTTGTCGACACCGGCCGAGGTTGTCGACACCGGCTTGCCGAGGTGTCGACACAGCATGTCGACACTGGTGCTGCGCTTATTTTGGGGTCAGGTAGACTCGGGGTTGGTTCGGGTTAGGCGTGCAAGGCCGCGTCGGTTGGACCCGACGTTTTTGCCTTGGGTTCGTGTGTTTCTTAGGACTGTTAGTGGGACTTTTCCCTAGGAGGGGGGGGCTTTGGGTGTTCGGCTAATTTCTGCATGCCGACTCTTGGGTCGTGGCAGGTGGTGGAGTTTTTGGTGGCCTCTGGAGGGGTGGTTTTATGTGGAGAGCTGTGGCCACCGCCTTTTTGCCCCGGTTTGGGTTGGTGTGTGTGGGACCCTAAAGCTGCCACTGTGTGACCCCTTAGACCTTTTTGGGTCTGATTCTGGTTATGCATTCAGACCCATGTTTTGACCACTGCTACTTACCCACGTGTTAGGACTGTTAGTCCCTTTCCTGTTTATGCTTTCCTTTCTTTTGGCATATGTATTTGTACTGATGCTGTTGCAGACTTTATTTGGTAGGGCATGTTGGTTTTAATGCTCGCCCTTGGTGTGCTCTACGGTGTTTTAGACAGTACTCTTTTCTTACTGCCCTTTCCTTTTTCTTTTACTTATAGCAGCTTGTTGTCGGGTTGGTAAACCCTTCATCTTATTTACTCACTAATCTATTGCTCTATTTACTTTTGATTGTTTCCTTGCTGAGGTGTTCTTTTCTTGAATGCCTCAGGTCCAGGTTGTAGCCAGTTCAGCGGCTAGTTCTTTGGGAGGGGCTTGTTGGTGGCCTCTAGGGTAGCTGAGATTGCTGATCTCCGTTTTGTTGTGAGGTAGATCTTTACTCTTCCGTATAGACATGCATACTCGCCAGTGGGTTCGTGTCAGGTTGTTGACGCCCACTGGTGGCTTCTTGTGGTGCTGAATATGAATTTAAACTACTGATTTTGCCTATCTGTGGTTGGTTACTTGCTTCTGGGAAGGATTTATGCTAGGTTGCATGTTAGATATTTTAAACCCTAAAAGTATTAATATATGTACTTCATGCATAACATGTTTTCTAAAACAAAGGCACTACTTTTCCTCAGCGTAAAACACTATCTTTTTATACCTACTTTATTCACCTTAGGGTCGTGTGCGCGTAAGTCGTCCCCCGGGGACCCTTATGCTCTTTTAGGGCGTCAATTTAATTGAACCAAAGTATTTTTCTGCTGCGTATAAATATAGTTTTAACTGTGGACTAGCTGATCCACCGAGCCGAGGGATACGGCCATTCAACAAAACTGATTCTCTTTCTTACTTAATTAACAACTTTTCCTTAAAATCTAACGTCTGGAGTTTTGCCTGAGCGCGTGCAGTTATCCCCTGCACGACGTGGCATCACGGCGCATGTTTTCTCCTACTCTGATACGATCTTTACCGTTGAGAAAATGCGGGTTGTGACAATCACAGACAGATAGTCAAGTTCCAGATGCTGTCATGGAAGACACATCTGCTCCAGCTCAGTTTGTATCTGATCCAGTGGTAGATGAGCCCAGACTTTCTCTAGCTCATTCACCCCAAGAATTTACTATGGAAGACTTATTTCTAAATCTGGATCAAGAGGATTTTTACAAGGAAACTGCTGCTGCTGAAGAGGAGAATGCTCCAATTGAGGGGGAGCTAGTAGTACATGTTGAAGAGCCTGCAAGGCAAGAAACTGAGAAGGCACCAGCAGTGCAAAAGGAGTTACCTCCAAGCCCTAAGGAGAGGGTTGAAATTGCTAGCTCCTCAGCTTCTGAAGATGAGGAGGCTACAAGGGCTAAGAAGAAGAAACTTTATGTATTCAAGAGAAGGAGTCAGAGTTATAAGAAGGCCTTATAATCTATTGCTCCACAGCCTATAGCACAACCAGCTCCAACTGTGGATTATAGTGCTTTAATGGTTACAATGCAAGTCAAGTTGGATGAGCAAAGGCAGGCCATTGAAAAGTATGTTGATGAAGGGCACAAATCACTACATTTTGATCTAGCCCAGGACATAAAATCAATAAGATTTGAAATGAATCTTAACAAGAAGGAGATGATAGACTGCTTCCACAAAGGGGGGAATGCAGTAGTGTACTTAGCTACACACCAAGAAAAGATTAAGGCTCAAGTTGATGACATAGCCCTGAAGCAAGGATATGTCCTTGAAAATCAACTTAGAATGAATGACAATTTGACAGAATCTCATAATGCAATTGTCACAGAAATAAAGAACATAGCTGCTGGACCTTCTACCTCTACTGCTACTGTTAAAGCTGAATTTGACAAAGTATTTCAAGAAGAAATCACTGCTGTTAAGACTGCCATTCAAGACTCCCAGAAGGCCATATCTGAACAACTTAATAAGCTCAAACCTTTCTTTAAAGATGGAGTCAGATACTTGGATAATCAAATCAGATTCCAGAAGGATGATGTCAGAGATCACATGGCTAGAGAAGTCATAAAGGGGGAGAGAGTTTTAGTCAAAGCTAGCTCTGATCATGCCAAATGGATATCTAATTCCATCAGAGCTACACTGGGCTATCCTCCTCTTTGTGATGATGACAATGTTGCTGAATCTGGAATTCATCCTGCATATTTAGTAGGGGACCAACCAGAAGTGGCTCAAGTTATCTATCCTCCTCCAGATTTTGAAATGGTGCAAGCTGATATTCATCACATGTATAGCCCAACTGAAGGGAAGTCCAATGTCATTCTAGAAAAAGTGGTTCAGCCTATATATGAAGCTATGCAAGCATCTCTTCAGAAAGAAGAAGAAGCTCTACAGAAAGAAGAAGAGACTAGATTGTCTAAGAAGAGGTTTAGGGAACAAGCTGAACAAAGGCCAGACTTTGAACAGTGGAGCCCTACCTCAAGAAATATCATTTTGACTGCCTGGAAAGCTGCCAAAGATAATGTGCATGACAGGAACAAATGGTTTTCTGAGGCTGAATGGAGAAAACATGAGATAAGGTAGGAGGCAATAGTCCAGTACAGAAGAAAGGCCAAGATGGGAAAGCTACCTCCTACTGCTCAGGATCCTAGCAAGTACTTTCCAAAGACATACCATTATTTTGAAAGGCAGAAGATTAAAGCAGAAGAGCTTAAGAAGAAAGATCTGAAAGGCAAGAAGCCTACTGATGCTGAAGTTGCTGATGCTCCTGTTCAAGCTAAAGTTCAAGTTGGAAAAGGAATTGTGATTAAGGAGCCAGAACAGAAATAGAATTAGAATTTTCTTGAAGTTTACTTTGTAATCTTTTTGATGTAAAACATTTTGTGAACTTTTGAAAATGAATATGACAAAGTATTGGAATAAAGTGTTGTGTAATAAATTAGCTATGTGTTAAATTTATTTCATAATTATTCTGAGATGTTATCTGTATATGTATATTTGTTTTATACATGTGATGTACTTTCCTGTTTACATAATCCTGATTTACATCATTTTGTAATTTTATTTATGAATGGTGTATATCATTGACTAAGGGTTATGACTTCTCCAAATAGGGGGAGATTGTTGGGTACATTGGTCAAAATGTACCTGATTTGAAGAACCCTCACCCAACTCAATGATATACATCAAAATGTATTTGATGTATTTTGAGTTACATGTGCAGGTTAAGTATTTGCAGGAAATGATGAAAAAGTTCTAAGTCCATGTGTCGACACCCAGAGGGAAAGTGTCGACACTTAAGAAGACTTGTGTCGACACCCAGGCAAGCAGTATCGACACTTGGAGTCATTGTGTCGATACCAGGGATGCTGAGTAGACACCAGACAGAAAGTGTCGACATAAGGAGCTGTGTCGACACTCAGTGAAGAAAAGACTGTGAAGCTGTGTCGACACTTAACAGTTGTGTCGACACCCAGTGAAGTTGTGTCTACATCAAAAAGTGTCGACACTTGGAGCTGTGTCGACACTCGTCAAAAGTCTGCAGAGACTAAGTACAAGTGTCGACACCCAGAACAATGTGTCTACACTCAACAGAAGAGTCAACACTTGAAGTAACTGTCGACACCCAGAACAATGTGTCGACACTTAGCAGAAGAGTCAGCACTGGAAGTAAGTGTCGACACCCAGAATAATGTGTCGACACTTAGCTGAAGACTCAACACTTGAAGAAAGTGTCGACACAAGGAGCTGTGTCGACACTTAGCAAAGAACATCAAAGTTCAACAAAATATTCTAAGTACAAGTGTCGACACTAAGGAGTTGTGTCGACACACAGCCAGAGTCTCGACTGAAGAAGAAAGTGTCGACACCCAGAGCAATGTGTCGACACTCAACAAGTATCAACACTGAAGACATGTGTCGACACCAAGAAGCAGTGTCAACACTTAACAGATTCAACACATGAAGATGTGTCGACACAAAGGTGTTGTGTCGACACTTAGAAGAATTCAGCAAAATACTGAAGTACAAGGACTTGTGTCGACACACATTATCAGTGTCGACACATGAAGAAGAAGTAGTGTCGAGATACAAAATCTACAACACAAGGAGTTGTGTCGACACCTTGTAGACTAGTGTCGACACTTAGACAACTTGTGTCGACACTTGGTCTATAAGTGTCGACACTTAAAGACAGAAAGTCTCGACACTTACAGACAGTTACAGTTATTTCAAGAACTGACTGGATGACTTGACAGCTGCCATTCCAGCCGGTCTACAGTACCTTTCAAAGTTGTCAGAATTCAGTTATGGACCGGACCAGCCGGTTACCATGAAGAAGGCCTATAAATAGGCCTACGCTGTCTACAGAAGAAGTTGTTAAAAAGGGGTTGTTCAAATCATTGATCAAGTATTCAACAAAGAAGATCTAGCTATTCCTTGAAGAATCAAGTGCAGATCTAAGAAGTTGGAGAGAGAGCTCCATCCAAGAAATCAGCTGTTGGAACCCAGCTGAGAAGAAGGATTCAGATTGGTCTGAATCTTAAGAAGCAGAGATCAAGGATCAACTGTAGAGGAATCAGTCTTATTGTGTTCTACTTTCAAGAAGCTTTGAAGAAAGCCAAGTCAGATTGATTTCAGCTGAGTTCTTCCAAAAACTCATCAAGAATCTCACAACTTATCTCTCTTTCATCTAAGTTGTTGAGTTTATACATTTTGTATTCATTATAACTTGTAGGATCCTTAGGGATCTGAGATTGTAAGCATGCAATTATAAAGGCTGAGGGTAGGAGAGTTAAATCTCTGAGTGTAGGCCTTGGTGGCTGAGTGTAGGCCTTGGTGGCTGAGTGTAGGCCTTTGTGGCTGAGTGTAGGCCTTTGTGGCTGAGTGTAGGCTTTGTGAAAAAGCTGAGTTGTAGGGCCTTGGGCCTGAGGTGTAGGAGCCTGTTTTGGGTTCTGAGTTAGTGGAGAAGTTTGGCCGAATCTAGTACACTGCTAGATAGGCGAAGGGGGAAAGTGGATGTACCCAAAGCTTGGGGAACCACTATAAAACTCTGTGTCTTCTGTGTTTGCTGAGTTGCTGTGATTGCTGAATGTGTGCTGTGTTAAATTAGATATAATTCTGTGATATTATCTGTTTGCTGCATAAAAAGTTAAAAAGATTCAAGTCACCTATTCACCCCCCCTCTAGGTGTTTAGGTACTATATCTTTCAGCGTGTTCCGTAATTTTTCTCCTGAGAGCATCTTTTGTTGTCGTGAACCATTTTTCCTCCTCATTTTCATCGTTCCCGAGTCTGGAGAGCTTCCAGCAGAAGGGTTTTGAAAGGAGGCAGTGGTTTTTTTGGCCGGTGTTTGCGGGAGGAAGCTCGTTTTTCTCGTGCGATAGCGGATTTGGCTTGCTCTCGTCCAGATCTTCCCTTCCATGTAAGTTTTTCTTGATTTAGGGTTGTTTCTAGGAGTTGAGAGTATCTGATTTTTTTTCTTTTTCCTCAAGTTTCAGTTTTGGTCTTCTAGGTGGCCGATCTTGCCGCCGGTGCCAAGTCGTGGTGTTAGCTGTTGTTTTTCCTGGAGGTAGAGGCAAGTGGCTCCCTTGCCCTTGCTAAATTATTTCAAACCTTTACTCTGCTTTCTTTTCCTGTGCAAAACTTTTGTTTTCCTTATTTTTTCCTCCTTAGAAAGTTAGAGCAATAGGATGCCTTTTTCCTTCATTTTAGTCATGGGCTGCTTCATTGCTTTTTACATTTAAATCAATGTTCTCTCTTTTGTCCGAGGTTTGGTGTACAGTGGGTAGCTAGAGTTAGGGTGAGACTGCGGTAGCGGTAGTTTAGGTTTAGTTGCGGTAGTCCCGAGTAGTTAGGATGGAAGGGAGGGTTGGGATTAAATTTCCAACTCTCTGTTTTCGCGCGTTGAGAGAGAAGTTTAGGCTGCGGTTTTAACTAAAACTTACGTTTACCCTAAGTAGAAAGCGCTGACAGCGTCGAGTGAGCCGAGTTCACTCAACGCCGTCATCCAGCGTAGGTTTTGCGGCTAAGTATTTTTTTTTGGAGTCAAGTAAGTGGAGCTTACTCAACGCCGCATCAAGTGGGCTCGACATTTCTGTCTTGGGTTCGTGTGTTTCCTTAGGATTGATAGTGTGACTTTTCCCTTTCTCTAGGGGGTGGTATTGGGTGTTCGACTAGTTTTGCATGCCGACTCTTGGGTTGTGGCAGGTGGTGGAGTTTTGGAGGCCTCTGAAGGGGTGGATTTTGATGTGGAGAGCTGTGGCCACCGCCTTTTGCCCCGGTTTTGGGTGGGCATGTGTGGGACCCTAAAGCTGCCACTGTTTGACCCCTTAGCCCTTTCAGGTCCATGTTTTGACTACCGCCATTAACCCACGTGTTAGGACTGTTAGTTCCTTTCCTATTCTGTGGCTTTTTCTTTTGGCATATATGTATATGTCTTGTTGTTGTTGCAGACTCTTTTGTAAGGCATGTTGCTTTTATTGATCGCACTTGGTGTGCTTTGCTGTGCTTTAGACAGTGCTCTTTTCTTGCTGTCATGCCCTTCTTTTTCTTATAGCATTTTGTTGCCGGGTTGGTAAACCCTTTTTTTTGCTCATAAATCTAATGCTCTATTTACTTTTTTGACTATTTTCTTACTGAGGTGTTCTTTTCTTGAATGCCTCAGGTCCAGGTTGTAGTCAGTTCAGCGGCTAGTTCTTTTGGAGGGGCTGGTTGGTGGCCTCTTGGGTAGCTGAGACAATTGATCCCCGATTTTGTGAGGTAGTTCTTTACCTTTCTGTATAGACATACATACTCACCAGTGGGTTCGTGTCAGGTTGTTGACGCCCACTGGTGGCTTCTTGCGATGCTGGGTAAGAACTTAAACTGCTATTTTTACCTATTTGTGGTTGTTTCCTTGCTTCTGGGAAGGATTTATGTTAGGTTGCATGTTAGATATTTTAAACCGTAAAAGCATTATTATATGTACCTCATGCATAACATATTTATAAAACAAGACACTATATTTCCTTAGCGTAAAAGACTATCTTTCATATATATTATATTCACTTTAGAGTCGTGTATACCATGAGTTGTCCCTCGGGGACACTTATGCTCATTTAGGGTGTCAAATTAATTGAACCAAAGTATTTTCTGCTGCGTATAAATATACTTTTTATTTGTGGACTAGCTGATCCACCGTGCCGAGCGATACAGTCATTCAACATAACTGATTTTCTTTCACATTAATAACGATTTTCCTTAAAATCTAAGGTCTGGAGTTTTGTCTGAGCGTGTGCAGTTATCCCCTGCACGACGTGGCATCACGGCACGTGTTTTCTCTTGCTCTGATACGATTTTATCGTTGAGAAAATTCGGGTTGTGACAGTTGGTATCAGAGGGAGGTTGCTTGGCAAATGGTCGGGCAACAGTTCCCTTGTTTGCATTAGTGGTTAGCGTCATACCATACACACACCGATATGTCATCAGCACGTCTTGGCTAAAGCACAAACACTACACTCATGAGCATAAAGAAGTATACGGGGCATATTATGTAGTATGAGATGCATAATATGTGTTTGTATATGGATCCACCAAAGGAGGCAACATGTGAGGGTTATGTAGTATGGGATGCATAACCTCACCACATGAATGCGGCTAGCACGTTTTCTTTTTTCGTTGCATGAGAATGTTATGTAGTATGGGATGCATAACATTTTAATGTGTACGCCGCCCATGACATGAATTAAGGCTTTTTTTAGAATGCATAGCACATCATGCATAGCATAACATTTCATAAGCACAACGTGCCAGGCTAAAGATTTGCATGATGACATATGTACACACATGGTTTTGAGTCAAAAGGAATACAAATACATGCATTCATGGTTTAGGCACATGAGTTAGTATGATGGTGGTGAACCATCTTAGGTTAAGCATAACATCATCATGGTAAAAACAACTCCCAGAGTAAGTTTAGCAGTTGAAGTTCATATTTAAGTGTGTTTGTCTGTACCGGGTAGTTTTGTTCTAGCTGTTGGGCTAGGTTTTGTCTAAAGCTTGTGCGATCATAGGATGACGAGACGTCCTGCAATGAGATCGACCCCCCCCCCCCCCAATCCGAGGGTGAGACGTCATGAGCGTAGAGCGAGGCATTGGTAGAAAACCTGCGGCAGAGTAATGAGGCCTTATCAAGGCAGGCGGTGGCTATGCAGGCTCAGATTCAATCGCTTGTAGCAGTGGTGGCGGGACAGACTCCGAGAGTTCCGGACCCCGCTGAGGGGGTAGCTGTTCCTGCCCCTCCTTCTCCTCCCGTGCATTTGGTTGTGGTGCCCCCGGAGATGGCGTTTATATCCCAGTTTCAGCGTCTTAGGCCCCCTACTTATGATGGGCAAGCAGATTTCTTGATTTTGGATGACTGGTTGATTACCATTGAGGAGATGTTCTCTTACTCATGGATTATGGACGATCAGAGAGTGATGCTCGCTGCCTACCAGCTCAAGAGCTTAGCAAAGAATTGGTGGCTTAGGGAGAAAGAAAGCTTGGTGGCAGGATGCTCTTGGGAGTCATTTAAGGTGATGTTGTTGAGTAAGTTTCTGCCTTCAGTCGAGAGGGATCGGCTGATGAATGACTTTCTCCATTTGAAGCAGAGGAAACTCACGGTTAGTGAGTATGAGATTGAGTTTAGTAAGTTGAGTCAGTTTTCTCCTGGTCTGGTGAGTGTTGAAGCAGACCGAGTTAAGCGATTTCTGGGTGGACTAAGAAGCAACATTCAGCAGTTATCGAATGCCTACGAAGCAGTCAGTTATGCCAGCATAGTTGAAGCTGCCTTGAGAGTTGAGGCCATTGAGAATGCCAAGAATAGAGGCCAGCAGTTGAGGAAGGATAAGCGGAAGTCCGGTGGAGGAAAGAGCCCTCAAGAACCTGATGCTGTCTCGAGAAAGAAGAACAAAGAGGTTTGTAGTTTCTGTGGCCGGCCAGGACACCCCTTTGAGAAGTGTTTCAAAAGGTTGGGAGCACAGAAGAAGGAACAGGTGCACGCGATTCAGCGTGCTCCCAGAGGAGACGTGGTATGTGCCTTATGTGGAAGGAAGGGGCATGAGGCTGCCCGTTGCTAGTTAAAAGATAAGGTTTGTTTTCAGTGCGGCCAGAAGGGTCATCTCAAGATAAAGTGCCCACAGTCCCAGCCTATTCTGCAGCCAGTTCCCCTCCATGCTTTGCCACCGCCTCAGCAAATGGATAGAGGAAAGGGGAAGCTGAATGTGCTTTCGGCAGACGAAGCGCAGACTTCGACCCAGGTTATCTCAGGTTCGACTCCTCCCCAGTCGTTTCGTTATATTTCCTTTTTGGTTGTAGTTTTCATTTTAGCGTTTGTTTCCTTAGATGCGTGCGCTATTTGTAGGACGATTTAAGGTAAAGAACCGATGGGCGCGCGTTCTCTTCTATTCAGGCGCTACCCACTCGTCTGTGGCCAGAGCCTTCGTGGAGCGGTTCAGTTTGGGCCTCGATCGTGTAGGTGGTGCCTTTTGCGTTAAGTTCCCCTATGGTGACTCTATGGTTACGTACCTGGGTGTCCTTGATTGTCCGATTTTGTTGGGGGATTTTTTAGACAAGGCAGATCTGAAGGTGATTGACCCGGAGGACTTCGATGTTATCTTGGGCATGGACTGGTTGTCAAGGTATGATGCTGTTATCCAGTGCAAGGGTAAGCGCTTGGACTTCGTCAAAGACAACGGTCAGCCAGGGAGCGTTTATGGGTATTCTCTCCAGGAGTCTCCAGTCATATCTGCGGTGTGTGCTCGGAAGTTGCTTGATTCTGACTGTTTTGCATGTGTGGTCTCTCTGGTAGGGACAGTTGTTAGAGTGTCGTGTTTGAAAGATATTCCTGTGGTGTGTGACTTCTCTGATGTGTTTCCTGATGATCTTCCCGGTCTTCCACCCGATCGAGATGTCGAGTTTGTTATAGATTTGGAGCCAGGCACGCGTCCTATTGCCAAGGCACCGTACCGGATGGCCACGCGAGAGCTGGAAGAGTTGCGAATTCAGCTGGATGAGATGTTGGGAAAAGGTTTCATAAGGTCGAGCTCTTCACCTTGGGGTGCACCAGTGCTGTTCGTTAAAAAGAAAGATGGGTCGATGAGGCTATGCATCGACTATAGAGAGCTGAACAAGGTTACTATTAAGAACAGGTACCCTTTGCCTTGGATTAATGATCTGTTTGACCAACTGCGTGGTAGTGCCGTGTTTTCCAAGATTGATCTTCGTTCGGGCTATCACCAGTTGAGTATTCGGGAGTCAGATGTTCCGCGGACGGCGTTCCGCTCTCGTCATGGGCATTTTGAGTTTTTGGTTATGTCATTTGGTTTGACTAATGCACCCTCAACTTTTATGGATTTGATGAACAGAGTTTTCAAGGATTTTCTAGATAAGTTTGTGATTGTCTTTATAGATGATGTTTTGGTGTATTCTAAAGATGCGGAGGAGCATGATCGATATTTGCGGCTGGTCTTGGCGACTCTGAGAGACCATAAGCTATACGCCAAGCTGAGCAAATGCGAATTTTGGTTGCCTCATGTTTCTTTTCTCGGCCACGTGGTTAATAAGGAGGGAATATCGATGGACCCAGAAAAGATCGCTGCTGTTATGGAATGGGCGAGGCCTGTTACTCCCAAAGAGATCAGAAGCTTCTTGGGCTTGGCTGGATATTATAGAAGATTTGTAGAAGGATTCTCTACCTTGTCTGCGTCGTTGACCAGGTTGACGCAGAAAAATGTAGTCTTCATATGGGATGGCAAGTGTGAGGAGGCTTTTGAGGAACTAAAAAGGAGGTTATGTTCGGCTCCAATTTTGTCTTTGCCTACTGAAGATAGTTAGTATGATATATATGTGGATGCGTCGCATGTCAGACTAGGCTGCGTATTGATGCAGGGCGGGAAGGTGATTGCGTACGGGTTGAGGCAGCTAAACACTCACGAGAGGAATTACCGTACGCATGACCTGGAGTTTGCAGCTGTGATCTATGCGTTGAAATTGTGGAGGCATTTGCTATATGGCACGCAGTGCAAGATTTTCACGGATCATAAGAGTTTAAAGTATGTCTTCACCCAAAAAGAATTGAATCTGCGCCAGCGGCGATGGTTGGAGTATGTGGCCGACTATGATGTTGAAATCCAGTACCATCCGAGTAAAGCGAATGTGGTGGCTGATGCCCTGAGTCGGAAGTCAAGGAAGATTTTCAATCTCTCCGCCGAGCATCTAGTGTAAGAGTTCCTTTTGATGGACATTTCTGTGGGAAGCTGCAATTCGCAGAGTAGCTTGGCAGTGGCAGAACCTTCGTGGATTGCGCTTACGAGACTGCATCAGAAGGATGATCCCGATCTTCTGCATTTGTATCTTCGAGCTGAAAAAGGTGAATTACCATATTTCTCTATAGATGATGCGGGTACCTTGAAGTATCGTTGCAGGTTTTTCATCCCCGCGGTTGGAGATATCTGGGATATGGTGTGCAGAGAAGCCCACGGATCTAGTGTTGCCTACCATCCAGGGTCTACCAAGATGTATCATGATTTAAAGCAGATTGCCTGGTGGTATGGGATGAAGAGGAACATAGCCAGATTTGTTTCAGAGTGTTACACCTGCAGGCGTGTGAAAGCCGACCATGGGAGGCCCGGTGGCAAGCTGACTCCCTTAGAGATTCCGATGTGGAAGTGGGAGAGTATCTCGATGCATTTCATTACAGGCTTACTGAGATCTCCTAAAGGGCATGATTCAGTTTGGGTGATTGTAGACAGATTGACGAAGAGTGCTCACTTCGTACCATTTAAGATCGATTATCCGATGAGGAAGATAGCCGAGCTGTATTTGGATGAGGTTATCAGGTTGCATGGTGTACCCGTGAGTATCATATCAGATCGAGACTCCAGGTTTATGTCTCGTTTTTGGAAGAGCCTTCAAGAAGGGTTGGGTACAGATTTGAGATATTCCACAACTTATCATCCGCAGGCCAATGGTCAGACGGAGCGAGTAAATCTGACTGTGGAAGATATGATCCGATGCTATATTCTGGACCACGGAGGAGCATGGGATGAGCGCTTGCGGCTTATGGAATTTGCGTATAACAACAGTTATCAAGAAAGCTTGAAAATGGCTCCTTTTGAAGCTTTGTATGGGAGGCGCTGCAGGACTCCCTTGTTTTGGGCTGAGGTTGGCGAGAGACCTTTGTTGGGTCCAGAAGCACTCGAGGAGATGGAAACCTCTGTGAAGCTTATACGGGAAAAGCTTCGGATAGCTCGGGAGAGATATGAGAAGAACTCCAACCGGCGTAGATCGGACTTGGAATTTGTGGTGGGGGACTCAGTGTTCTTAAAGGTCTCCCCGTTGATCGGAGTCAAGCGGTTTGGTAAGAACAGGAAGTTGGACCCGAGGTACGTGGGGCCGTTTCCGATTGTTGAGCGGATTGGGATATCAGCTTATAGGCTGGCTTTGCCTGCAAATTTCCCTGGCGTGCATGATGTCTTCCACATCAGTCAACTGTGGAAATGTGTGATGAATGGCAGGCAGGTTTTGGATTCTGTCCCTCAGTTGGAGGCGAATCTTTCTTATGTGGAGGTGCCTGTCCGCATTCTGGATTCTCAGGTTCGTGCGTTGCGGAAGAAGACTATTCCTATGGTTAAAGTTTTATGGAGGAATCAGGATGTAGAAAGCGCGACCTGGGAATTGGAGTCGGCTATGAGGGAGGCTCACCCTCATATGTTTCCCTGATCTTGTGCCTGATATGTTCTGTTTTATTTATATATATAGCCCTTTCCTGGCTCTTTCTCTCTCCTTCTTCATAGGAGTGTTGTGAGTAAAGTTTCGAGGTGAAACTTTCTTTTAGGGGGAGTGGTTGTAACGCCCCCGGTTTTTCTTTGTTTTGTTTGATCTTGAATTGGCGATATGATGACGCATTTCCAGCCTTTTGCCGTTGCAGAGCGTGGTCCTAGATCTTTAGGTTCCTTGTGTAGCCTGGTTGTAGCCTGTTGGCAAGTTTCCCCAGCTAGCCGGAGTCTGTTTTGGTGACTCGGTTGGGCCTCTTAGGGAAATGCTTGTGTTTTGGCTTCGGGAGGTGTTAGCCCGAGTGTGCGATCGTCAGATGTTGTCTTCGACCTCACCATTGTTTTCGTAGCTTGGTTGTTTAGATACGTTGCGAGTTTTGGTCGAAGTCCGGGATCGATTGCTTTCGCGTCGTTTTGACGATTGTTTTGTTAGCTGTAATGTTTGAGGTGCTGTGTGTGGCCTGATGTGGTCGGGCTTATAGGCTGGTGCGTTGACTTTTTTGCTAGGAGTTAGCAGTTTTTTTTTGTTAAGTTTGGGTGACACGGCCTAGGTCACGGGCGTGACCCAGGGCGTGTCATGCTCTGGTAGAGCTTTCTTTTCTGTGGTCGATGGTTTTTGGTCGACGGGTTTTTTTGTAGAAACACGGCCTGTGACACGGGCGTGTCATAGGGCGTGTCCCCCTTCGGTTCGTCGAGCTGCGCTCGATGGTCGTCAGGCGGTGTTTTAGTGAGAACACGGCCGTGTCACGGGCGTGTCGTATCGGATACAGGCATGACACGGGGCGTGTCTCTCTGTTCGACGATCGGCGCTCCACGATCGTCGAGTGGTGTTTGAGTTGGTACACGGCCTGTGACACGGCCTGGGCGTGTCAGGCCGTGTCACGGGCATGTCTGGGGCGTGTTCGGTGTTTTCGTCGAGTGGAGATCGACGTTCGTCGAGTGTGTAAGTACACGCCCCGTGATACGGGCGTGTCGGGCCGTGCCACGGGCGTGTCTGGGGCGTGTTCCGTACTTTTTCTCCTGAGAGCATCTTTTGTTGCCGTGAACCGTTTTTCCTCCTCATTTTCATCGTTCCCGAGTCTGGAGAGCTTCCAGCAGAAGGGTTTTGAGAGGAGGCAGTGGTTGTTTTGGCCGGTGTTTGCGGGAGGAAGCTCGTTTTTCTCGTGCGATAGCGGATTTGGCTTGCTCTCGTCCAGATCTTCCCTTACATGTAAGTTTTTCTTGATTTAGGGTTGTTTCTAGGAGTTGAGAGTATCTGATTTCTTTTCTTTTTCCTCAAGTTTCAGTTTTGGTCTTCTAGGTGGCCGATCTTGCCGCCGGTGCCAAGCCGTGGTGTTAGCTGTTGTTTTTCCTGGAGGTAGAGGCAAGTGGCTCCCTTGCCCTTGCCAAATTTTTTCTAACCTTTACTCTGCTTTCTTTTACTGTGCAAAACTTCTGTTTACCTTATTTTTTCATCCTTAGAAAGTTAGAGCAATAGGATGCCTTTTTCCTTCATTTCAGTCATGGGCTGCTTCATTGCTTTTTACATTTAAATCAATGTTCTCTCTTTTGTCCGAAGTTTGGTGTACAGTGGGTAGCTAGAGTTAGGGTGAGGCTGCGGTAGTGGTAGTTTAGGTTTAGTTGCGGTAGTCCCGAGTAGTTAGGATGGAAGGGAGGGTTGGGATTAAATTTCCAACTCTCTGTTTTCGCACGTTGAGAGAGAAGTTTAGGCTGCGGTTTTAACTAAAACTTACGTTTACCCTAAGTGGAAAGCGCTGACAACGTTGGGTGAGCCGAGTTCACTCAACGCCGTCATCCAACGTAGGTTTTGCGGCTAAGTATTTTTTTTTTGGCGTCAAGTAAGTGGAGCTTACTCAACGCCGCGTCAAGTGGGCTCGACATTTCTGTCTTGGGTTCGTGTGTTTCCTTAGGATTGTTAGTGTGACTTTTCCCTTTCTCTAGTGGGTGGTATTGGGTGTTTGGCTAGTTTTGCATGCCGACTCTTAGGTTGTTGCAGGTGGTGGAGTTTTGGTGGCCTCTGGAGGGGTGGATTTTGATGTGGAGAGCTGTGGCCACCGTCTTTTGCCCCGGTTTTGGGTGGGCGTGTGTGGGACACTTAAAGCTGCCACTATTTGACCCCTTAGCCCTTTTTGGATCTAGTTTTGGTTATGTATTCAGATCCATGTTTTGACCACCGCCATTAACCCACGTGTTAGGACTGTTAGTTACTTTCCTATTCTGTGCCTTTTTCTTTTAGCATATATCTTGTTGGAACACCCTATTACTAATTTGGGTCAGGATCACTATGTCTCTAGGAATCTTTTCTTGACCTTCTGTATAGCTTAATAGGTCAATTAGAATTGAGTCTAAGGGTTAGAAGTCTAGGATTGGAAGCTGCCCTGAAGACCAAGTTTTTCAGACTGGAGACTAAGTCTGATCGTCGAGCTCAGCACGACGATTCGTCGAACTCAGATCGACGATCGTCGAGCTCAACTTCGACAGATCGTCGAGCTCCACTCGACGATCGCTGAGCTCAACTTCACAATATCGTCAAACTCCATTCGACGATCGGTGAGCTCAGGTCGACGATTTTGACTCTGCATTGGATCTTTATCTCTGAGCTCAGTTCGACGATCTTTGAGCTCAGATCGACAATTATTTTGCTGCTTGAGTTTTCCAGTTCGCTGAGCTCAGCTCGACGATAGCAGAGCTCAGTTCGACGATTTCAGATATCTTCCAGAATTCAAATTCAAATCAGACAGGAGTTATTCTGCAATTAATTCAGAGATTTGCTAGCCGTTTTCATTTATTTCTGGACCAAGTTTCAAGGGATCTTTCAAGGAATAATTCTGTGGACTTTCCTCTAGAAGAGATTATGCAATTAAGGATGCAATCAATGCAGACCAACGGCTATCTTTGACAGATAATGATATTCTATTCTGGAACAGAGAATAAAAGACAGAATGTTTTTGAATCAATATAGATGATATACAGAGATTAACAAGAAGAGAACACACAATACAGAGTACAGAGACTCCTTCAAAATCTTCTGTCAAAAAGAATTCTGAAGAACACTCATCAAACAGATCAAGCTTTCAAAATCTCTTCATCTTTAAAAGTGTTCAAGGCCAACATCATTTCAAGACTCCAGACACTCAACATTTCAGCCATTGCTGAAACCATCTATTGCTGGAGTTCTATCTTTGAAAGGCCTATCACCCTCAAGCAAAGCTTTTCTTCCTGAAGATTTCAAGGATTCAGGGGGAGCTTTGACATCAATCCACATAGTCTTCTCAGTTGTTTGAGAAAGAGAAGACTGCCATCACTCTCTCACCCCCAGCTTGTAAAGGGTTTCTCAAACTCCCTTCAAAAGTTTGAATCTGGTTTTTGAGCACCTTGTCAAAAGCTCATTGGTGGCAAGACACCTGATCAAAAAATCTGCTTTGGTTTTTGAGCACCTTATCAAAAGCTCATTGGTGCCCAGGACACCTGATCAACTCATCCTGCAGTGGATTCCTACCTAGGGTGGTAGAAGAGTGGATGTACCCAAGTTTGGGGAACCACTATATTTCCTTGTGTCCTCTGGCTCTGCTTGTTTACTTTTTGTTTCTGGCCTTGATTTGTCTGTGCTTAGTTTTTGCATAGCTTAGTTCTGTGATTAGATTTATATTTGCTTCCCTGCTCACACTTATTACAACAATTGTTGTAAAAGTTTTTAAAAGTACTAAAACACCATATACTCTATTCACCCCCCTCTAGAGTATATCAGATCTAGTTGCACTTTCAATTGGTATCAGAGCCAGGTTGGTTAAACATACCATACCTGATTGGTTGTACAGGCTAACACCTGAACCCCAAGATCCTAAACTAGATCTGTTTTTCTTTTGTATTTTATTATTAGATTTTGTTTGCACAACTCATGGCCCAAAACAAAGATTATGCTAGCACCAGACCTCCAGTGTGCAATCTTTCCAAGTTTGCACTTTGGAAAGCAAGGATTAGACTTTACATGAATTCTATTGATGAAGATATATTTAATTCTATTTTGACAGTGTGTCCAAGACCCCCATAGAGCACAAGTACAAATGCTGTTCCACCTCCATCAGGAACAGATGCTGACATCAAAAAGTGGAAAGTAGCTGATGCCAAGGCCATGAACATCCTAGCCCAGACAATGTCAGATGACATATTCCAAAAAGTAGCTGAATGCAACTCAGCCAAGGAGATTTGGGACAAGCTCTCAGAAATTGTCTCAGGCTCAGCTGATGAGAGAAAGGACAGGAGATCCCATCTCATCTCCCAATATGAGAACTTCAAGAAGGGAGAGACTGAGTCAGTGGGAGACATGTACAACAGATTGAGTCTAATTGTCAGTGAGCTAAGGACATTGGACAAAGAGATTTCTCTGACAGAACTTAATGACAAGATCCTAATGTGCTTCCCCAGCACTTGGGATTCAAGAATCTGGCCAATTAAGGATGCCAGAAGTCTAAATGAGATCACCACTGAAGCCTTGTTGGGTAAGCTCAAATCTTATGAGCTACTCATCAAGAATAGAGAGGAAGAACAGAAGGCTGCTTCACCAGCCACAAGGAAAGAGAAAACCATAGCCTTCAAGGCAACTGAGGATCTGCCTGAAGATAAGAGCACAGGCAATGATGAACTACTCAGCTTGTTGGCCAAAAGATTCTACACGATGGCCAGAAAGGACTGCAGAAGAAGATCATACAAGGAGCAGGACAAGCCAAGGTATGACAAGTCCATTAGCAACAATAAAGACATTATCTGCTTTGGTTGCAAGAAACCAGGGCACATAGTTCCTGACTGTCCTGAGAACAAGACCAAGGACAGAAGGGACAGAAAAGAAAGAAGAAAGGAGAAAGACTCCAAAAGGAATGGAAATGGCAAGCCCTCTTCAAGCAAAAATAAGCATACAAGAAAAGGGTTTGTTGCTGAATCCTGGAGTGAGACAGAAGAGGAATCAGAAGCCTCATCCAGCTCTAGTGATGATGAGGATGATGTAGAAGAAAAGGAATTCTGCATGATGGCAATTAATGACTCACAGCACAATTCAGAGGATGAAGAGTCAGAGTCAGACTCAGAAACCCAACCTGAAGAAGATTAGGTAATTAGTTCTTTTGATTTTACTTCAGAAGATTTTAAATCTGAATTTAAAGCACTGTGTTTAGACCTGCTAAAGTCTGAGAAAGAGATTATCTCTCTCAGAAATCAATTATCTGAACACAATGGTTTAAAGTCAGAAAACCTCAAACTCTCTCAGGAGTTGGAGAACTGTAGGGAACAGATAGCTACACTGAAAAGTGAGCTCTCTGAGGCCAAGAAGCTTGAAGAATCCCTTAATGGGAGAAGCATCAAGCTGATGGACATCACAAGCACAGTGAACTCTAGATTCAACAGTACACTGGGCTTGGGTGCTTCATCCAGCCAACCTATAGTCCTAACAACTCCCATCAAGTTTATTTCTAGCAAGGGAAAGGGAGTTGTAGAGGTTGCCAGGAAAAATTCTGATCTGCCTCAGAAAACTAAGTCCCTGCAGAAATCGTCGAACGGAGATCGACGATCGCCGAATGAAGATCGACGATCGCCGAACGCAGCTCGACGATCTCAGGAAAAATCGTCGAACGCAGATCAACGATCTCAGCCAAAGTCGTCGAACGCAGCTCGACGATCTCATATACCTGACCTCAGCCATAGTCGACCGTCGAACGGAGCTCGACGATCTGACCCAAGATCGTCGAACTCAGCTCCAAGATCGTCGAACAGAGGTCAGAACTCTGGAAACTTTTTCAAAGGCAAATCAAAATTGAATCCTAAGGGTTCTTCATCCCAAACCTTCAACCCTTATACTGAATGGATTTTACCTCCAAGGAGATATCATCCTGAAGGATATAAGAGTCAGCCAGGGATGTCTTTCATTTCTGAATTTAGAGGTTATCAACCTAGGCCCAAGGTAAACTGGGTCAAAAACAAGTGAATTGTTTCATGTGCAGGTGAAGACCTATCCAACATCTAACCAGCAATGGTATTTGGATAGTGGTTGCTCTAAGCACATGACAGGGAATAAGGACAACCTCACATCCTTCAGAGCCAAGCTTGGACCCAAAGTTATCTTTGGTGATTCCAACTTTGGACAAACTAAGGGATATGGTGCAGTACAAATTGGATCAGTAACCTTCAAGAAGGTAGCATATGTGGAAGGACTGAAGCACAACCTGATCAGCATCAGTCAGCTATGTGATGAAGGCTACCAGGTGACCTTCAGCAAAACCTTATGCAAAATCAAGTCAGAGGACAACACAACTGTGTTGACAGGTATAAGGAAAGGTAACATCTACCTAGTAGACTTTCTTTCAACTGATATAGATATCTGCTTGTTTAATTCAGTCTGTAGACCAAATGTTTTATGGCATAAGAGACTAGGACACCTAAACCTTAGAACTATTGCTAGGCTATCCAAGGACAACCTTGTTAGAGGACTACGTTCTGGCCCCTATAAGAAGGAAGGACTCTGCAAGGCCTGTCAATTAGGCAAGCAAACTAAAAACAATTTTAAGTCACTTAATAAGAGTGATTCACCTAGGATATTGTATCTGTTACACATGGATCTATTTGGACCCATCACTGTACAAAGCCTAGGAGGGAAATCCTACACTTTAGTAATTGTAGATGACTTCTCTAGATTCACTTGGGTGTTCTTTCTAAGGAAGAAGTCTGATAACTTTAAGTGTCTGACAGAGTTTCTCAAATGTATACAGATTGAGTTCAATACTCACATTGCCCTGATCAGAAGTGATCATGGGACAGAGTTTGATTCTCTTCTTATGCAAGAGTTCTGTCAGAGTGAAGGGATCATGCATACTTTCTCAGCTCCTAGAACTCCTCAACAAAATGGGGTAGCTGAAAGGAAAAATAGAACCCTTATTGAATCTGCCACTACATTGTTGTCAGATGCTCATCTACCTCTATCCTTTTGGGCAGAGGCAGTGAACACCTCCAACTATGTGCTGAACAGAAGTCTGATACATAAACTGAAGGGAAAGACTCCCTATGAATTACTCAAAGGGAAGAAACCTAAAGTTGACTATTTTAGAATTTTTGGTTGCATTTGCTATATTCACAATAATGACAAGAAATACTTAGCAAAATTTCAAGCCAAAGCTGATGAAGGAGTGTTTCTGGGATACTCCATGATCAGCAAGGCCTATAGGGTCTATAATAAATCGTCTTTGAAAATTGAGGAATCTGTTCATATTTCATTTGATGAAACTAACATGTCTTTCAAGGAGAAGAGTTCTTCTACCATAGAACCTTTGCAGAAACACTCTCTAGTTGAAGATATGAACAAGCTACAGGTTGCTCAAGAGGATGAAAGCAGTGAAGATGAAGGGAATGCTCAACATATTGAACCACCACTTGAAGAGCCAGTTGTTGTACCACAAGAGGAAACAACAACACAGGTTGGTGAACAATCAACACCCCCTGTTGATTTAGTAACATCAAGAGATCATCCAATTACCCAAATAATTGGAGAAATCTCAGCTGGTGTGCAAACCAGAAATCAGGTCAACCAAAACCTGTTGCACACCTGCTTCCTTTCTCAAATTGAACCTCAGTCCATTTAAGATGCAGAGCAAGATCCACACTGGATCATTGCAATGCAAGAGGAGTTGCATCAATTTGAGAGGAACAAAGTATGGGAACTAGTGCCAAAGCCTAAGGATCATTCCATTGTTGGAACAAAATGGGTATTCAGAAATAAACTGGATGATCAAGGAGTAATAATAAGGAACAAGGCAAGGCTAGTTGCCCAGGGATATTCTCAAGAAGAAGGAATTGACTACGACCAGACTTTTGCACCTGTTGCAAGATTGGAAGCCATCAGGATATTTCTAGCTTATGCAGCTCACAAAGGCTTCAAAGTCTATCAGATGGATGTCAAAAGTGCTTTCTTGAATGGAGACATCAAAGAGGAAGTTTATGTCAGACAACCTCCAGGTTTTATCTCTCCAACTTATCCTGATTATGTTTTTAGATTGAACAAAGCATTATATGGTCTCAAGCAGGCTCCTAGAGCATGGTATGAGACCCTAGCATGCTTTCTCTTGGAAAATGGTTTTATAAGGGGTAGAGTAGACCAAACTCTTTTTATTAGAACCCATAAGTCCCATACCCTACTAGTGCAAATTTATGTAGACGATATCATTTTTGGTTCTACTGACTCAAAATTGTGCAGAAGGTTTTCTAACCTGATGCATTCTAAATTTGAGATGAGTAGCATGGGTGAGCTATCCTTCTTCCTAGGATTGCAAGTCAAACAACATGCTGAAGGCATCTTTATTTCTCAAACCAAATATGCTAATGAACTGGTTAAGAAATTTGGTATGTCTGAGGCATCTTGTATGAAAACACTCATGCCTACCAATGCTGTATTGGATGCTGATGAACATGGGAAACCTGTTGATCAGACAACATATAGAGCAATGATTGGCTCTTTACTGTATCTTACAGCTAGTAGACCAGATATAATGTTTGCTACATGTATATGTGCTATGTTCCAAGTAAGCCCTAGAGAGTCACACCTAACATTAGTAAAGAGGATTCTCAGGTATGTTAACAGTTGTCCAAATCTAGGTCTCTGGTATCCAAAAGATTCAGCATTTGATTTAACTGGATTCTCTGATGCTGATTATGCTGGATGCAAAATTGACAGGAAAAGCACCAGTGGAACTTGTCAGTTCCTTGGTGACAGACTTGTCTCTTGGTTTTGTAAGAAACAAACATCTGTGTCAACCTCAACTGCTGAAGCTGAATATATGGCTGTAGGCAGTTGTTGTTCACAAATATTGTGGATTCAAAACCAACTCCTAGACTATGGTTACAACTTAGAGAAGTCTAAAATCTTTTGTGACAATACAACTGCTATTTCTATAGCTCAAAATCCAGTCCTCCATAGTAGGACAAAACACATAGAGATAAGGCATCATTTCTTAAGGGATAATGTTGAAAAACACAAAATTGAATTACAATATATCCCAACTGATTTACAAAGGGGAGATATTTTCACCAAGCCTTTGGATGAAAAGAAACACACCTTCTTCCTAAATCAGTTAGGAATGTTAGATAGAGGAAGCCTTAAATAATCTCCAAGATTTTGAAAGCTAAAAATTGACCAAGACTAGGCAAAAATTCTGATTTTTCTTAGTGTCTAGAATTTTTCTGATCTCTGAACTGCGCTCGACGATTTCCCCCAAGATCGTCGAACGGAGATCGACGATTTCCCGAATCGTCGAACTGAGTTCAACGCCTCTCAGATAGTATGAACTATCTCTTCCGGTCAACGATCGTCGAACGGCGCTCGACGATCATGTTCACTGAACGATCGTCAAACGGAGCTCGACGCTTTCCAAGATCGTCGAACGGAGATCGACGATGTTGGAGTCTCTTCAGATTCCTTTAGAAGCCTCGATCGTCGAACTGAGTTCAACGATCTTTCCAATTCTGCGTCGAACCCTAATATAAAACTCATTTTTCGCCGTCGTTCTCTCTTGCGCTTACGATTTCTCTGCAAGGATTTTCCTTCCCTCCAAACAGTTCTACGCTTGGTCATTTTGTTTGTTGAATTTTTGCAGGTACAATGGCTGTGTCAGTTGCAGTTCTAGCCGCCATGAAGTTCGATGCTGGATTCGACATTGATCTGGAATCTTTCAACACTACTGATCAAATATTCCAAGACATTCTGAGTTTATTCAAGGACCAGAACTTGTCTGCCCTCATGACCACCAGGATAAAGCTGGCCTCAGATGAAATAAAGGAATGGGTTTACACTGCTCATAATCTGGACAACTCTACTATAGTTGGCTCCATTGCTGGAACTCAGGTACCTCTGACCCCCACCATTTTAATAGAGGTTTTTGGACTAAGGAATGGAGAAGAATCTGCTGAGTTATCTGGAGAGGAGTTTGCTGACATACTTGCCAGGATGGGTCATCCAGAGGGAAACCCTAGCAAGTTATTCAAGAGGAATCTACCTGTTGAATACAGATTCCTAGCAGATGTTGTAGGAAAAGTGCTGCTGGCAAAGCACTCTGCACATGATACTATATCCAGATACCAGCTCTGCCTCATGGGAGCTCTGGTGGATAAGAGAAGTTTGAACTGGGGAGAGGTCTTCTTTGACCTAATAAAGAAGAAAATAAACAAAAGCTTTGTTAACTTTGGAAGGATTCTTGGAGTCTTCCTGCAAAACAGGTGCCCTACCTTGCTGGTCTCCTCTGGAGTGCACATAAATGCCTCCAAGAGACTCACCTGTGCCCTCTTTGGCAAGTGGGACAGGCAAATCAGCAAGCCAAGCAGGCTCTCCTCTAGTGCTCCTTCAGGCACCAGGACTCAAAGAGTCACTCTCCCACAGGTCTCTGCTCCTGCAGAAGACCTGGCTGCTGCTGGTGCTGCCTCTCCTCCTCCTCCAATTCCAACCATACCTCTTCCATCCACCATTCCAGCTCCATCCACCATTACCATCTCTAGCCCATCTCCAACATCAATTCCATCTCCAGCAACCATTTCATCACCTCCAGTAGACCATTTCCACCATCTGTTCTCATACCCTCCACCAGATGTCACTTCTTCTCCATCCATACCATCCTTCACCCTTCTGGATGACTCCTACATGGATGATTCCCCCTCATCTCCTCCAGAGTTACCCTCCTCCTCAACCTCATTCCAAGATCTCCTCCACCATATCATTGACCAACCAACTTTCACCCCATCCATATCCATCCCCTTGTCCTCCATATCCACCATCCCCACACCTGAGCCATCCATCCCTCCACTCTCCAGCCCTCCACTTCCAGCATCCTCAACACTCCCTATTCCATCTACCTCTGCTCCTATTGTTGAGCATGTAGACCTCTCAGCCCTGGCTGACAAGTTGTATGAGCTACTTGCCCCCAGGCTCTCTCTGCTCTTAGAGACCTCTTTGGCTCCTCTACAACTGTCAATGACAGCTCTCTCTGCCAGGCTTTCCTCCCTCCTTCCTCAGGCAGCACCTCCAGCAGTGTGCCTTGATACAGATGTATCTGCATCTAGGCAGGGGGAGATGCCATATGAAGCAAGCCTTCATGCTGTTGCTGCTGCTGCTTCTGCTCCTGCTGCTGATGATACTGCTGCTGCTGCTGAGATTTCTGTGTCTGCTGCCTCTTCTGCTACTGTTGCTGTGCCTCCAGAATGTCAGGCTCCTACTACAGTTCTGGCAATAGACCTACAGTCTTTGCTTTCTGCCTTTGATCCTGCCTTCTTCAGCCATCTCCCAGAGGTTAATGCTGTCCAGCCCTCAGAAGACCTATCTAAGGCACTGGTGCCTTTCTCTGGCTGTGACCCCAGCATCATCTCTTCTTTTGTACACTCAGTGATTGCTGCTGCTGCTGCTGTTGAAGAAAGGACTGCCTTTGCTTCTGAAATTGTTGATGATGCTGCTGAAGATGTTCTCACTGCTGCTGAAATCCCAATTGTTTTTGATGAGCCAATATCCAAGGATTTTCTGATGACAGAGGCCACTGTTTTTGAGCCTGCTGCAGATTTTGTTGATGTTACTACTGCTGTCACCACTTCTGCTGTTGCTGTTATTGTTTCTGCTTCTCCTCCTGTATCTGCTGCTGTATCTGCTCCTGTCTCTGCTGCTGTCCCTGCTGCTGCTGGTTCAGCTTCTGCCTCTTCTGCCTCTGTTCAATTAAAGAAAGATCTTATGAAGAAGATAGATGCTATATATGATGACCAGAGTTCTGAGACTGATGAATTCAAAACAGACTCTGATGATTCAGCTGCTACTATTGTAAGGAAAAGGAAAGCTAGGAGCAAGGCAATGAAAAGGGTTCCTCCTGCAAAAGTCAAGGATAATAATGATATTCCTTATTATATTCTGCATAACTGCCAAATTACTGAACATTGGATGCAGTATTCCAAAAACCAGTTGAAAGCCATGAAGAAGAAGAGAAAGTATGAAAAGGGCTCATCCCAGTTCCAGCACCTTCATCCTCCTCCACCACCTCCTCCTGATGCAGGTGCAGGTGGCAGCTCTGCAAGTCAAGCCCCAGCTAGAAGTCAGGCTCCCTATCAACCCCATGCCAGATCCTATCAAAGGGAAAGCCAGTCTATGGGTTCTTATTCTAGGAGAGGAGGATACAGGGGAAATCAGAGAGATTTTCAGGTTTATTCTAAAGGGCATTCCAGGCAGCACCCATACTCCAGGGGAGGACATGTTTCATCTAATACTACTTCTAGTCCCTTCCCCTACAAGCTCAAAGAGACAGTGTCTGTCAGGCCTCCTCAAGATAATTCTTCCAACAGGTATGAGCCACCTGTACCATTTGAGGACCCTGAAAAGAATCCATCTGCTTGGACTGCTAGGATGAAGGAAATGGCTGCATTAGATCAGATAAAGAAGGCCAAAGAACAAGGGCTAGACACTTCCAATATTTCTACTATGTCAGAGCAAAGACAAAAGGAGTTAGAGAGATATGCTTCCAGCAAATTCTTTGATGCAGACAGATATATGGAATTACATCCTGCTGCTGTGGTTCCCAGACCGGCAAAGCAAACTTACTTGGGTGCAGCAGATGACACCAGGTCCAACAAGGAAGCCCAAAACCCTAACAGAGAAATCAAGATGGTTAAAGGCAAAGAGAAGAAGTGACTTTGTAAGGTGACAATCTTTGGATTTTCTAACTGCTATCTGGATGCCATATACATATATATATATATATCTCTGTGATGTTTCTGCAATGTCTAGCTATTGTTTTTATGCTTTTCTGATTGTATGTTGTTATTTGCATTTTCCAAAGTCTGTAAATAGTAATCCTAACCCAAATAGGGGGAGATTGTTGGAACACCCTATTACTAATTTGGGTCATGATCACTATGTCTCTAGGAATCTTTTCTTGACCTTCTGTATAGCTTAATAGGTCAATTAGAATTGAGTCTAAGGGTTAAAAGTCTAGGATTGGAAGCTGCCCTGAAGACCAAGTTTTTCAGACTGGAGACTAAGTCTGATCGTCGAGCTCAGCACGACGATTCGTCGAACTCAGTTCGACGATCGTCGAGCTCAACTTCGACAGATCGTCGAGCTCCACTCGACGATCGCTGAGCTCAACTTCACAATATCGTCAAACTCCATTCGATGATCGGTGAGCTCAGGTCGACGATTTTGACTCTGCATTGGATCTTTATCTCTGAGCTCAGTTCGACGATCTTTGAGCTCAGATCGACGATTATTTTGCTGCTTGAGTTTTCCAGTTCGCTGAGCTCAGCTCGACGATAGCAGAGCTCAGTTCGACGATTTCAGATATCTTCCAGAATTCAAATTCAAATCAGACAGGAGTTATTCTGCAATTAATTCAGAGATTTGCTAGCCGTTTTCATTTATTTCTGGACCAAGTTTCAAGGGATCTTTCAAGGAATAATTCTGTGGACTTTCCTCTAGAAGAGATTATGCAATTAAGGATGCAATCAATGCAGACCAACGGCTATCTTTGACAGAGAATGATATTCTATTCTGGAACAGAGAATAAAAGACAGAATGTTTTTGAATCAATATAGATGATATACAGAGATTAACAAGAAGAGAACACACAATACAGAGTACAGAGACTCCTTCAAAATCTTCTGTCAAAAAGAATTCTGAAGAACACTCATCAAACAGATCAAGCTTTCAAAATCTCTTCATCTTTAAAAGTGTTCAAGGCCAACATCATTTCAAGACTCCAGACACTCAACATTTCAGCCATTGCTGAAACCATCTATTGCTGGAGTTCTATCTTTGAAGGCCTATCACCCTCAAGCAAAGCTTTTCTTCCTGAAGATTTCAAGGATTCAGGGGGAGCTTTGACATCAATCCACATAGTCTTCTCAGTTGTTTGAGAAAGAGAAGACTGCCATCACTCTCTCACCCCCAGCTTGTAAAGGGTTTCTCAAACTCCCTTCAAAAGTTTGAATCTGGTTTTTGAGCACCTTGTCAAAAGCTCATTGGTGGCAAGACACCTGATCAAAAAATCTGCTTTGGTTTTTGAGCACCTTATCAAAAGCTCATTGGTGCCCAGGACACCTGATCAACTCATCCTGCAGTGGATTCCTACCTAGGGTGGTAGAAGAGTGGATGTACCCAAGTTTGGGGAACCACTATATTTCCTTGTGTCCTCTGGCTCTGCTTGTTTACTTTTTGTTTCTGGCCTTGATTTGTGTGTGCTTAGTTTTTGCATAGCTTAGTTCTGTGATTAGATTTATATTTGCTTCCCTGCTCACACTTATTACAACAATTGTTGTAAAAGTTTTTAAAAGTACTAAAACACCAGATACTCTATTCACCCCCCTCTAGAGTATATCAGATCTAGTTGCACGTTCATATCTATATATCTTGTTGCTGTTGCAGACTCTTTTGTAGGGCATGTTGCTTTTATTGCTCGCACTTGGTGTGCTTTGCTGTGCTTTAGACAGTGCTCTTTTCTTGCTGTCATGCCCTTCTTTTGCTTATATCATTTTGTTGTCGGGTTGGTAAACCCTTTTTTTTGCTCATAAATCTAATGCTCTATTTACTTTTTTGACTATTTTCTTGCTGAGGTGTTCTTTTCTTGAATGCCTCAGGTCCAGGTTGTAGCCAGTTCAGCGGCTAGTTCTTTTGGAGGTGCTGGTTGGTGGCCTCTTGGGTAGCTGAGACAGCTGATCCCCGATTTTGTGAGGTAGTTCTTTACCTTTCTGTATAGACATACATACTCACCAGTGGGTTCGTGTCAGGTTATTGACGCCCACTGGTGGCTTCTTGCGATGCTGGGTATGAACTTAAACTGCTATTTTTGCCTATTTGTGGTTGTTTCCTTGTTTCTGGGAAAGATTTATGCTAGGCTGCATGTTAGATATTTTAAACCGTAAAAGCATTATTATATGTACCTCATGCATAACATATTTATAAAACAAAGACACTATATTTCCTTAGCGTAAAAAGTCTATCTTTCATATATATTATATTCACTTTAGAGTCGTGTATACCATGAGTTGTCCCTCGGGGACACTTATGCTCATTTAGGGTGTCAACTTAATTGAACCAAAGTATTTTCTGCTGCGTATAAATATAATTTTTATTTGTGGACTAGCTGATCCACCGTGCCGAGGGATACGACCATTCAACATAACTGATTTTCTTTCACATGAATCAACGATTTTCCTTAAAATCTAAGGTCTAGAGTTTTGCCTGAGAGTGTGCAGTTATCCCCTGCACGACGTGGCATCACGACACGTGTTTTCTCTTGCTCTGATACGATTTTATCATTGAGAAAATGCGGGTTGTGACACCGCAGATGAAGTCGGCCACAGATGTGCGGAGTTTTCTATGACTTGTCGGTTACTACCGAAAATTTGTGGAGGGATTTTCTCGCATTGCCCTTCCACTCACATCCCTGACGAGGAAGGATGTGACCTTTGTCTGGGCCACGCAGTGTGAGGTGTCTTTTCAGGAGCTGAAGAGTCGGCTCACCTCGGCTCCTATACTTGCCCTTCCTTCGGGGAAAGAAGGATTCCAGGTCTACACCGACGCTTCCTACCAGGGCATGGGTGCGGTGCTGATGCAGAATGGTCAAGTTATAGCATACGCTTCTCGGCAGCTGAAAAAGCATGAGCAGAACTACCCAGTTCATGACTTAGAGATGGGAGCGGTCATATTTGCTGTAAACGTCTGGCGACACTATCTATACGGTGTCCACTGCGACATTTACTCCGATCATAAGAACTTGAGGTATGTGGACACGCAGAAAGAGCTGAACATATGGCAGAGATGATGGTTGGAGTTTCTAGTAGATTACCAGTACGAGATGCACTACCACCCAGGGAAGGCGAATGTGGTGGCAGATGCGCTGAGCCGGAAGGCCGTAAACCCTGGAGCAGGAACGAAGTTGATGACCTTTAAGTTGGTCCAGATATTAGAAAAGATGCAGGTATCCTTGGTGTCCGAGGATCACCCTGAGCTGTACCGGGAGTACCTAGTGTCGTTGATTGCCCCAGATGACATTCGAGAGCGAGTTAGAGATGGTCAGAGGCAGGATGCCCAGCTAGAGCTGATATTCGGAGCCTTAGAAGTAGGCACTGCTGGGGATTACTCGCTGAGGGATGGTCCATTGTGTTTCAGAGGACGGATTTACATACCAGATGGAGGCAAGGTCCGGGAAGATATCATGACGTATGCTCATTGCAGTCGGTATTCAGTACACCCGGGATTTATGAAGATGACTGCGGACCTGAAGATGACCATGTACTGGCCAGGCATGAAGAGGGATATCACCTACTTCGATACCCATTGCGAGGCATGCCAGTTGTTGATAGCAAAGTGCAGAAACCCCACAGGATTATTGCAGCCACTCCCAGTGCCGGAGTGGAAGTTCGATGATATCGCGATGGACTTAATACATGAGCTTCCCCGATCGCGGACGGGGAATGATTCGATCTGGGTGATCGTCGACCGGCTGACGAAGGTAGCCAGATTTATTCCGATCAGGAAGGATGACTCGGTTGGTGTGTTGGTTCGCAAGTTCGTGGAGCAGCTCATCCGTTATCATGGCGTGCCCATGTTGATTGAATTGGACCTGGATGGACGGTTTACATCCAGGGAGTGGAGATTAGTGCAGACTTACTTGGGAACTCGGCTAACATTCAGTACATCGTTTCATCCCCAGACTGATGGGTAGACGAAACGCACTAATCGGACCTTGGAAGATCTGTTGTGACTTTGCATATTGGATCGTGGTGAGCCCTGGTAGAAGTTATTGCCACTAATCGAGTTCTCATATAATAATAGCTACCAATCTAGCATAAGGATGGCTCCTTATGAGGCCCTGTACGGACGAAGGTGTAGGACTCCACTGTCATGGATACAGTACGAGGATCCGAAGGCTTTGGGTTCGGAGTTTGTCGGGGACACAAAGGCTCAGGTGAGATTGATACGAGACAGGATGCTAGAAGAACAGAGCCGACAGGCTAAGTATTACGACGCTCGGCATCATCAGGTGGAGTTCCGGGTGAGGGACCAGGTGTTCTTGAAGATCCGACCAATGCTTGGGGTTTCACGGTGTTGGATCCCTAGTTTGATTTGGGGTAGGTCACTAAGTCACTAAGCTAGGATCATTTGACCCAACATGTATAGCCAGGGTCATAGTTGTGTCCTAGAGTCTAGGCCAAGTCCTTAGAATCAGCATCACATGGACCAGCCTTCTACTTTCTGCCAGAGACTCAAGCCAGACTGTGTCGACACTTCAGCACGGCTGTGTCGACACCAGACAGCAAATCTGTCGACACCAACCGTGTCGACACTAGAAGCAAGAATATGTCGACTCACAGAAGACTTGTGTCGACACACAGAATATCTATCGACACCAACATCAACTGTGTCGACACACAGGATTTATGTCGACACACTCCAGATTTCTGTCAACACAACAGCTATGTCGAGACAAGAAGTAATTGTGTCAACACCCAGGATTTGTGTCGACACATTCCGCAGAAATTCTGTCAATAAGTTATCAGCTCGACGAACATCATTATCAGCTCGACAAACTTCATTCTCTGGTCAACGAATTCTGGACCCTTTACTTCAACCTGTTGAAGCCAGTAGTAGCTCATATTTTTCTAAGTCCAGAACCTTCTCCAGTCGACGAACTCAGGATTCTCAGCTCGACGAACTTTGACCACTTTGGCTAGAGTTATCCAGCAACAGTTAGTGATTCTCAGCTCGACGAACTTTGACCACTTTGCCTAGAGTTATCCAGCAACAATTAGTTGTTCTCAGCTCGATGAAATCAAATTCTTAGGTCGACGATTTCTGGATACTTCAACTCTTTCATTTCAGAAGCATCTGTGAATATTCTTAAGTCCAAAATCAACTCCAGTCAATGAAGCAAGTTATCAGCTCGACGAACTTCAAAGACAGAAAAGGCAAAGATTCTGAAGCATACAGTTCTGTTATCAGATCAACGATCTTGGAACTCAGCTCGATGAATATAAGTTATCTGATCGACGAACACAGCAAATCAGCTCGACGAGCTGTGGACTCACCTCGACGATTTCTGTCATCTGTTCAACGATTCCAGACTTAGTATTTCTTTCCTCTGTCCTCATTCTATGGCAATGATTTCTGAATGATTAATGATAAAATATTCTCTGAATATTACCGTTGGACGGTGCATTGATCACAGCTTTCATCAGAATTATCGCTTTCCATTTTTTCCAAGGGATAGTTGGGGAAATAAATCAATGCAGTTTATTCTCTAGGCCGTCGGCATTGATTGCAGCAGAGGAATTCAAATATCGAAAGACAAATTCCTTCAGAAAATATAAAAGAGATTTTTCACTTTTACTTAAGACACACACAAGAACACAACATACACAGAGACACACAGACACATAGAGAATGACAGTCAGTCTGTCTTCAAGAGTTTCTCTGCTCCATCATTCTTTCACAACTTTCTGATACATAAAAGAAGCGCTAGGCCAGAGGCAGATCAGCTATTGAAGAAGAAGAACAATCAATCTAAATCAAGAGTCTTCTTTCTTCATCATTCCAGGAAACTTCAAAGGACAACAACTACTCCATCTATCAAGAAGTTCCTGCAAATTTCTCTGATAAAGGCTTAAAGATCGAAGGCCTATCACCCTGCAGCAAAGCTCCAGATTTCCCTGAACTATTATGCATCTCAGGGGGAGCTACTTGCTAATATCATATCCACTTGTCTTCTCTCTAATTGTTGATAGAGAAGACACCATCACCTCTCACCCCTCTCTGTATAAAGGGTTATCATCTCCCTTCAAAAGTGATTCTTGGTTACAAGTCACCTGACCAAAAGACTTGAGATTTGGTTTTTGAGCACCTGATCAAAAGCTTATTGGTGTCAGACACCTGATCAAAAACCTGAGTAGTCCTACCAGGGTGGTAGAAGAGTGGATGTACCCAGGTTGGGGAACCAGTATAAATTTCTTGTGTCATCTGGTTGCCCTTTCTTTTGTTTCTTGTTGTGGCTATGATTGTTAGTTAGTTGTTGATGTGTTTTATCTTTTAATCTATTTCTTACAGCACTAGGACTTGTCTGCAATAGCCAGAAAATTTTATAAGCTTTAAATACTCTATTCACCCCCTCTACAGTATTCCTGATCTAACAGCTCACTTTCACACGGGTACGCGGTCGGAAGAAGAAGGTCAACCCAAGATATATGGGGTCTTATAGGATCCGGGAGCGGATCAGTACCTTGGCATACAAGCACGAGCTGCCACCGGAGCTGGTGAGTTTGCATGACGTGTTCCATGTATCCTCTCTTAGGAGGGCTCTACTATGCCCGGAGCAGCAGATTACGACCACGGAGGGGCCGGTAGCATCTGATCAGTCAGTTCACCAGGAACCGGTCTGGATTGACGACAAGGTGATACGAGTCTTGCGCCGCAAAGAAGGTACCATTGGTCAAGGTTCTTTGGAGGAATCATGGGCGAGAGGAGCACACATGGGAGCCTCAGGACCTGATGCAATGGAAGTACCTGGAGCTTTTCAATCAGGTACTACTCATAACCTCTCGGGATGTTACAATTTACCTTTCATATTTGAAACCCCGTAGGCCTAACTAGAATTTCGAGAACGAAATTTTTTGTTTATATATTGGGATTTGTAACATCCCTCAAACAACTAGACCCCTAGGAGTGGTTTTGTCTTGACTAGGTCATGACAAAACCCTAGGAAGCCCAAGTGGGCCAAGTGAACCTAGGAATGTAGGTGAGACCACTATGGTCTGCAAATAGTAAATTTTTGAACCCTAGTTTAAGATGACCATGTGGCTTCACCAACACTTCAAGACCCCACCATGGTCTCATCAACCCATTATAAGGTCCATTAGAGCCCTAAGGGTCCATTGAAGTAGACCCAGGGTGGTCAAGTTGATCTAGAACCACATTAGGCCTAAATTAGGCAAGGTGCCCTAACTAAGAGCAGTGTGCCCTAGTAAAGCCCAACTAATCCTACCAGGGCCTTCCTAGACCTAAAGTGGGGTCAATGGGTCACTAAGGACCCATGGAGGGCAGTCGAAGTGGTTATTTTGACCAAAGTAAACTCTAACCCTAAATAGGTCAACCTGACCTACATAGGGTTAACTGACCTTCCCTTAGCCAAGTGGATCCCACTCATATCCTCCTAACCCTAGAGTGAGGTCAATGAGTCACCTAGGACTCATTGTGGTCAATCCAAGAGGCTAAGTTTACCCAAGTCAACCCTAACCCTAAATGGGTCAAACTGACCTGCACAAGGCCAATTGAAGTTCCCTTAGACAAGTGGACCCCACATATACCTTCCTAACCCTAGTGAGAGGCCAATGGGTCACCAAGGACCCATTGGGGTCAACCAAAAAGGCTAAGTTTACCCAAGTCAACTCTAGCCCTAAAGTGGCCAAAGTGCCCTGATTAAGGGTCAAGTGACCTCCAAAGGGCCAAGTCAACCCCACCTAGACCTTAGGGGAGGCCAATGGGTCACCAAGGATAGATTAGGGGCAACCTCAAAGACCAAATTGATCAAGGTCAACCCTAGTAAAGGTTTAGGTCAAGCTAGCCCAAATGGGCTAACTTAAGTTGAAGCCCAATTCACTTGGGCTAACCTTGTATTAGTGGATGAAATGAACATGTGTGCTGCCATTGGGTTAGGTAGGAGTCAAATTTCACGCTTGGTGAGTAGGAGAGAGAAAAAGCTTCGAATGAAATAGAGAGAAAGAGAAGGTAGAAATGGGGGAAGACTTTGGGGCTCATCCTTCCCCTTCCCCAACCCCCATTCAATTCACTAGGACAAGGGGAGTACAGTCTCATTTCAACCAGCTGGCCTTTGACTGGTTTGAGCCATGCTTAATCCCCCACCCACCATGGCCGAAATTTGACTAAGGGGCCATTAATGGCAATGCAGCCTACACCCACCTAACATCCCAACCCTCCTTCTTAAGAGCTCCACTGGACTCCAGGGATTCAGTTCCACATATTACCTGAAGGTGCCAAGGAGGTCCACTATGAAGTTGCAGAAATCTGACCACCACCACTAGCAAGACAATCTGGCGATCGACAAGGCTTCAACCACCCACACAGGTCCTCCTCTACTCCTTCTTCCATGGGTAGTTCATAACAATCCTTGGGGCCAAGGTTTGGGCTCAATTGAGACCGATCGGGAGAGCTTCTCTCCATGTTTTTCCGCAAAAATGCACTTGTCGGGTTCGCCAGAATAAGGCCCTCTAGAGGCTGTTCTGCCGCTTGGCGACAGCCACTACCTCAACGAAGGTGGTGGTGGAGGTAGCCAGATGGCCGACGATAGCTATTGGAAATGGCTCCAGGCGGGTTGAATCGGGACTGTACACTGGAGGTGGAAGACAACCAGATGTCGTCCAAAGCTGTGCCAAGATTCGTGCTGTAATGATTTTAAACTATAAGTTTTAATTATTCTGATTATTTCAATTCTGTCACATTAATACTATTTAAAGTTTTAAATTATTAAAAATAGTTAGAGGCTTTGTAGGAGAAAATGGACAACACATAATTTGTAGACCTATGGGTCAACTTTATTTTAAAATTGGTCTGAACCAGTTTGGGTGCCTGGTGTGACCAGGGCACCCATTTGGTGGAGTCTATACCTAGGGCTAGGCAGAAATCAAAATGGATGTCCACCCTTCATCTCTGGTGCAAATGACTTGAAATTTGGACAGGGAGTCACCCAAGACCATATCTAGTCCTGCCCAAAAATGAGAATTTTTGGGGACAATTTTTCCATAGTTTTTGGAATTATTTAATTTCCCTAGGGTAAATTAATTGAGAGACTAAATGACCTCGAAACTCACCAAAAGTTTGTTGAGTGGTGCTTGGGGTCATTATAAAGCTTTGTTTAAAATTTCATCTCATTTGGAGGTGGTCTGAATTGAAATCATGCAAACCCTAGCCTTGCCTTAAAAAGGGTATTTTGGTCAAAAAGTGCACTTTGGGTTTTGAGTGGCCAAATCAACTCAACAGAGGTTGAAATTGGGGCCACTGGTTTGAATGGATTTTAGAACCTCCCCATGAAAGATGGGGTATATTGGAATAGATTTGCCCTAAGATCTAAGACCAACCCCTAAGGATGGGCTTTTGTGCCTTGTGAAGGGTATGAGGTCCAAAGACCTTGAATGAACTTAAAATTTGGTGGGTAGGGTACTAGGGTAACTAAAACCCTCTGGTAAAAATATTAGGGGATTTGGAAAAGGGTAGGCCCCTCAAAATCCTAATCCTAGTTTAGGGCACAAATCTTATGATGCTAGAATAGGTTAGTAAAACTCATTGAACAATAATGAAATTTTGGTTGTGTGGTTATAAGTGCAGTATGAACCTCTGGTAATCTAATTGGGAATTTTGGATCAATAATATTAGCACTTCCTTTGTAACTTATAAGATTTCCCTAATTAATCATTTGGTTATTATTATCCCACTACCCATTGGAAAGTCATGAAAATTAGGCAGAGGGCGTTTTAGACCTTAATGCACATTTATGAATTTTATTAGAATTTTTTAATACATAATTGCATTACCTACTTCACAAGTTCAATAACTTGAAAAATTGTTCATTAATTTGATTAGAGCTCATTACTTGATAATAAATTATGAAACTTGACATAGAGCATCCATATGTCCTTATAATCATCCTTGAAGTTTCTCAGAATTTTTGAAAATAGTTTTGCTGTACTTGCCTCTTAAATTGATAAAAATAGGTTATATTCAAAAATTAGATTCAGAGGCTTAACCTTGTTGAAAAATTGGGATACTTGGGATTATGTGTTAAGTAATCATCTTTAATTTATCATAAATTTGGTAGAGCATTTACTTGTCTCAAATGGGCACTTCATGTTCAAACTTGGGTTTTTAATTTACTAGATTATTTAAATAAATTATCAGAAAATTAGGAAAATTGTGAATTTCTGGATTTAGGCCACAAATGTTATAATAGACCCACAATAATTATTATAGGAGTACTGGGTGATTATTTGGTGTACCTCCCATTTTACATGTCATATAGCTTAACTTGGTCTGCATTTAGTAAAATTGTAGAATTTAGGTTGGAATATGAATTTGGGCACATGAGTTTGGTATAACTATTTGTTGGTTTGGATAAATAAAAATGAGTTCATCATTGGAAGTTAGGATGAGTAGAGTGTTGGTTTGGCTAGTGTTAGTGGTGCTCGGGATCGACGAAAGATCGCCTTTCCCGTGGGGAGGAAGTATCAAATGCTCTAGTGTTAGATCCAATAGAACAAGTAAGTGTTTGGGAATTTTGATAGCAACCAAAAATAGTAAGTACCTTGCGAAAGGGAGCTTTGAGCGTAATCCCGTCGTAGTTCCTAGTGCCTTCGAGAGCCCTTCACGGGGAATACTTTGGCAGTCCTGGGCTAAACCTAAACTGTAGGCAAAAATTGGAATGCAAGAGTAACTAGTAAAAACTAGGGTGTCACCTTCACTCACCTCGATGTATCAGGGTGGTAGTTTGGGTCACTCGGGCTGTGGGCTCATTGGATTTGGTGGTGGGCAGGTTGGCGCGACGAGTTTTGGCTCGGTTGTTGTTTGTGACGGACGGGATGGTCCGAGGAGCTTTGGCTTGGTATCTAGTACATAAGTTGCATGTACATAAAGAATAAGGTGGTGGGTCTTCGGTATTGGTGAGTCGATGCATCGATGCCAATACGTTGACTCGGCAAGTGTGGTTTAACACTTGGCCAAATAAAGTCCGGTGCGCCAGCCGACAAGAGTACGCAGGAGCTCCACTTTGTGCACCAGCGTTGAGGCATACAATAGGTCTGACTGGTAGTGTAATTACTGGTTTAGAGGTGGGTGAGGCCGAACCCACCGCATCCGTTTGCCACTACGGAGGTATCCTGGGAGTTTCGGCTCCAAAAAGGGGGAACTAAAGGTCTGTGTACACAGAGTCAAGTGGGTGAGTTGAACTTGCATGTTCACATCATGGCATTATTGTATTTCATAGAATAACCATTGCATATAACCCGACACATATTGTATAAGTGCTATGGGACACTTTATACAACAAACCCTGCAAAACGACCCCTTGGTTTGTAAGTTCGTGCGAGCGTGCTTATAAGTTAAGGTTTTTATTCAGTATTATATATATATGCTTGCTAGAAAACCGACACCCTATTGTATAAATTGGTATGTGATGTTTTATATGATGGGAGCCCTGCAAAAGATCCCTTGGCTTATGTGTCTTCATATAAGCTAAGGTTACTTTTCCTTTTCAGTCTTTTCATACCTTATTTACTGCCATATATACTATAGAACTGCTAGATTAGTTCCGCCGCCTTCTGTTTATTTGTTATTCTCCACTTTCATGTCCTCTTCTTTCCTTCTCCCCGCTCGATGTCTAGGAGCCATGGGGGAAGGGGAGGGGATGATAGGGCTTAGTCTTTTAGACTAACTGTTTTCGGACCACATCATTTTAGGGGACCATGGAGCCCAGCATAAAGGAGCAGCCCCGGAGGTTGGCACGCTGGGAGATCGGGCACTCTAGTACTGGAGTTCAGATGGCAGGGACTGTGAGTGCTGATTGCTAGTAGTTATATTAGTTTTGCTTCCGCGATGAGAGATATGTAGTGATGACTTGATGTACTAGGCATGAGCTCATGTTTTTAGTACTTTTATTACATCTATGGACACTCCCTTCGTGGAGATTATTTACTATATATATGTGATTTTTGTGGTCTTGCTTTATTATTTTGCTACAGTTGTGATCGATTTGGCTGGCAGGATCGGCATTTTGTAGTGATGACCTTCCCGTGTGCGAAGGTGTCACCGCAAAGGGCGGTTCTGGGCCGAAGACCCCGGTGTTAAAAAAAGGGGTCTTACACTTTGACTTGAAATGTCATTTCTATCCGCACAGAAAGCGGCGCCTTTCCTTACCCCAACTGTGGGCAACATTATTACCCCTTTATTTGCATGATGTACAAACTAAATCTCCCTTAAGAGCACCCAGAATCACATGAACCTGCTCCTGCTTTTGAGCTCCTATTCTTTTGAAACATTTCTTGAACGGATGGCTCGTCCGACCCTATAAACTTCATATTTCTTTACTCCTCTTCCTCGAATCAACAACGAATTCCAGGGAACTCTCACTCTCACAAGTCTCCCTCTTATCATTGCTCATTTTTTATCCTCGGTTCTTGGGTTTTTCGATCGCCTCGATCTTCAGAGCGTCCTCTACCACTTCAGCATAACTTGTTGATCTGTATGAACTAGCTCACTGCTAGATGACACTCCTTATACTACCCTGAAAGCAATTGACTCCACCGGCATCAGAAATATCTAAATCTAGGGTGAACCGGCTCAGCTTACTAAATTCCTCCTCATACTCACTCACCCTGAGCTGTCTCTGCTTCATGTGTAGAAAATTATTCATTAAGCGGTCCTTCTCAACCCACAGTAGAAAACTCTTTAGCAAAAGCTCCTTGAAGGCTTCCAATGAACATCCATCGTTCATGTTTTCCTTTTCTCTCAGCCACCAAATCTTTGCAAGTACCTTGAGCCGGTACGTAGTGACCATCACGCTCTGGTCCGCTGAAACTCCGGAGTAAGAAAACATCTCCTCGAAGGGTATAATCCAGTCAGCCAACTCCATGAAGTCTGCCCTATAATAATAAGTAGGGGGCCCCAATCGCTCGAAATAGGAGATGCAATTCATGTCTGTGGCAACATAACTGGGGGTACCAGAGGAGCAGGAGGAACTAGAACACCTTGATCCACATCTGGGTCCTGAACTCTAATCGGATATCCACAGCTGGATCTACGATTGTATCTCCAACATTGGCCTCGATAAAGCTTCATTGCTTTGTCATAGTGCCTCTATCACGGCCTCATTCTGAGCACCAGATGACTCGCCCTCTGACTAGGGAGTCAACCTCGTCGTAGGACGTCTCGACATTCTAATAATCACAACAAACACTACTAGTTAAAACCTAGCTTAACCACTAGAACCAAACAACCTAGTACAGACAAAACATACATAAGTACTTGCTCAAGCTGCTAACTTGCTCTGGGAATTTTATAAATGATGAAATGCTTAAAATTAAGATGATATACCATCATCCTAATGACTCATGTGCATATACCATGAACACATGAATTCTTATTCTTTTTGACTCAAAACGTTGTGCGTACATACGTCATCATGTAAATCTTTAGCTTGGCACGTGTGCTGATATTATATTAATCTATGCACATTGTGCTATGCATTCTATAAAAGGCCTTAATGCATGTTATGAGTGGCGTACATATGAAATATTATGCATCTCATACTACATAAAAACACATGCAACAAAAAAGTAAAATGTGTTAATGGGCACCCATGTGATGGTGGTTATGTATCCCATAGTACATAACCGTCACATATTGCCACCTATGGTGTATCTATATACAAGCACATATTAGGCATCCCATACTACATAATATGACCTGTATACTTCTTATCATGCTACGAGTGTAGTGTTCATGCTTCAGCCAAGAAGAACTGATGACACATAAGTGTGTGTGTATGAAATGACACTAGATAACTAACACTACCAAGAGATGGTTGCACGACCAGTTATCAAACAACCCATCCCTCTGATACCAACTGTCACAACCTGCATTTTCTTAACATTTAAGTTATATCAAAGTAAGAGAAAATACGCGTCGTGATGTCATGCTGTGCAGGGGATAACTCCAGGTGCTCAGGAAAAACTCCATACTCTACAATTTATATAAAATCAATAAGTCATTATGTAAAAACCAGTTTAAGTTTAGATAGACGTATCCCTCGGCACAGTGGATCAGCTAGTCCACAAGTAAAAGTATAGTTATGCACTTCGGAAATACTTTGATTATGTTGGATTAACATCCTACACGAGCATAAACATCCTCGAAGGACAACTCGCAGTATGAAAGACTCTAGATTTATTATAAGTATAAACATAGTCTTTTGTTAGTTAGAAAATATCATTTTAGTTTTAGAAAGATGGCATGTATGAAATACTAGTGGTAATGCATTTATAAGTTAAAATACCTAACATGCAATCTGGCATAAACATTACTAGAGAGCAAGTAAACACAACCATAAAATAGGCTAACTAGACATCTTAGCAAAGTAATTAGTATTTCAAAAGAAAACCTCGGTGGGCGTCAACATCCTGACATGAACCCACTAGAGAGCATGTATGTCTGTACTAATAAGAAAGCAACAAAATGCTACCCCACTACTGTGAGGACAACTCTGCAAAATAGCAGTCCACTAGCAAACTGCCAAACCTAGCCGATCACCGGGCTACTGCCCTGAACCTGAGGCATTCAAAAAAAGAACACCTCAGAAAGAGAATACAAGAGGCAATAGAATTCAATAAATAGAAAACAAAAATGTCAGAGTGGTCACGAACCCATGACTAGATGATTATAAGGAATCATTAACATTTATGTCCAAGGAAAAAGGGAAGAAGGAACTCACAAGGGTAAAACATCCCAAGTTGCGCCAAGTGCTATAAGGATCAACACTTAAATAACATAAGCATAAATACATGCTTAAATGAAAATAAATTGTCAATTCATCATTAGAGCACAAAAACACAGGCAAAGTCCGACACAAACAGTAGGAGGAACATACCCAACACACCATGGTGGGCGGGACCTACCCAACACACCAATAGTAAAGCTTCACTGTGTAAGACCCCCCCTTTTTTTTCTTTTTCAACACCGGGATCTTAGGCCCAGAACCGTCGTTTTGCGGTGACTCCTCCACGCCCTGAAGGGTCATCACCACAAAGAACCGTTTCTGCCGGCCAAATTCGATCCCAGAAAAGTAGCACAATAAAGTAAATGCAACTAGCAGTCCACAGAAAATCACATATCATAGTAAATAAATCTCCACGAAGGGAGTGTCCACAAAAAATACATATCAGAGTGCTAAACTACGGGCTTATGCCCGGTACATCATATCCTCACTAAAAATCACTCATGCGGAAGCAAAAGCAAAAAATCTACTCATGGTCGAGACTCATGGTCCCGAATGTATGAACTTCGGAGCTAGACTGCCCCACCTCCAAGCGCACCGGTCTCTGGGGCTGCTCCTCCATGCTGGGCTCCTCGATCCCCTAAATGATGCGGTTCGAAAACCGTTAGTCTAAAAGACTAAGCCCTATTATCCCCGCCCCTTCCCCCATGGCTCCTAAGCACCGAGCGGAGAGGAAGAATGGGGAGGACTTGAAGGTGGAGAATATCAAAAACGGATGGCAACGGACCTATACTAGCAATTCTATAACAGGTATAGACAATATGCTCAAATATGAAAAGTAACCTTCACTTATGTGAGAACACATAAGCCAAGGGGTCTTCTGCAAGGCTCCCATCGCATAAAAAGTCCCATACCAATTTATACGTTGGGGTGTCGGTTATCAAACAACAGTAAATATAAATATCAAAAGTGACCTTAATTTATAAACTTGCCCACACAAGCTTATAGACCAAGGGGTCGTTTTACAGGGCCTAAAGTATAAGCGTAGCATTCCACATATACTTTAGGTGTCAGGGTTGAATGAATCGATTATGCTATGACATGCAAGTGGGTATGATGGAACATGCAAGTGCAACACACACACCCGACTCTGTGCACACAGACCTTTAGTTCCCCCTTTCTGGAGCCGTAACCTCCCAGGATACCTCCGTAGTGGCAGACGGAAGCGGTGGGTTGGGCCTCACCCACCTCTAAACCAGTAAAGCACTACTGCTCAGTCCTATCGTACGCCTCAACGCTTGGTGCACGAAGCGGACTCCTGCGTACTCCTGCCGGCTGGCGCACCGGACTTCTGTTGGCGAAGTGCTAACCGCACTTGTCGAGTCAACGTATTGGCGTCGGTGCATCGACCCTCCAATATCGAAGACCCACCACCTTAATTTTTCTTTCCTTTTATGCACATGCAAATTTAGCGTAATCAAAAACCGAGCCGAAGCTCCCCGGAACAAAACGTCTGTCTCAAACAATCGAGCCAAAGCTCCCCGGACCCAAAGTCCGTCTTTTAACCATCCGAGCCGAAGCTCCCAGCTATCTTCCTGTGCTACCTGTGTTCGTGAAATATGCAACCCTAAATGCTAAGTTACTCTTTTCAGCTTGTTAATACAGTTTACGTAAACCTAGGACTGCCCCAGGTATTCTCTGTGAAGGGCTCTCAAGGGGCACTAGGAACTATGTTGGGATTACGCCCAGCGTTCCCTTTCGCAAGGTACTTATTATTATTATTGGTTGATTCCCTTACCCATTACTTTCTCATGTTACGATAGGCTGAACCTTGGGTGATTTGACTCTACTACACCTCGGGGAGGACGATCTTTCGTCGAACCTGAGCGCCTCTAAACCCTAGCCAAAACAACACTCAACTCATTTTATCTTCCAATGATGCTCCTGATTCTATTTATCCCTTCCAGCAAACCAACAAAACCCAACTCATGCTCTAATTCATATCCCAACTTATTTCCTGCAGTTTTACTAAATACAGACCACTGAAGCTGTATGACCCGTAAAATGGGAAGTATACCAAAAGATCATCCAGTACTCATATAAAAATTATTGGAGCGCTATTCTGGAATTTGTAGCCTAATTCCATAATTTCCTAATTTTCATAATTTAACTGATAATTTATTTATTTATTCTAATGACCACAAGTTCCAAGTTTGAACATGAAGTACAAGTTTTAACAAGATAAAATTCCACTAAATTTATGTCAAATGCAAAATGAATAATTATCTAAAAATTCAGAATCTCCCAATTTTTTAGCAAGGTTTAAGCCCTTAAATTTTATTTCAAATTTATTCCATAATAAATCATTTAAAGGGGATGTACAACAAAAATACTACCAAATATTCAGAGAATATTTCAGGATGATTATAAGGAAACATAAAACCTCTAAATAAAGTTTCCTTATTTTTTTTGAAAGAATTATTCCCTGAAATAATTAAATATCCAATTCTCAAAATTATGGTCTTGTAAAGGAATTTCTGTAAACACACCTCTAAAAATTATAAATAAATTTCTACTAGTACATTTTGGCCTGGAAACATCAAAACCTAAGTTTCATGATTTTGCAACAGATATATCATCAATAATTAATTATATACTACCAAGGCCCCTTTCCCAAGATTGTGAAGGAAGTACCAAATATAGTCAAGCAAAGATTATGATAAAATTCAGGGGTATTCACTTAGGCCTATAAGATCTTCTGACCAAGTTTCATTAGATTCAAATGGACAGAATAACCATAAGAAAATCAAACATCATTTTGGGCCTTTTGGTAATTAACAAATGAAGTACCAGGAATAAAATCCATAAAATTCTATAGAAATTACCAGTGGTTCTAGATGGCCTAAACCCTACTGTACCCAAGTTTCATAGCTTTTGGGGAAGGTTTAGTGTCTGAATCTTCAAATTTGTGCTCCTACCCAAAACCTAGAGTTAGGGTTTTGAGGTGCCTACCTTCCTCCAAATCCTATAAGATTACTTTCAGGGAACTTAGGATACACTCCCTCCATTCCTACTGAGTTTCCAAGGTCATACAAGGTCATTTGCCCCCATGTCCTTCACAACCCCCAAAAGTCCTTCCTTAGGGTTTGAGGTTGAACCCTAGGGTAAATCAAGCCTAAATCATCCCATTTTCCTTAAGAGGGTGACATTGGACATGCCAAGTCAGTGCCCAAAACCTCAGCCTCTGTTGAGGGGAGGGGACCACCCTAAGTCCATAGTGCACTTCTAATCAAGAATACCACCTTAAAGCCTAACTAGGGTTTGGTGATTCCCTAGCCAAAACCTATCCAAATGAGTTAACATTTTGTACAGAACTAGGTCTTGATGCCAGGGACCACTCTCCAAAATTTGGGAGGGTTTGGAGGTCATTTGACCACTTAATTAAATTACCCTAGCTTTATTAAGTAAAAGTAAAAAACTTTAGGCAAAGTGTCTCCAAAAATTCTGTGTTTTAGGCAGGCCCTAGTTATAGCTAGGCTAGACACCCTGCCAAAATTTCAAGTGATTTGTGCCAAGGATGAGGTGTGGGCACTCAGTTTAATGACTGTCTAGCCCTAAGTATATGTCCCACGAAAATGGGTGCCCTGCTCAGACCATACACCTAAATGGGTTCAAACTAATTTTAAAATAACGTAGAGGCAAAGGGCTACAACTTTCATGTTGAAGGTTTTCCCACCAGGTGAGCCTAGTTATTTTTAAAATTTAAAACCAATAATATCAAAATCTGTGACATAAATCACATTATTATAAATATATTTCCTATAGTTTAAAATCGAATGGAGCACGAATCTTGGCGCGTATTTGACAGGATCCCATCGTCTTCTTCCTTGAGCCGATGGCCAGGATCCATCCCTCCTGGAGCCGCTTCCAAGGTCTACCGCCGGCGATCCAGCCCCTTCCCCGGCCGGCCACCGCCACCACCACCTCCGTTGAGGTGGTGGCTGTCGCCAGGCGGCGGCTCAGCCGCCGGAGGGGTGTTTTCCGGCGGTTCTAATTGGAGTTTTATTGCCGAAAAACCATGGAAATCATGGTTTGGATCGGGCTCAATTGAGCCCGAACATTTAACCTAAGGGAACCTACGATTTACCCATGAGTTAAGGAGAGGGGGAGGACCTTTCTGGCGGCCTGAATGCGGGAGGAACGGCGGGATGCCATTGTCGACGTCGGCGGCGCTCGGCTTCTGCAACAACACAGTGGGACGGCCTATTCCCTCCAGGTAAAAGCTCGAAAATGTTCCCCTCTGCCCACTGATTATGTTTAAATGGACAATTGGAGAGGGTGGCGGCTGGTTCTTCAATGCCCATCAACACCATTAATGGTGTGGCTCGGGTTGAGTGGGGGGGGGGGGCTGAATCTACCCCTTGGTGGCCGGTAAATGGTTGGAATCTACTCCTCTTCCCTAGAGGAGTTGATTGCAGACATTAAGAGTGGCTGTTGGCCTCCCTTTGGCCGGCTCCCACTCTCCCCTTCCTCTCCCCCATCTTCTCTCTCCACCATTAACATGAAGGGAAGCTCCCTTCTCTCTCCTAGTCACCCATGTTGACTGGTCAACAACATAGGCTATGTGCAGCCCACTTAGTCATGATGGTTATGAAGTGTGATGTTAGCCTAAGGGAGAAATGGCTTGAGCTTGGGTTAGCCCATTTGGGCTAAGTTTGACATGGCTTAAGCTAGGGTTGACTTAGGTCAATCTGATCATTTGGGTTGACCCCATTGGGTCCTTGGTGACCCATTGGCCTCCCTTAAGGCCTATGTGGGGTTATGTAGGGTTACCTTACACTTTAGAGGTCACCTACCCTTAGTAAGGGCACTTGACCAGATTTGGGGGCTTGAGTTGACTTGGGTCAACTTGGCCTCTAGGGCTGACCCCAATGTGTCCTTAGTGACCCTTTGACTTCATTTTAGGGTTAGGAGGGCATAGGTGAGGTCCTCTAGGCTAGGAGTAGGTCAATTGACTGTAAGTAGGCTAGTTTGACCCATTTAGGGTTAAGGTTGACTTTGGTCAACTGAGTCTCTTTGATTGACCCCAGTGGGTCCTTATGGCTTTAATGGGCCTCCCAAGGTATTAGGGGGTGTTGTGGTAGGGTCTTGGGGTCAAGGTGTATCCCCATGGTCATCCTAAACCATTGTTCAGAGTTCTACTATTTGCAGACCATGATGATTTTCAACACTTTGTCTCCTATCTCTTGCCCCATTTCTGGCTTCCTAGGGTTTGTCATGACCTAATCATGGACAAAACCACTCCTAGGGGTCTAGTTGGAAATGAGATGTTACAAATCCCAATAAATAAAACAAAGATTTCGTCCCTGAAATCAAGGTTAAGCCTACGGGAATTTCTACCGTAGAAAAGAAACTTGTAACATCGTATCAAGACGCCAAGTTTGCTAGATTATGTTTTGAGGGGAACCTAAGTCTATATCCAATTGGCCTAACTGGCGTGCCAAGATCCCAATAAACAAAAGATAAGCCCCCAATAAACAAAAGATAAGCCTCTACCTGCCTAAAGTAGCCCTTACTAGTTTAAAGAAGGAAAATAATTTAAACATCTTGAGGGGTTTGTGAGGTATACCTGACTGAACAGCTCTGGGTATCTTTGTCGCATCAGGTCCTGCGGCTCCCAGGTATGCTGCTCCTGGCCGTGGTTCCTCCACAGTACTTTGACTAATGGGACCTTCTTGCGACGCAAGATCCGTACTCCTCGGTCGTCGATCCTAACCGGCTCCAAACGAACTGACCGGTCTGAAGCTACCGGCCCCTCAGTGGTCAAAATCTGCTGCTCCGGGTGTAGCAGAGCCCTCCTCAGTGAAGAAATTTGGAAGACGTGGTGCAGAGCTGCCAGCTCTGGTGGCAACTCCAGCCTGTAGGCTAGGGGCCCGATCCGCTCCAGGATCCTGTAAGGGCCCATGTACCTAGGGCTGAGCTTCTTTCTCCGACCACGCACCCGTGAGACTCCATGCATGGGCCGGATCTTCAAAAACACTCGGTCCCCCACATGGAACTCCACCTGCCGATGTCGGGCGTCATAGTACTTAGCCTGTCTGCTCTGCGCCTCTAGCATCCTATCTCTGATCAGCCTCACCTGAGCCTCGGTGTCTTCAACAAAATATGATCCCAACACCTTCGGATCTTCGTCCTGAATCCAAGAAAGCGGGGTCCAGCATTTCCTTCCATACAAGGCTTCGTAAGGCGCCATCCTGATGCTGGACTGGTAGCTGTTGTTATAGGAGAACTCGACTAGGGGTAAGAGCTTCTCCCATGGTTCCCCGCGGTGCAAAATGCATAGCCTCAAAAGATCTTCCAGCGTCTGGTTGGTGCGTTCTGTCTACCCGTCCGTCTGGGGATGGAACGCGGTGCTGAAGGTCAATCGCGTGCCTAAGTAAGCTTGCACGGATCTCCACTCTCTGGAAGTGAACCGACCATCCCGATCTGACACGATCGTCTTGGGCACCCCGTGATATCTAACGAACTGCTCCACAAATCTCCATACTAATACTCCCACAACGTCGTCCTTCTTGATCGGAATGAATCTGGCTACCTTTGTCAACCGATCGACGATGACCCAAATAGAGTCATTTCCTGTTCGTGATCGGGGAAGTCCGTGAATAAAGTCCACTGTGATGTCTTCAAACTTCCACTCTGGTACCGGGAGTGGTTGCAACAAACCCGCGGGGTTTTTGCACTCCGTCTTCACTAGCTGGCAAGCTTCACAGTGGGTCACAAACCGAGTGATATCCTTCTTCATGCCAGGCCAGTACATAGTCTTCTTCAAATCCACAGTCATCTTCGTAATCCTCGGGTGCACTGAGTATCTGCTGTGGTGGGCCTCTGCCATAATATCTTCCCGGACCTGGCCTCCTTCCGGTATATAAGTCCGACCTCTAAAGCATACCACACCATCCCTCATCGTGTAATCTCCTGCTGCACCGTTTTCCAAGGCCCAGAATATCGGCTCCAATTTGACATCTCGCCTCTGTCCCTCTCTGACTCGGTCCCGGATATCGTCTGTAACACTCACCGCAGCTAAATACTCCATGTAAAGCTCGGAGTCCTCGGATGACAATAGTGTGATCTGCATATCCTCCAATCTCCTCATCAGCTCCATAGACATAACCTGGGGCCGGGCCTCGGAAGTGGCAGCTCTCCGACTCAATGCGTCAGCCACCACGTCTGCCTTCCCTGGATGGTAGTGCATCTCATACTGATAATCTGCTAAGAACTCCACCCAGCGCCTCTGCCTGATGTTCAGTTCCTTCTGCGTGTCCACGTATTTCAGGTTCTTATGGTCGGAGTAGATGTCGCAGTGGACTCCATAAAGATAATGGCGCCAGACCTTCAAAGCAAAAACGACCGCTCGCATCTCAAGGTCGTGCACCAGATAGTTCTGTTCGTGCTTCTTCAACTGGCGAGATGCATATACAATCACATTACCCTTCTGCATCAGTACAGCTCCCATACCCTGGTAGGAAGCATCAGTGTACACCTGAAATCCTTCTCTCCCCAAGGGAAGAGCAAGTATGGGAGCCGAGGTGAGTCGGTCCTTCAGCTCCTGGAAAGCTGTCTGGCACTGCGGGGTCCACACGAAAGGTACCTCCTTATTCGTCAAAGATGTAACGCCCCGAAACTCAAAGGAGCACGGGTGACGTTTTGGGCCAGTTTTGGGTTCTGGCAGGAGGCACACGGCCTGGGACACGGGCGTCTCCCAGGGCATGTCAGGCTGGGTTCGACGTTTTGGCCGAGAGGTCGACGATTTTGGAGTCGACGATCGTCGAGCAGAGAACACGGCCTGCGACACGGGCGTGTCGCAGGGCGTGTCAAAGACGTGTCGACGATCGTCCCAGGGTGTCGACGATTTCGCTCGACGTTGTGTCGAGATAGGGCACACGGCCTGCGACACGGGCGTGTCTTATGGCGTGTCGACCCGTGTCGACACTCAGCCCGTGAAGTCGACACTGCGCTCGACGAAGTGTCGAGACATGGCACACGACCTGTGACACGGGCGTGTCGTAGGGCATGTCGACCCGTGTCGACACTCGTCCCGGGGAGTCGACGAACTTTGCTCGACGATGTGTCGAGACAAGGCACACGGCCTAGGACACGAGCGTGTCCAAGGCCGTGTCATCATGTCGACGATCTTCGCTCGACGAAGTGTCGAGTGTCGAGACCGTGTACACGGCCTGGAGCCCAGGCGTGTTGAGGTAGACACGGGCAAGGACACGGGCGTGTCCTAGAACCCGTGCAGTGCTCGGGTTGTTTTCAGGATAAATCGATGGGGGTACACGGCCGGCCACACGGCCGTGTCAGGTGGAACACGAGCATGTCACGTCAAACACGGGCGTGTTCGATGCCCGTGTGTTGTTCCAGGCGAGTCAATTTTGAAGGCGAATGAGGCACACGGCCCTAGACACGGGCGTGTGCCAGGCCGTGTGCGATCCAGAATGGGCATTTCAGTCCCGAATCAAAGCCGTTCGTTTCTTTAATTGATGATCCAACAGCTGGGGGTTGTTCCTGATGGGATATACCCGGGATTAGGCCTTAGAAACCCTCACTTTTCATGAGTGGTTATCTTTCTAAAGCTTAGAGAGAGAGGAGAGCCAAGAATTAAGAAGAAGCTAGATCCGGCCATTGGAGGAGCTTCGAATCTCCGAATCGCGAGCCGACTCCGGATCCACGGAGGCAAAGCTAGTGCGGTGCTTTTCATCCGCTTACTTTTCCATGGCGCCAAAGAAGAACGCAAGGGTAACGATTCTCTTCTTGAGCATGAGTAGCTCTTCTTCTTTGCATAGGAAGCCCGCTCTCGCGAGTTTGCGGTGAGTTGGAGGCGTTCCTTCGGGTAGATATGTGAAGTCCCCGTTGTTTCGAGTCCGTAAGCGAGAACGGACATAAGCATGATGTGTGAAGCCTACCCGGATATGTTGGTCTGGATCGGTGATGTTGCATTGCATAAATGCCGGAGAAGACTCTGTTCTATTGATTATTTTTCGGGTTTTCTATACGGTAGATTACAACAGGGAGCCTTAGGGATTAACCCAAAGGTGCACCCGGAAAACTCGGCTGATGCGTGATCCTGCCGACTTGGTGGCCAGAGAGCCAACTTTAACACAACCGGGTTATGTGAAATGTGATGGTAATAGGACTCGGGAGAAGTTTGACCCGCGCAAATGGCTTAAATTGTCTTTGCGACGTGAGCATGGGTTAGATCGAACTGTACCCACTTCTATGTCATTCGAGTTATAGAGACCTAAAGTTATGTGGCACTTGCCGTTGGCATAGATGAGGGTCTTCGGCGGTCTATGGCTTAAATTGACGTGACCCATGCCGGGAAGACAAAAATGCTCATAGGTTTGGCCGTCAAAGTGGCGGTGGTGAGTCCGGAATGTCTATGGCTTTAATTGACGTGACATCGACCTGTTCACCGAGAATGTGCCCTGAGAGCACGGGGCGTGTGGCCGTACGAGCCAACGTCTGTGATGAAATGAATATATATATAATGCTCGCTTATGCTAATGATATGCAGGGAAGGAGCATCGCCGCCCCGAGTTGTGGGCGGGATCATTATAATTTGGTCAGCATTGCTGACCGTTGCCTTGTTTTGCCACCGTGCGGTGGTTTGTTGCTTGCAGGTGCTGCTGGACCAAGCGGGCTAAAGCCCAATTTGCGAAGCCAGCCCTCGAAGGCCTAATTGGAGTGTTTACTGTTTTATTCATGTATGACCGGCCTACGTGCCGTGGTTTGTAAAACATGTAATATAAAGTGAACAATTTTGTAAGTCCTTAAGGCCTATACTGGTGTATGTATAACATTCCTATTTAGTATTAGTGGACATTCATGCTTTAGTACTGGGTTCTTTGTTGCAACTTTTATAAACTGCTTCAGCTAGAATGCTCTGTGTAGGACGTTATGATTGGTTGGATGGTTTCCATGAGTAACCACCCGGTCTGTCTGTGGCATACGACGTCGGGCCCCGGCCGGACCTACTGCTATATGCTATGCGACGGATAGGGGGTGTTACAATTTGGTATCAGACTATTGGTTTTGGTCGGGCTTAAGATGAATTCGTGGGCGAATTCTTTTTAAGGGGTGGTGAGCACATTGTGTGCGTCATCGTTATAACGGTAAAAGAACCCATGAATGTCCAATTAGGAATGAAAATACACGTGTTTGAGGAACCTGCGTGTTCCGATAATTGCTGTTTGCAATTTTATTTGGTCGCTTAACGGTGTTTTGTACCACTATAGGTGAGCAGAAGTGGTGCTGGGCCGTCGGAACGCCGAGTTTCTGAGGCTAGCAGTGCACCTAATGAAGCTCCTGCAACACCTCTATCGGCTGAGACCATACGATTGGTGGCTGAAGCAGTGTTGGCCATGATTAATGCGTAGCTTGTAAGGCAAACGCAGAAGCCCGCTCCTACGATGGAGCAGGTACCGCTGCAAGAGGCTGAGCCGAGGAGAGTGGAACAAGTGGTAGTGGAACCGTTGGTGCCAAGGAGGGCAACCGAGAGGCAGCTTAAGCATGTAATGAGATTTAACCCTCCGGTATTCTCGGGGTTGGGAACCCCATCTCAAGTTGAAGACTGGCTCTCCAGGGTGAGGAGAGTCATGACAGCAACGGAGACGGAGGAGTGGCAAATGACCACCATCTCTATGTTCCTTTTCGACGGTGAAGCCAGAATGTGGTGGGAAGGATTGGAGCTGCATCTACTGAGAGGTAGACAACTTGTTGATGTCTCGATGGAGGAGTTCTCGATATTGTTCTTGGCTAGATACATCCCTTCAGCGCAGAGGATAGCATTGGAGAACGAATTTCTGAAGTTGGTTCAGGGTGAGAAGAGCGTGGATGAATATCTCCACGAGTTTACTCATTTGATTCGTTATTCTAGCTCCACTATTGTGGATGAGGAGCGCAAGACTAATCGCTTCTATGAAGGGTTGAGAGATTAGTTGAGGTTACTACACTCGGGGCCAATGATGCAGGGTTTCTTAACCTTGGTCAACACTGCCCGGTCCTTGGAGAAGGACATGAAGAATGTACAAGCAAAGAAAAGCTTGGGTGATAGGAAATCTGACTTCAAAGTGCCGACTACTTCAAAGTCCGGCTATCGGAGGACCTTCAAGAAGCATAGGACTTCGGGTCCAGCTCCTTCTGGTGCTTCTGGGGCGACTACGAGTCGGACCCCGGGCGCGTGTTTTACTTGTGGAAAGACGGGGCACTTTGCCCGTGACTGTTGGAGCGGACGTCCTAAGTCCGAGAGAAGGCCGGGAGCGACTTATGAAGAGAAGGGCAAGGCGGTGGAGTTGACCGCGTCCCACTATGCTCCGGCCCAACCAAGGGTTTACAATCTTGGCCAACAGGAGGCCATCCAACAGGCTGATGTGGTGACAAGTATGGTTTAATTTATAGCAAGTCAATTTCTTTAAATACTTGTTATGCACATGTTACCTTACCACTGCTTGTTTAGGATTTGTTTTGATTTGTGAAAATCCGGCAAGAGCACTCTTCGTTACGGGAGCTTCACACTCCTTCTTGTCCGAAGGATTTATATCACGCATTGGAGTCCCTTCTTCGATGGCGAAGGATAAGTTGGATGTGTTGTTTCCCAATGAGTGTTCGATGCGAGCGGATAGGATCTGCGATGTTAAGATTCGTATTGGGAATCAGGATTTCGATCTGCAGGCGTCGTTACTTCCGTTGGTGGAGTTCGACGTTATATTTGGCATGGACTGGCTCTCGGAGCAGCAAGCCTATATCGATTGCGGTCGCAAGGAAGTCAAGCTGGGAGCAAGTCGTGAAACGACTTTTACGGGCTTAAAGGGGTCGAGCAAGACGTTGATGTCTGCTCTTCAGGTGGTGAAGGCGGTTCGTGCCGGTGCAGAACTGTTCTTTGCACTAGTGGAGGTTGCAAAGTCGAAGCCTGCGTTGGATTGTATTTCAGTGGTATCGAAATACCCTGATGTGTTCCCCGCAGATCTTCCTGGAGCCCTGCCTCAACGGGAGATAGATTTCACGATTGAGCTAGTATCAGGTGCAAAGCCTGTGTCACGATCTCCTTATCGGCTAGCGCCTAAGGAAATGGTGGAGCTGAAAGTTCAACTGCAAGAGTTGTTGGAGCAAGGGTATGTGCGCCTGAGTTCTTCGCCTTGGAGCGCGCTGGTCCTCTTTGTTAAGAAGAAGGACGGAAGCTTGAGGCTATGTATTGATTATTGGGAGCTCAACAAGTTGACGGAGAAGAACAAGTACCCGATCCCCTGGATAGATGATCTTTTTGATCAGTTAGTCGGGTCGACGGTGTAGTCGAAGTTGGATCTCAAGGCTGGGTACTATCAGCTGCGAATAAGGGAGAGTGATATCCCGAAGACAGCGTTTAGTACAAGATACGGGCATTATGAGTTTACGGTCATGCCGTTTGGGCTGACTAATGCGCCGTCAGTGTTCATGGATTTGATGAACAGGACTTTCAGGGAGTACTTGGACCATTTCGTGATCGTCTTCATCGACGATATTTTGGTGTACTCGCAAAGTGAGGAAGATCACTTCAAGCATCTTCATTTGGTTTTGGAGACGCTAAGGAGGAATCAACTGTATGCCAAGTTCTCGAAGTGCGAGTTTTGGGTATCCTCAGTGGCGTTCCTCGGTCATATAGTGAGTGGAGAGGGTATTGCTATGGATCCGGCGAAGATTGTTGCGATATGGGAGTGGCCTGAGCTTGCTACGGTAGCGGAAGTCCAGAGCTTTCTGGGGCTTGCCGGCTATTATAGGAGCTTCGTAGAGAACTTCTCGCGGATAGCATTACCTCTCACTACTTTGACGAGGAAGGAGCATAAGTTCGTTTGGAAGCCGGAGTGCGCGCGAGCTTTTGAGGAGTTGAAGTGTCGGTTGACCACGACGCCTGTGCTGAGTTCGCCATGTGGGACCGAAGGCTATGAGATTTACAGTGATGCTTCGGGCAGCGGTTTGGGTTGCGTGCTACTGCAACACGGAAGTGTAATAGCTTATGACTCGAGACAGCTAAAAGTGCATGAAAGGAACTATCCGGTCCATGACTTGGAGTTAGCGGCCGTGATTTTTGCCTTGAAGCTGTGGAGACACTATTTGTACGGTGTGAAGATTGATATCTACACCGATCATAAGAGCCTGATGTATCTGATTGATCAGAAGGATCTGAATATACGGCAGCGTAGATGGATGAAGTTCCTGGGGGACTATACATTCAAGATCCACTACGTGTCTGGTAAAGGGAATGCGGTTGCGGACGTGTTGATTCGCCGAGCCCCAGCTCAAGCCAATTGGCTATCAGTGCATGATGAGCGGTTGGTGCGGGAGTTGGAGGCGTTGGAGATTGTTTGTGTGGATAAGCAATCAAGTGCTGAAGCAGTTCTGAATTGGACTGAAGTCAAATATGACCTGGCTGATCGTATTCGGCAGGCTTTGGATATGGATGCTCATATGAAGCAGTTCATGGTAGAGGCTCTGGATGGGTCAAATTCCCAATTCGTCGTGCAGGACGGATTACTTTGGAAAGACGGTCGTCTGTGCGTCCCAAGTGTGGGTAATTTATGGGTGGAATTATTGTACGAGGCACACCATACCAAGTACTCGATTCACCTGGGGAGCACGAAGATGTACAGCGATGTGAAGAAACTGTTTTGGTGGCCAGGTTTGAAGAAAGATGTGGCGCTCTACGTGGCGAAGTGCCAAACTTGCGCCTTGGTGAAGGCGGAATGTCAAAAGCTGGGAGTATTTCTTAAGTCCTTGCCTATTCCGGAGTGGAAATTCAACGACATCTCTATGGACTTTGTGCACGGTTTGCCAAGGTCGCAAAAGGGGAACGACGCCATTTGGGTGGTTGTTGATCGGCTAACGATGGTGTCGCATTTTATTCTGCATAGGAAGGATGATCCGGTGGAGAAGTTGGCAAAACTTTATGTGGATAACATAGTACGGCTTCATGGTGTGCCCCGCAACATCGTGAGTGACCGAGATGGACGGTTCACGTCCAATGATTGGAGGCTTGTGCAACAAATGTTGGGGACAAAGTTGAAATTCAGCACAGCCTTCGATCCGCAAACGGATGGGAAGACCGAGAGGGTCAATAGAACTATGGAAGACATGCTCCGCATGTGTGTCTTGGATTTTGGAAAGCAATGGGAAGACCACCTTTATTTGGTGGAGTTCGCATACAACAACAACTACCAAGCGAGTATTCAAATGGCGCCCTTCGAGGCCCTATATGGTAGAAAATGTCGCACGCCGTTGTCTTGGTTAGAAACGGGTGACTCAAAGTTGTATAAGCGATTGGAAGTGGAGGATGCTACTTCTTTGGTGAGAACTATTCGGGAGAGGTTGCTTATCGCCCAGGACCAGCTAGCGAAGTACTATAATGCCAAGCACAGGAACGTGGAGTTCGCTGTGGGCGACTATGTGTACTTAAAGATCAAGCCGTTCAAGGGTGTCTCGCGGGTGCGGCGATTGAAAAAGCTAAGCCCGAGGTACCTTGGGCCGTTTGAGGTTCTGGAGCGAGTTGGTGAAGCGGCCTATAGGTTGAAGCTTTCAGTGGAGCTTGGTAGATTACATGATGTATTCCATATTTCGGTGCTTCGGAAGGCAGTGCAAGAGCCTACGCAAGTGGTCGCAATTGATCAAGTGCCGGTGGGTAGTGGGCTGATGACAAAGGTCAAACCCGTGCGGATTGAGGACTCGGAGGTCAAGCGGCTACACAATAAATAGATTAGGATGGTCAAGGTCCGATGGGACAATTGCAGTCGTGAGGAGCTCTCTTGGGAACGAGAGCAGACTATGCTTGACGAGTATCCGGAGTTGTTCCGCTCAGGTACAAATTTTGGTTTTGTACATGTCTTTCCTTTATATAATTTCGTGGACGAAATTCTTTTAAGAGGGGGAGAGTTGTTACGCCCCGAAACTCAAAGGAGCGACGGGTGATGTTTTGGGCCAGTTTTGGGTTCTGGCAGGAGGCACACGGCCTAGGACACGGGCGTGTACCAGGGCGTGTCAGGCTGGGTTCGACGTTTTGGTCAAGAGGTCGACGATTTTGGAGTCGACGATCGTCGAGCAGAGAACACGGCGTACGACACGGGCGTGTCACATGGCGTGTCAAGGCCGTGTCGACGATCGGCCCACGGTGTCGATGATTTCGCTCGACGTTGTGTCGAGACAGGGCACACGGCGTGCGACACGGGCGTGTCGCAGGGCGTGTCGACCTATGTCGACACTCAGCCCGTGAAGTCGACACTGCGCTCGACGAAGTGTCTAGACATGGCACACGACCTGCGAAACGGGCGTGTCACAGGGCGTGTCGACAATCGTCCTGGGGAGTCGACGAACATTACTCGACGATGTGTCGAGACAAGGCATACGGCCTAGGACACAGGCGTGTCCAAGGTCGTGTCATCATGTCGACGATCTTCGCTCGACGAAGTGTCGAGTGTCGAGACCGTGTACACGGCCTGAAGCCCAGGCGTGTTGAGGTAGACATGGGCAAGGACACGGGAGAGTCCTAGAACCCGTGCAGTGCTCGGGTTGTTTTCGGGATAAATCGATGGGGGTACACGGCCGGCCACACGGCCGTGTCAAGTGGAACATGGGCATGTCAGGTCGAACACGGGCGTGTTCGATGCTCGTGTGTTGTTCCAGGCGAGTCGATTTTGACGGCGAATGAGGCACACGGCCCTGGACACGGGCGTGTGCCAGGCCGTGTGCGATCCAGATTGGGCATTTCAGTCCCGAATCAAAGCCGTTCGTTTCTTTAATTGATGATCCAACGGCCGGGGGTTGTTCCTGATGGGATATACTCGGGATTGAGCCTTAGTAACCCTCACTTTTCATGGGTGGTTATCTTTCTAAAGCTTAGAGAGAGAGAGAGAGCCAAGGAAGGAAGAAGAAGCTAGATCCGGCCATTGGAGGAGCTTCGAAGCTCCGAATCGCGAGCCGACTCCGGATCTACGGAGGCAAAGCTAGTGCGGTGCTTTTCATCCGCTTACTTTTCCATGGCGCCAAAGAAAAACGCAAGGGTAATGATTCTCTTCGTGAGCATGAGTAGCTCTCCTTCTTTGCATAGGAAGCCCGCTCTCGCGAGTTTTCAGTGAGTTGGAGGCGTTCCTTCGGGTAGATATGTGAAGTCCCCGTTGTTTAGAGTCCTTAAGAGAGAACGAACATAGGCATGATGTGTGAAGCCTAAACAGACATGTTGGTCTGGATCAGTGATGTTGCATTGCATAAATACCGGAGAAGACTCCGTGCTATTGATTGTTTTTCGGGTTTTCTACACGGTAGATTGCAACAGGGAGCCTTGGGGATTAACCCAAAGGTGCACCCAGAAAATTGGGCGGATGCGTGGACGTGCCAACATCGTGGCCGGAGAGCCAACTTGAACATAACCGGGTTATGTGAAATGTGATGGTAATGGGACTCGGGAGAAGTTTGACCCGCGCAAATGGCTTAAATTGTCGTTGCGACGTGAGCACGGGTTAGATGGAACCGTACCCACTTCTATGTCGTTCTGGTTAAAGAGACCTAAAGTTACGTGGCACTTGCCGTTGGCATAGATGTGGGTCTTCGGCGGTCTATGGATTAAATTGGCGTGACCCATGCCGGGAAGACAAAAATGGTCATAGGTTTGGCCGTCAAAGTGGCGGTGGTGAGTCCGGAATGTCTATGGCTTTAATTGACGTGACATCGACCGGTTCACCGAGAATGTGCCCTGAGAGCACGGGGCGTGTGGCCGTGTGAGCAAACGTCTGTGATGAAATGAATATATATATAATGCTCGCTTATGCTAATGATATGCAGGGAAGGAGCATCGCCGCCCCGAGTTGGGGGCAGGATCATTATAATTTGGTCAGCATTGCTGACCGTTGCCTTATTTTGCCACCGTGCGGTGGTTTGTTGCTTGCAGGTGCTGCTGGACCAAGCGGTCAATAGCGGGCTAAAGCCCAATTTGAGAAGGCGTCCCTCGAAGGCCTAATTGTAGTGTTTACTGTTTTATTCATGTATGACCGACCTGCGTGCCGTGGTTTGTAAAACATGTAATATGAAGTGAACAATTTTGTAAGGCCTTAAGGCCTGTACTGGTGTATATATAACATTCCTATTTGGTATTAGTGGACATTCATGCTTTAGTGCTGGGTTCTTTATTGCAACTTTTATAAACTGCTTCTACTAGAATGCTCTGTGTAGGACGTTATGATTAGTTGGATGGTTTCCATGAGTAACCACCCGGTCTGTCTATGGAATACGGCATCGGGCCCCGACCGGACCTACTGCTATATGATATGCGACGGATAGGGGGTGTTACAAAAGATGTGAGTGGGAGGGCGATTCGAGAGAATCCCTCCACGAACTTCCGGTAGTAACCGGCAAGTCCTAGGAAACATCGTACGTCGGTGGTTGTCTTCAGCTGCGGCCAATCCCGAATTGCCTGAATCTTTGCCGGATTCACTGCCAACCCGGCTCCACTGATAATGTGGCCTAAGAAGCCCACCTCCTTCAACCAGAACTGACATTTGCTAAACTTTGCATATAAATGATTCTCCCGCAGTCTCTGTAGGGTCGGTGCCAGATGGCGAGTGTGCTCCTCCTCCGTTCTCGAGTAGATGAGGATGTCAACGATAAACACAATGACAAACACATCTAGATAATCCTTGAAAACCTGGTTCATGAGGGTCATGAACGCTGAAGGTGCATTGGTGAGCCCGAAGGGCATCACCGTAAACTCGAATAAACCATATCTGCTACTAAAAGGAGTCTTCTGAATATCGTCCTCTCGAATCCGAAGCTGGTAGTATCCCGACCTCAAGTCTAATTTCGAAAAGAACTGCGCTCCCTACAGCTGGTCGAACAACTCGCCTATCCTTGGGAGTGGATAGGTATTCCGTACCGTCAGCCGATTTAGTGCTCGGTAGTCGATGCACATTCTGAGAGTCCTGTCTTTCTTTTTAACGAACAATACTGGGGCTCCCTATGGTGAAGATCTTGGCCGGACAAATCCGGCTTCCACTAACTCCTGAAGCTGGCTCCGAAACTCTGCCAATTCCCTTTGGGCCATCCGGTAAGGGGCCTTAGATGCCGGTTTGGCCCCCGGCACAAGCTGTATCTGAAAGTCCTGCTCCCTGCACGGGGGTAGTGCGGGTAATTTTTCTGGAAAGACGTCCTCAAACTCCCTCACCACCGGGATATTCGATATAGAATTCGTGGCCTCCTCCATCTCAAACAGCACCTCGTAGACTTCCTCCCCTTGTAAATAGGCCTTAACGGCCTGTACTGAAGATAAGGGTATACGTGAGGCAGGTCTTATACCTTCGATGATGATGATGGAGTCCTCGTGCCTCACGGTGATCCTCTTTGCTTGACAATCAATCTGGGCATGGTTCCATTGTAACCAATTCATGCCCAGGATCAGCTCGAAGAAGGGCATCCTTAGGACCGTTGCTGATACCTCGAACGACTTTCCTCCAATCTCCGCCTCCATGCTGCAGTGGGCAGAGGTGAGTATCTCCGATCCGTCGGCTAGACGCACCCTTCTCATCCGGCCTGTGAATCGTTCTACTCCTTCCAGCCCTTCCAGAAAGGCCTCTGACACAAACGAGTGCGAGGCACCCGTGTCGAACAGAGTATAGGCGGGCTTGCCGCTGATGAAGACTATACCTGGGATGGTTAAATGTCTTAGTAATTTATAACGAGTTTTTCCTTCCTATTTATTCTACTTAGGGCAGTTCTACTGGTTGGGCAATTGAGAAAGGGAATTTAATTTAAACAATTTTAAATATCTGGATGTACCTGCTATGACCTGCTCTGGATTCTGAGGCTGCGCTATGTCCAGAGCATACACCTGCTCCCTTTCCTGTCTTCGATCTCCTCCCTGGTAACCACGTCCTCGGCCGCGTCCTCGGCCTCCGAAATGCGGAGCAGGTGGGCCACCCTGTGGTGCTGGAGGTGGTGCCCCCCTCATTGGGCAGTTTCTCTGGAGGTGTCCCACCTGATGACAATGGAAGCACTCCAGTGGGGGATACGCCATACCCCCGGGTCTCGGTGTAACACCCCGGATTTTTGATTGCGTACGCTTAATGGGCGTTACGTTGGCTTTGACCGTTGTTGAGCATGGTTTTTTTTCCGCGGGCTTGCGAGTGGCTGTTTTGGTAGCCGAGTTGCACGATTCCCCAGCAAACCGGAGTCCAAATTGGTGACTCGGTGAGGCCTCTTAGGGAATGTTTGCACTTTTTCGCGCCCGGGTAATGTTGTTCAAAATGGGTTGCTTGTACATCAAACAAAAAAGGGTAAAAAGTTCTTAAGGCAAAAATGGGCTAGGACGACACATAAACATTTTTCAAAACAGGGAAAAATAGTCATTTTTGTGAGTGACACGCCCCCCGACACGGGCGTGTAGGGGCGTGACCCAGGGCGTGACCTGGGCGTGACCTCCTTGACTCGACGATTTTCCTGTGTCGAGTTGAGCTCGACGAATGGGGTACACGCCCCGTGACACGGGCGTGTCACGGGCCGTGTCCCGCAGTGTCGAGTGTCGAGTGTCGAATGTCGAATGTCGAGTGTCGAGTGTCGAGTGTCGGGTGTCGAGAGAGGGGACACAGCCTGTGATACGGGCGTGTCACAGGGCGTGTCAAGCCGTGTCGAGTGTCGACACTTTTGGTCGACAAGGTGTCGAGACACGGGCTACACGCCCTAGGTCACGGGCGTGACCGACCCGTCACGGGCGTGTACCCGGCCGTGTATCGTGTGGATAAACTTGAAATTGCCGACTTTCTGCGCCGCTTAAGGTACACGCCCTGCGTCACGGGCGTGACACAGGGCGTGACCGACCCGAAAATCGACTTTTTCCAGTTTTTTGTGCCGTTCATTTCCTTGGTTCTGCATCTAACGGTCCAGCTCTGTTCTGGAGAAAATAAGGCCGAAACAGAGTTTGTCCTCCTTACTTCACCTTCTCTTCATCTTCTTCCTCATTCCAAAAGGAACTCAAGGGACCAAGGGCAAAAGCAAGGCAAGGAAAGAGAGGAGCAGTCGTCGCGGCATCGTCTCGGTTCAGGCAAGCGATGTTCTTCACCCTTGCCAATCTTCTTTCTTGTTTTTGATTGTGCAAAATAGCTAGTTTTTCTCTTTCACTTTTCCTAGCTTGTTCTTCTTGTTTTGGGTTCTTCCTCACTAGCCTTATTATGCTCTTGAATTTCCCTATGCTGAATGACTTCGATCTTCCATGCTTAGTTTTGTTTCGTTATCAAATCTATGCTAGGTTAATTCATGTAGTTCTCTTGTTCATGTGATTCATGTAGCTAAGTTGATTCATGTTCATGTAGCCTTTCAAATTTATGTGATTCTTCCTTGATCAAAAGCATGTGATTCTTGTTCCAAAAATGTGATTTATGTAATTAGGTTAATCAAACTCTATCATGTGATGAAGTTCATCAAACATAACGTTGGAAAATTGTAGTCATGTGTGAGGATGAAGGAAGGGAACATGTGTACTTGGGTTAGAGTTGCTTATGGTGTTGCGCTTGGGTTATGGGTTATGGTGAGTTTTGCGAGGCGAATTGTGAACCATGGCAGAAGCGTTTGTGTGAGGAGTCGGTAAGGGGTGGTGTGGGTTAAGCCTTTGTGGCCACCGGGTTTGGATTTGTGGTGTAGAGCACCATTTTGGCCCCGGTTTGGGCTGGTTTTTATTAGTGCGTTCCACTTTAGGGCTGCCACCAAAAGACCCTTGCTGAATCGCATGTAACCGCTGCTTATGTTTCACTCGTTTAGTTGTTTCTTGTACTAAGGATGATGGAATGGGCATGTGTTTTGCCTTTTGCTCCTGCGGGTTGAGCAGGACTTGGTGAAACTTGTACGCACTTGGTGCGTTTGGCATGTGTTTTGGTGCGTTTTCCACTTGTTTTTTTTCACACTTTTTTTACTTATATGAAACATTGCTACGGGGTCGGTAAGCCCCCTCATGATATTGTATAAACATGCTGCTCTTCTTTTTATTGTATCTTCGAGGATTGCTGAGGTATTCTTTCTTGAATGCCTCAGGTGCAGGTTGTAGCCGGTTGAGCGGCTAGGTTTGTTGGTGGCGTTTCTTGGGAGCTAGCCGAGCTTACTTAGCGAGGTAGTTCTTTTCTTTATTGTACAGACATATATGTGCCCCAATGGGTTCGTGTCAGCTTGTTGGCGCCCATTAGTGGCTTACTTTACTTGAGATATATGAATACTAGACGGCTAATGGGACTCATTTGGATGAGATGATGTCTTCTTGCTTTTGGGAAGAATTTATTATAGGTTGCATTAGCTATTTTTAAGCTAAACAAACCTATTATTGTATCCATGCATAACATGTTTTGGTTACCAAACACGTATTTTCCAAATGACGTAAACAAAGATGATTTCTTATAGTAGTATCACTATAGACTGCATATAGGAGATCGTCATAAATAAACAAAGTCTTTGCGCCGCGTACAAATACAGTTTTTGATACCTAAGGCCGAGGGATACGACCAGTAAATCCAAAGGTTTTCTTGCATTTAACTGTTGAATTTCAACTCATAAAGTAAGCGCCAAGGGTTGCCTGAGCGTCTGCAGTTATCCCATGTACGACGTGGCATCCTAACCCATAGTTCCTCTTGCTCTGATACGAGGTACTCGTTGAGGAAATGCGGGTTGTGACAGTTGGTAACAGAGGGAGATTTGCTTGACAATTGGTCGGGCAAACATTCTTTTTTGGTTGTAAGCATCATATCATACACACACCGAGGTGCCATCAGTAGGTCTTGGCCGACGCACGCACACTACACTCATGGCATGACAAGAAGTATACAGGGCATATTATGTACTATGGGATGCATACTATGTGGTTGTATATGGATCCACCATAGGGGCAACATGTGCGGGTTATGTAGTATGGGATGCATAACCTTACCACATGGATGTGACTAGCACGTTTTCTTTTCTTCGTTGCATACAATGCAATGTAGTATGGGATGCATAGCATTTTGATGCGTACGACCGCTCATGGCATGCATTAAGGCCTTTTCTAGATTGCATCGCACAGCACGCATAACATAACATTGCATGAGCACAACATGCCAAGCTAAAGATGTACATGATGACACTTGTACACTCATGGTTTTGGGTCAAATCAAGTCATGCATTCATCGGTTAGGCACAAGTTAGTGGGATGACGGTGAGTAATCTTTAGGCTAGGCATACCATCATTCGCAAACTCCAGAGCAAGTTAGCAGTTGATATTCATATTTAGATATGTATGGTCTGTACATAGCCGTTGTGTGTTTTGTTGGGTTTGAGCTTGATAAGAGTGAACGTGTTTATAGGATGTCGAAGCGTCCAGTGACAAGACAAACTCCCCAATCCGAGGGCGAGTCTTCGGGCGCGCAGAATAATGCCCTGATGGATAGCCTACACCAAAGTAATGAGGCTTTGCTGAGGCAAGTGCAGGAAGTGCAGTCCCAGCTCCAAGCTATGTCCTCAGTGATGTCTGGACTGGCACCAAGAGGGCAAGAGACGGTCCGAGGCCCCACCATTTCTACTCCTTCTGTGGCAGTGATACCCCCAGTTGTGGTTCCTCCTGCGATGACTTTCATCTCGCAGTTTCAACGACTTGGACCACCGACTTATGATGGAAAAGCGGACTTTGTGATCTTGGATGATTGGGTGATCACGTTGGAAGAAATGTTTGGTTATTCTGGCGTTACTGAGGACCAGAAGGTGATGCTTTCCGCCTATCAAGTCAAAGGGTTGGCTAAAGGTTGGTGGTTGCGCGAAAGGGAGAGCTTAGGGGCGGGATGTTCGTGGGAAGCCTTTAAAGAAATGTTACGGCGTAAGTTTCTACCGTCAGTTGAAAGGGACCGCCTGATGAATGACTTCTTATACCTGAAGCAGAGGAAACTCACAGTTAGTGAGTATGAAATTGAGTTTAGCAAGTTAAGTCGGTTCGTTCCGAGCTTGGTGACTACGGAAGCTGACCGAGTAAAGAGATTTCTTAGCGGACTCCGCAGCGACGTGCATCAGTTCGCAAGTGCTTATGGAGCGACGAGTTACACTACTGTGGTTGAGGCTGCGTTGAAGTTTGAAGCTATCGAAACTGCAAAACAAAGAGGACAACTGATGAGGAAGGATAAGAGGAAGCTGATGGGAGGGAAAAGCTCCCACGAATCAGACGTAAGGAAGAAGAACAAGGAGACGTGTAGCTTCTGTGTCCGGTCAGGCCACCCATTTGACAAATGTTTCAAGCGGTTGGGGATGCAAAAGAAGGAGCAGGTGCACGCCATTTAGAGTGTGCCAACCAGAGACTTGGAGTGTACAACTTGTGGGGGAAGAGGTCATGATATGAGCCGCTGCTGGGTCAAGGACAAGGTGTGCTTCCAGTGTGGCAAACAGGGACATCTGAAGGCAAGGTGCCCACAAAATTATCCCGTGCTGCAGCCAATGCCACTCCAAGCTTTGCCTCCGCCTCTGCGTTTGGACAAAGGAAAAGGGAAGTTAAATGTGATCTCCTCAGAGGAAGCTCAGATGTCACCCCAGGTTATCTCAGGTTCGATTTATTCCTCTGGTTCACGTTTTGTTTCTGCCTTTTACGAGTAGTTCTTAGTTCAATATATACCCTTATAGGACACTTTAAGGTAAAGAACCGTTGGGCGCGTGTTCTCTTTGATTCTGGCGCGACCCATTCATTTGTGGCTCGAACCTTTCTGGATCGGTATCATTTGACACCAGATCGCGTGGGGAATGCCTTTTTGGTGAAGTTTCCTTCCGGTGCTTCTGTGGTAGTAGACTGGGGTCTTCTTGATTGTCCCATTTTGTTGGGCGATTTCTTAGCAAAGGCTGATTTCAAGGTGATCGATTTGGAGGATTTTGATGTCATTCTGGGCATGGACTGGTTATCCCGCTATGACGCCATCATCTAGTGCAAAGGGAAGTGCTTGGATTTTATCAAGGACAATGGTCAGCCGGGAAGTGTGTATGGTGATTCATGCCAGGAGACTCCAGGGATTTCGGCGGTATGTGTTCGAACGTTGTTTGTTTCTGACTGTTTTGCTTGTCTAGTCTCAGTTGTGGGGACTAGTGTTGTTTTGCCGCGTTTGGAGGAGATTCCTGTTGTTCGTGAATTCCCAAATGTTTTTCCTACTGATCTTCCTGGTCTTCCCCCTGATCGTGATGTTGAGTTCGTTATTGATTTGGAACCGGGTACGCGGCCTATTGCGAAAGCGCCGTACAGAATGGCCCCGCGTGAGCTATCAGAGTTGCGTACCCAGTTGGATGACTTATTGGCAAAAGGGTTTATTCGGCCGAGTTCATCACCTTGGGGTGCACCGGTGTTATTTGTGAAGAAGAAAGATGGGTCGATGCGGCTTTGCATCAATTACCGGGAGTTGAACAATGTGACGATTAAAAACAAGTACCCACTGCCAAGAATTGATGATTTGTTTGATCAACTGCGTGGCAGTTCCGTATTTTCAAAGATTGATCTCCGCTCGGGCTATCATCAGCTCAAGGTCCGGGAGTCTGATATTCCGCGGACTGCATTTCGATCAAGGCATGGCCATTTTGAATTTCTGGTGATGTCGTTTGGTTTGACCAACACACCATCAGCTTTCATGGAAATGATGAACATGGTGTTCAAGGACTACTTGGATAAGTTTGTGGTGGTTTTTATTGATGACGTTCTTGTCTACTCCCGCAGTGCTGAGGAGCATGAACAGCATTTGCGATTGGTATTGGCCACTTTGCAAGACCAAAAGTTATTCGCCAAGCTAAGCAAATGCGAGTTTTGGTTGCCTCAAGTTGCCTTTCTGGGTCATGTCATTAATCATCATGGAATTTCAGTGGATCCCGAAAAGATTGCTGCAGTCATGGAATGGAGAAGACCGGAGACAACCAAGGAGATTCGAAGCTTCTTGGGATTGGCCGGCTATTATCACAGATTTGTCGAAGGTTTTGCGACGTTGGCCGCACCTTTGACTCGCTTAACCCAGAATAATGTGGCGTTTGATTGGAATGACAAGTGTGAGGCCTCATTCCTTGAACTCAAGAACAGGTTATGGACCGCTCCTGTGTTGATCTTGCCGACAGAAGGGATAGATTATGACGTTTTTGTGGATGCGTCGCACGTTGGACTTGGCTGTGTTTTAATGCAGGACAAAAAAGTGATTGCGTATGGGTCTCGGCAGTTGAAAAGTCATGAAAAGAATTACCCAACGCACGATTTGGAGTTCGCAGCGGTGATATTTGAGTTGAAGTTGTGGAGACACTTACTCTATGGTGCGCAGTGTAAAATCTTTACGGATCATAAAAGTTTAAAGTACGTCTTCACGCAAAAGGAAATGAATCTGCGACAACGGTGATGGCTTGAATATGTAGCTGATTATGATGTGGACATTCAGTATCATCCGGGGAAAGCGAATGTTGTGGCCGATGCTTCGAGTCGGAAGACGGGGAAATTATTTCATCTTTCAGTCGACCGTCTTGTGGAGGAATTTCGATTGATGGATATTTCTATGGGAAAATATGACCCGCAAAGTCATTCGATGGTAGAAGAACCTTCATGGCTGGTGCTTGCAAGACAACACCAAAAGGATGATCCTGATCTTTTACATCTATTGCTTCAGACTGAAAAGGGGGAATTACCGGATTTTTCTTTTGATGAGGAGGGCACGTTAAAGTATCGTGGTCGATTTTGTATTCCTGCAGTTGGAGACATTCGCGAGATGGTGTGCCGGGAAGCACATGGCTCAAGTATGGCCTACCATCTAGGCTCAACAAAAATGTACCGTGATTTGAAACAAATTGTCTGGTGGTATGGAATGAAAAGAGATATAGCGCGATTTGTATCTGAATGTCATACCTGCAAGCAGGTGAAAGCTGATCATGGGAGGCCTGGTGGCAAGTTGACACCATTGAAGATTCTGACATGGAAGTGGGAAAGCATCTCAATGGATTTTATTACAGGCCTACCAAGATCTCCACGAGGACATGACTCTGTGTGGGTGATCGTGGATAGATTGAACAAGTGTGCTCATTTCATACCATTTAAGGTCAACTACCCGATGAAGACAATAGCGGAGCTTTATTTGAACGAGATCATCCGACTGCATGGTGTGCCAGTCAATATCATATCAGATAGGGATTCCCGATTTACTTCTCGTTTCTGGAAGAGTCTACAAGAGGGTTTGGGGACGGATTTGCGGTATTCCACTGCTTACCACCCTCAGACGAATGGCAAAACGGAACGAGTAAATCAAATTGTGGAAGATATGATTCGATGCTACATTCTTGAGTATGGCGGAGCATGGGATGAACGTTTGCGGCTTATGGAATTCGCATATAATAACAACTATCAAGAAAGCTTGCAAATGGCTCCGTTCGAAGCTTTATATGGGCGTCGATGTCGGACTCCCCTCTTTTGGACTGAGGTTGGCGAGCGGCCTTTGTTGGGCCCAGAGGCGCTCGAGGACATGGAAGTTGCCGTAAGACTTATTCGGGAGAAGCTCTGAATCGCCCAAGAGCGATATGAAAAGTATTCCAACCGACGAAGGTCAGAATTAGAGTTTGCGGTGGGGGATTCCGTTTTCTTGAAAGTCTCCCCAATGGTTGGGATTAAAAGGTTTGGAAAAGAGCGCAATTAGACCCAAGATTTGTGGGTCCCTTCAAGATTCTTGCGCGAGTTGGTGCATCCGCTTACAAGATAGAATTACCCGTGAACTTTCCTGGTGTTCACGACGTGTTTCATGTTAGCCAACTTCGCAAGTGTGTGAGACATGACACGCAAGTGTTGGACGTGGTGCCGCAATTGACGCCAAACCTTTCTTATGTGGAGATGCCCATCCGGATATTGGACTCCCAAGATCGCGTGTTGCGAAAAAAGAAGATTCCTATGGTCAAGGTGCTATGGAAAAATCAGAATGTGTAAAGCGCGACGTAGGAGCTCGAGTCAACGATGAGGGCGGCTTACCCTCATTTGTTCCCGTAAATAAGCTGGTATGTGAATTGGTGTTTTGTTGCATTGCTGTTTTTGGTTTGTTACCTTAGTTGATTGAGATCAAAATGATTGAAAAGTTTCGAGGCGAAACTTTTTGTTAGGGGGAGTGACTTTAACACCCCGGATTTTTGATTGCGTACGCTTGATGGGCGTTACGTTGGCTTTGACCGTTGTTGAGCATGGTTTTTTTTCCGCGGGCTTGCGAGTGGCTGTTTTGGTAGCCGAGTTGCACGATTCCCCATCAAACCGGAGTCCATATTGGTGACTCGGTGAGGCCTCTTAGGGAATGTTTGCACTTTTTCGCGCCCGGGTAATGTTGTTCAAAATGGGTTGCTTGTACAGCAAACAAAAAGGGTAAAAAGTTCTTAAGGCAAAAATGGGCTAGGACGACACAGAAACATTTTTCAAAACAGGAAAAAATAGTCATTTTTTATGCGTGACACGCCCCCCGACACGGGCGTGTCGGGGCGTGACCCAGGGCGTGACCTGGGCGTGACCTCCTTGACTCGACGATTTTCCTGTGTCGAGTTGAGCTCGACGAATGGGGTACACGCCCCGTGACACGGGCATGTCACGGGCCATGTCCCTCAGTGTCGAGTGTCGAGTGTCGAATGTCGAATGTCGAGTGTCGAGTGTCGAGTGTAGGGTGTCGAGAGAGGGGACACGGCCTGTGACACGGGCGTGTCACAGGGCGTCTCCAGCTGTGTCGAGTGTCGACACTTTTGGTCGACAAGGTGTCGAGACACGGGCTACACGCCCTAGGTCAAGGGCGTGACCGACCCGTCACGGGCGTGTACCCGGCCGTGTACCATGTGGATAAACTTGAAATTGCCGACTTTCTGCGCCGCTTAAGGTACACGTCCTGCGTCACGGGCGTGACACAGGGCGTGACCGGCTCGAAAATCGACTTTTTCCAGTTTTTTGTGTCGTTCATTTCCTTGGTTCTGCATCTAACGGTCCAGCTCTGTTCTGGAGAAAATAAGGCCGAAACAGAGTTTCTCCTCCTCACTTCACCTTCTCTTCATCTTCTTCCTCATTCCAAAAGGAACTCAAGGGAGTAAGGGCTAAAGCAAGGCAAGGAAAGAGAGGAGCAGCCGTCGCGGCATCGTCTCGGTTCAGGCAAGCGGTGTTCTTCACCCTTGCCAATCTTCTTTCTTGTTTTTGATTGTGCAAAATAGCTAGTTTTTCTCTTTCACTTTTCCTAGCTTGTTCTTCTTGTTTTGGGTTCTTCCTCACTAGCCTTATTATGCTCTTGATTTTCCCTATGCTGAATGACTTCGATCTTCCATGCTTAGTTTTGTTTCGTTATCAAATCTATGTTAGGTTAATTCATGTAGTTCTCTTGTTCATGTGATTCATGTAGCTAAGTTGATTCATGTTCATGTAGCCTTTCAAATTTATGTGATTCTTCCTTGATCAAAAGCATGTGATTCTTGTTCCAAACATGTGATTTATGTAATTAGGTTAATCAAACTCTATCATGTGATGAAGTTCATCAAACATAACGTTGGCAAATTGTAGTCATGTGTGAGGATGAAGGAAGGGAACGTGTGTACTTGGGTTAGAGTTGCTTATGGTGTTGCGCTTGGGTTATGGGTTATGGTGAGTTTTGCGAGGCGAATTGTGAACCATGGCAGAAGCGTTTGTGTGAGGAGTCGGTAAGGGGTGGTGTGGGTTAAGCCTTTGTGGCCACCGGGTTTGGATTTGTGGTGTAGAGCACCATTTTGGCCCCGGTTTGGGCTGTTTTTTATTGGTGCGTTCCACTTTAGGGCTGCCACCAAAAGACCCTTGCTGAATCGCATGTAACCGCTGCTTATGTTTCACTCGTTTAGTTGTTTCTTGTACTAAGGATGATGGAATGGGCATATGTTTTGCCTTTTGCTCCTGCGGGTTGAGCAGGACTTGGTGAAACTTGTACGCTCTTGGTGCATTTGGCATGTGTTTCAGTGCGTTTTCCACTTGTTTTCTTCACTCTTTTTTTTTACTTATATGAAACATTGCTACGGGGTCGGTAAGCCCCTTCATGATATTGTATAAACATGCTGCTCTTCTTTTTATTGTATCTTCGAGGATTGCTGAGGTATTCTTTCTTGAATGCCTCAGGTGCAGGTTGTAGCCGGTTGAGCGGCTATCTTTGTTGGTGGCGTTTCTTGGGAGCTAGCCGAGCTTACTTAGCGAGGTAGTTCTTTTCTTTGTTGTACAGACATACATGTGCCACAATGGGTTCGTGTCAGCTTGTTGGCGCCCATTGGTGGCTTACTTTACTTGTGATATATGAATACTAGACGGCTAATGTGACTCATTTGGATGAGATGATGTCTTCTTGCTCTTGGGAAGAATTTATGATAGGTTGCATTCGGTATTTTTAAGCTAAACAAACCTATTATTGTATCCATGCATAACATGTTTTGGTTACCAAACACGTATTTTCCAAATGACGTAAACAAAGATGATTTCTTATAGTAGTATCACTATAGACTACATATAGGAGATCGTCATAAATAAACAAAGTCTTTCCGCTGCGTACAAATACAATTTTTGATACCTAAGGCCGAGGGATACGACCAGTAAATCCAAAGGTTTTCTTGCATTTAACTGTTGAATTTCAACTCATAAAGTAAGCGTCAAGGGTTGCCTGAGCGTGTGCAGTTATCCCCTGTACGACGTGGCATCATAACCCGTAGTTCCTCTTGCTCTGATACGAGGTACTCGTTGAGGAAATGCTGGTTGTGACACTCGGCATCTCCTGTATCCGAAGAGGTTGAGGGGCCAAAACCACCTGCTCTCTCGTCTCCTGCCTCACCTCCTAACGAGGCTGGTCCTCTGTCCTTCTCCCATCTGGTATAGCACCTCGCCGTTGATCATTTCTGGCCCTCCGACCCTGATCCTCCGCTTGCCGCTTCCGGCCCCGAGTGGTGTGCCAATCAGCCTCAATCCTCTTTGCCATTTTCAAAATCCGGGAGATAGGCCTGTCAGATACAAACAACAAGGCCTCCCTCAACTACTCTTTCAGACCCTTATAGAATCTCTTGATGTATCCTGCTTCGTCCAGCTGGTAAGAACCTTCATATCGAGCCAAATGGTCGAACTCTCGATGCTACTCCACCACCGTCCTGGTGCCCTACTTCAGCTGTAAGAACCGCTCCTCCAACTCATCCCTGGCCGACTACGGAACAAAATGCTCTAGCAGCGTGGCCCTGAATTCCTCCCAGGTAATCTCTGCAACCTCCTTATCGGCAAACGTCGTGTCCAACAACGTCTTCCACCACCTCTTGGCATGGGACTCCAAGCAAGATACCACCAAAGCCACCCTCTCCTCCCAGGGGCACCGTATCCCGGTCAACATCTCGTACATAACATCCAGCCACTCCTCTGTCCGCACTGTCGACTCTGTCCCCAAGTAGGACGGGGGAGAGAGTCATCGGAAGGTGCTCATCCAGTTGGCCCCTGGGCTTGGCTGCTAGGACGGAGCCTGTTGAGCCCGGAAGGCCTCAAGGATAGCTGTAAGAGTTTGCCCCATGTCTGACTGAAGGAAAGGTGTGGGGACCATGGGAGGTGGTGCAATGTCCGGAGTCTACTGAGCTCCGCCTTGTGGGGTGGGCTGAGATGGGGGCTGCAAAACGAACTACATTAGTAGGTAATCGACTCAATACCTAATAAGAAGTGGACAATTTACATGTGATCCCTCATATGGGCACACCACTTCTTCCGCTGCTTAGTTTGTCCCCAAACTAAACTCGCGCGGGGGTGACCCAGGGTTGTGGACTGCTACTTTTCGATCGAGGACTGCCTTTGATACCACTTGTTAGACCCCCTTTTTTCAACACCGGGGTCTTAGGCCTAGAACCGTCGTTTTGCGGTGACTCCTGCATGCCCTGAAGGGTCATCACCACAAAGCGCCATTTCTGCCGGCCAAATTCGATCCCAGAAAAGTAGCACAATAAAGTAAATGTAACTAGCAGTCCACAGAAAATCACATATCATAGTAAATAAATCTCCACGAAGGGAGTGTCCACAGAAAATACATATCAGAGTGCTATACTACGGGCTTATGCCTGTTACATCATATCCTCACTACAAAATCACTAATGCGGAAGCAAAAGCAGAAAAGCTACTCAAGGTCGAGACTTACGGTCCCGGCTGTATGAACTCCGGAGCTAGACTGCCCCACCTCCAAGTGCACCGGTCTCTGGGGTTGCTCCTCCATACTGGGCTCCTCGATCCCCTAAATGATGCGGTTCGAAAACCGTTAGTCTAAAAGACTAAGCCCTATCATCCCCCGCCCCTTCCCCAATGGCTCCTAAGCACCGAGCGGAGAGGAAGAAAGGGGAGGACTTGAAGGTGGAGAATATCAAAAATGGATGGCAGCGTACCTATACTAGCAATTATATAATATGTATAGACAATAAGCTGAAATATGAAAAGTAACCTCCACTTATGTGAGAACACATAAGCCAAGGGGTCTTCTGCAAGGCTCCCATCGTATAAAAAGTCCCATACCAATTTATACGTTGGGGTGTTGGTTATCAAACATCAGTAAATATAAATATCAAAATTGACCTTAATTTATAAACTTGCCCACACAAGCTTATAGACCAAGGGGTCGTTTTGCAGGGCCTAAAGTATAAGCGTCCCATTCCACTTATACTTTAGGTGTCAGGGTTGAATGAATCGATTATGCTATGACATGCAAGTGGGTATGATGGAACATGCAAGTGCAACACACACACCCGACTCTGTGCACACAGACCTTTAGTTCCCCCTTTCTGGAGACGTAACCTCCCAGGATACCTCCGTAGTGGCAGACGGAAGCGGTGGTTTGGGCCTCGCCCACCTCTAAACCAGTAAAGCACTACTGGTCAGACCTATCGTACGCCTCAACGCTTGGTGCACGAAGCGGACTCCTGCGTACTCTTGCCGGGTGGCGCACCGGACTTCTGTTGGTGAAGTGCTAACCGCACATGCCGAGTCAAGGTATTGGCGTCGGTGCATCGACCCTACAATACCGAAGACCCAACAGCTTAATTTTTCTTTCCTTTTATGCACATGCAAATTTAGCGTAATCAAAAACCGAGCCGAAGCTCCCCGGGCCAAAACGTCCGGCTCAAACAATCGAGTCGAAGCTCCCCGGACCCAAAGTCCATCTTTTAACCATCCGAGCCGAAGCTCCCAGCTATCTTCCTGTGCTACCTGTGTTCGTGAAATGTGCAACCCTAAATACTAAGTTACTCTTTTCAGCTTGTTAATACAGTTCACGTTAACCCAGGACTGCCCCCGGTATTCCCTATGAAGGGCTCTCAAGGGGCACTAGGAACTATGTTGGGATTACGCCCAGCGTTCCCTTTCGCAAGGTACTTATTATTATTGGTTGATTCCCTTACCCATTACTTTCTCATGTTACGATAGGCTGAACCTAGGGTGATTTGACTCTACTACACCTCGGGGAGGACGATCTTTCGTCGAACCCGAGCACCTCTAAACCCTAGCCAAAACAACACACAACTCATTTTATCTTCAAATGATGCTCCTGATTCTATTTATCCCTTCCAACAAACCAACAAAACCCAACTCATGCTCTAATTCATATCCCAACTTATTTCCTGCAATTTTACTAAATGCAGACCACTTAAGCTATATGACCCGTAAAATGAGAAGTATACCAAAAGATCATCCAGTACTCATATAAAAATTATTGGAGGGCTATTCTGGCATTTGTAGCCTAATTCCATAATTTCCTAATTTTCATAATTTAATTGATAATTTATTTATTTATTCTCATGACCACAAGTTCCAAGTTTGAACATGAAGTACAAGTTTTAGACAAGATAAAATTCCACTAAATTTATGTTAAATGAAAAATGAATAATCATCTAAAAATCCAAAATCTCCCGATTTTTCAACAAGGTTTATGCCCTTAAATTTTATTTCAAATTTATTCCATAATAAATCATTTAAAGGGGATGTACAACAAAAATACTACCAAATATTCAGAGAAAATTCCAGGATGATTATAAGGACACATAAAACCCCTAAATTAAGTTTCCTTATTTTTTTTGAAAGAATTATTCCCTGAAATAATTAAATATACAATTCTCAAAATTATGGTCTTGTAAAGGAAGTTCTGTAAACACAACTCTAAAAATTATAAATAAATTTCTACAAGTACATTTTGGCCTGGAAACATCAAAACCGAAGTCCATGAGTTTTAAATAGATATATCATCAATAATTAATTATATACTACCAAGGCCCCTTTCCCAAGCTTGTGAAGGAAGTACCAAATATAGTCAAGCAAAGATTATGATAAAATTCATGAGTATTCACTTAGGCCTATAAGATCTTCTGACCAAGTTGCATTAGATTCAAATGGAGAGAATAATCATAAGAAAATCAAACATCATTTTGGTCCTTTTAGTAATTAACAAATGAAGTACCAGGAATACAATCCATAAAATTCTATAGAAATTACCAGGGGTTCTAGATAGCCTAAAATCTACTCTACCCAAGTTTCAGAGCTTTTGGGGAAGGTTTAGTGGCTGAATCTTCAAATTTGTGCTCCTATCCTAAAACTAGGGTTAGGGTTTTGAGGTGCCTACCTTCCTCCAAATCCTATAAGATTCCTTTCAGGGTATTAGGATACACTACCTCCATTCCTACTGAGTTTCCAACGTCATACAAGGGCATTTGCCCCCATGTCCTTCACAACCCCAAAAAATCCTTCCTTAGGGTTTGAGGTTGAACCCAAGGGTAAATCAAACCTAAATCATCCCATTTTTCTTAAGAGGGTGACATTGGCCATGCCAAGTCAGTGTCCAAAACCTCAGCCTCTGTTGAGAGGAGGGGACCACCCTAAGTCCATAGTGCACTTCTAATCAAGAATACCACCTTAAAGCCTAACTAGGGTTTGGTGATTCCCTAGCCAAAACCTATCCAAATGAGTTAAAATTTTCTACATAACTAGGTCTTGATGCCAGGGACCACTCTCCAAAATTTGGGAGGGTTTGGAGGTAATTTGACCACTTAATTAAATTACCCTAGCATTATTAAATAAAAGTAAAAACTTTAGGCAAAGTGTTTCCAAACATTCTGAGTTTTGGGCAAGCCCTAGGTATAGCTAGGTTAGACTCCCTGCCAAAATGTCAAGTGATTTGGGCCAAGGATGAGGTGTGGGCACTCAGTTTAATGACTGCCTAGCCCTAAGTATATGTCCCACCAAAATGGGTGCCATGGTCAGACCATGCATCCAAATTTGTTCAAACCAATTTTAAAATAAAGTTGAGCCAAAGGGCTACAACTTTCATGTCGAAGGTTTTCCCACCAGATGAGCCTAGATATTTTTAAAATTTAAAACCAATAATAACAAAATCTATGACATAAATCACATTATTATAAATATATTTCCTATAGTTTAAAATCGAATGGAGCACGAATCTTGGCGCGTATTTGACGGGATCCCATCGTCTTCTTCCTTGAGCCGACGGCCAGGATCCATCCCGCCTGGAGCCACTTCCAAGCTCTGCCGCCGGCGATCCAGCCCCTTCCCCGGCTGGCCACCGCCACCACCACCTCAGTCGAGGTGGTGGCTGTCGCCAGGCGGCGGCTCAGCCGCCAGAGGGGTGTTTTCCGGCGGTTCTAATAGGAGTTTTATTGCCGAAAAACCATGAAAATCATGGTTTGGATCAGGCTTAATTGAGCCCGAACCTTTAACCTAAGGGAACCTATGATCTACCCGTGAGTTAAGGAGAGGGGGAGGACCTTTCTGGCGGCCTGAATGCGGGAGGAACGGCGGGATGCCATTGTCGACGGCGGCGGTGCTCGGCTTCTACAACAACACAATGGGACGGCCTGTTCCCTCCAGGTAAAAGCTCGAAAATGTTCCCCTCTGCCCACTGATGATGTTTAAATGGACAATTGGAGAGGGGGCAGCTGGTTCTTCAATGCCCATCAACACCATTAATGGTGTGGCTCGGGTTGAGTGGGGGGGGGGGGGGGGGGGCGAATCTACCCCTTGGTTGCCAGGAAACGGCTGGAATCAACTCCTCTTCCCTAGAGGAGTTGATTGCAGCCATTAAGAGTGGCTGTTGGACTCCCTTTGGCCAGCTCCCACTCTCCCCTTCCTCTCCCCCATCTCCTCTCTCCAACATTAACATGAAGGGAAGCTCCCTTCTCTCTCCTAGTCACCCATGTTGACTGGTTAACACCATAGGCTATGTGCAGCCCACTTAGTCATGATGGTTATGAAGAGTGATGTTAGCCTAAGGGAGAAATGACTTGAGCTTGGGTTAGCCCATTTGTGCTAAGTTTGACTTGGCTTAAGCTAGGGTTGACTTTAGTCAATCTGATCATTTGGGTTGACCCCATTGGGTCCTTGGTGACCCATTGGCCTCCCCTAAGGCCTATGTGGGGTTATGTAGGGTTACGTTACACTTTAGAGGTCACCTACCCTTAGTAAAGGCACTTGACCATATTTGGAGGCTTGAGTTGATTTTGGTCAACTTGGCCTCTAGGGCTGACCCCAATGTGTCCTTAGTGACCCTTTGACTTCCCTTTAGGGTTAGGATGGCATAGGTGAGGTCCTCTAGTCTAGGAGTAGGTCAATTGACCCTAAGTAGGCTAGTTTGACCCATTTAGGGTTAGGGTTGACTTTGGTCAACTAAGTCTCTTTGATTGACCCCAGTGGGTCCTTATGGCTCTAATGGGCCTCCCAAGGTATTAGGGGGTGTTGTGGTAGGGTCTTGGGGTCAAGGTGTATCCCCATGGTCATCCTAAACTATTGTTCAGAGTTCTACTATTTGCAGACCATGATGATTTTCAACACTTTGTCTCCTATCTCTTGGCCCATTTCTGGCTTCCTAGGGTTTGTCATGACCTAGTCATGGACAAAACCACTCCTAGGGGTCTTGTTGGAAATGGGATGTTACATACTAGGACTAAGAAATGGACATCTCATGCCTCGACACACCCAAAATCGAGGAAAAACCTGTACCTGCAGTGGAAGGAAACCTGCCCAACACACCCGCAGTCACAAACCATAAGCAAAAATTATCTGGTGTCAAAATTCATAACAAAACATGGCCACACCAAAATCACCTAAAAACTGGTAAAAAAACCCCCACAACCTAAAACAAGGGTTTATTCTAAAGGAAATGAAGAATAATGCACAAGAAATTTCCCTAAGGCGCATACTAATTGAATCGGACGAGACTGGTGAGATAAATCAAGCCTATGGGAAAAGCGTCGAGTACACTCTACGCGGTGTCGATTGCAGTCAATGCACTCGATGCCATCCGGCTATACTCAGCGAAAAACCACTCCATCAATGCCGCATTGAGTCCACTCAATGCCGCGTTGAGTCCACTGAACACTATCAACGCTCTTTGACTTAGCTTCAAGATTACTTGATGGTGAGGCATCACTCAATGCCGCGTTGAGTGAATAGCACTAACTCAACGCTTTCTTACATTGACAGTAAATTAAACGATGGCGTTGAGTGTCTTTAACACACTCAATGCCTCGTTAAGTGAAGTCAACTCACTCAACGCTTTTACACTTGACCACACAGACACTTTGCATGGTCTTGAGTGCATTCAACACACTCAATGCCGCAATGAGTGAAGTCAACTCACCCAACGCCTTTGGACTTTGGATAAATACTGGATTTCAGTGCTAAGGATACACTCAACGCGTAACCTGCCCGACAAATTGCCTTCTATTCGGCAAACTCCGTTCGACAAATTAGCTCCATTCGACGAAGTCCGTTCCACAAATTAGCCCAATTCGACATACTTTGTTCGACGAATTAGCTTCATTCGACAAATTTGTCGCGTTTGACGAATTCTCGAGGTATAAGACTCCATTTTGACGAACTTAACCTTACTCCTACTGATAATTACTGAAATATACTTGGACAATTCTCAACCTATAGCTGATGACTCTGACCACCCCTAACTGAAAATATTAAGATTTACAACAACTAATTCGACGAATTAATCTTTCCAAGAACCATAATTGACGACATCTAATCCCTCAGATATAATGAATTAAACCAGGTTTAACTGACATAAAAATCCGGCGGATTAGAACCTATTAACAGCCAAAAAATCAATGGATTTACTTGCCTATAGTCATATAATCGTTCAACTATCTTGATCAGATTATTCCCAAATTCAGCAATTCCTAGGCAATCTCTTAAAGGATCTGGCTGAATCCGACCCTACCCCAAAAAACTACAAAGGGAAGAACAGTACGGAAAATATACAAGGAAAAGAATGCTTGGCGAGTGGAAGAAGTCACCACTTGCCTCAAATCGCCGAATCTGGACACGTAAATGCTCCGCCTCAAGGATCTATCCGCATGAACACCTAAGTAACACTTCATGAAAATTTTCAGAATGAAAGTGGGTCAAAACTGCAACCTAAACCTCTAAAAATCCACGAAATGGGAAAAACTTACGATTGAAATGGAGATTTGGGTTAGAGTTATCCGGATCTACTCTCTTGATGACGATTTCGTACACTAGAGCTCCTCCAATCGACGGCCAAAGGCACTACAAGGATGCCTCATTCTTTCTTAGGCAAACATGTCGACAGTTTTCAAGAAGAAGATGATGAATAGGGTTTGTATATTAACAAGGCTATTTATACTTAGAAATATAAGTATTATTGTAATAGTTTATTATTAAATAATGGTCAAAACGACACAAATTTGAGCCAACACTGATTTCTACGAAAATCACACCGTAGCTAAATACCGACGAGACGAACCCAACGACGCAGTCAAAACAAAATCAGGCAAATACCTCCCAAAGACAAAACACAAGAATTCCTAAGAGGCTCCACCGAGTCACCAAAACAGACTCGACACGCTAGGGAATCTTGCAAACAGGCTAAACTTAACCACATATAGAAAAACCTAAGAGTTAAAACCACTCTCTAACAATGGCATATGCTGGAAACACGTCAATGTAAAGCTCTGATGTCATAAACACGCCAGATAACGAGTTAAAGCAAAAATCAAAAAATTGGGGGCGTTACTGTCGTTCTAAGTATGTGTAAGCCTTCCTGGACCACAACTTCCCGCCGTTCCAGTTGACTAAGAAGGAGTATCTTTCGATAGTCGCAGAATTCATCCCGTCGGAGTTCTTCACGCGGAACCCGAAGAATGAGGATAGGGTCAACTTCACGCTGTCAAGGGAGCTCGACATCCCCTAGAGAATTTCGAGGTGCGCTTCCACCTCACCCTCTTCCCGGAGGTGCGCTAGGATCTTTGATAATATGGTGTGGTACCGGCTCAGCTAAACCCTTACTCTGTCGTGATCCTGGTGGATTTTGCCTGCTACATGCAGGAGGAAAGGATCGAGTTCAGCTTGTCGATCTTTCAGAAGCTGTTCAACTTCCGCACGAAGAACGGGGTGGTGTTCTTCTCGGGCCAGACGGTGAAGACGTGTTGTCTCACTAATAAAATCCACAACTAGGACCAAAAGTTCGTTTTTGTTTCTAGGAACTTCGACAACGTTCCCCTCAAGCTAGTCCAATATGACGAAGCGACCTACAAGCCTCCCGCCCTTGGGGTTGGGAGGGCGCCCTATTAGAAATTTTCAGAATAAAGGAATTTGATGTCAAGTTCCTCTGGCAAGACTTGGGCTCTCTTCTCCCAGTCCTTCCCGGCGAAGGTACCTTTTCGGCCCATATAAGCAACCCTTCATCAGAGATTACGAGTTTAACTGCTAAAACATTCACAGGTGATCGGGAAATTCCCATATAGCAGCCATTCGATGAGAATAGGGGTTTCTCAAAGATCCTAGCTCTCGCCAAATCCTGCACACTGGCCTACCAAAAGGAGCCTGACTCATCCTCCACACCGAGTGGCCGGAAGCGAAAACTGAACTCCTCTCTACAGCTCCTCCCAAGAAGAAATTGTCTACGATGGATAAGGGAAAGTACCCAGCCGAGACCCTTGTCGGGCCTCTGGCCGAAACCCCGAAACTGCTCCCCGCTTCAGCAGGTGTAGCTTGTGTTTCTGCCCAGATTCAAGCGTCTTTTTAGGGGGTTCCCACCAAGCCCGTACCGAAAGGGCACCGTCACTTCGGCCTATGCGGGTGTCATCTGGATGAAGAGGGCCGACCCCTCCTGAAGTGGGACCCGGAGACCAACTAGTTCATCCTCTCATCACTCGTCCCCTCCTGGCTAGAACAAGAACCTACCAGCGGTGAGTCCTATATGGTAGGCTTCGGGATTTACAGTTGGTAGGACGAGTGTGACTATTAGCAGGAGACCATGAAGGGTCTCTCTCACGAGGCTGTGCGAGCCCAAATGCGCGCACTTGAGCTCATACACATGTGCGCTTGTCGCGGCCACCACATAGAGCGGAACCTAGTGGGCACGAAGAAGTCACAGGATAAATCCGCGATCGAGGTGGACATAGTGAAGGTGGACCTGCTGAGCTCGCAGAAGCATCTCACCCTTCGTCCGTCAATTGAGGTATATGAGCTTTCTGCTACCTTTTGCCTTTTATCATTTGCCACAGCTCAAAGGAACTTTTTCGCAGGATTTCGCCCAAGCTCAGTTGGCGTGCTCGAGGGAGTCCTGCCTTCCATGCGAGATCAAACACCTATAGGTCGAGCTCATGCTCGTGCAAGAATCCAGGGTGCCCGGTCCGCTGTCTCTGGATGAGAGGCTAAAGAGTCGTCACATCTCAGAGTATGAAATAGAAGTGATGATGCAAGAGAATGCATAGAAGGCAAGCGTAATGGTGATCAAAGTGCTGCGGGAGTCGGGCCTTTTGAACAAAGGTGGCGAGACCCTTACCACGTGGGGGGTCCTGCCCTGGCTGTTCGAGCCCATCACCAACCCTGTGGGAGAGGGAGGCTCTTCGGGCATAGATGTACCAGAGCTTGGCCAGGGAGACGAGTTTGACACCGGTTCCAGTGAGACATCCAACAAGAGCTCCAGCAAGACCTCCGATGGCTCTACCTGATAGCCACCCGCCTTTTCTTCCTTATAACATTTCTATTTTTTGACTTTCTATGTAATGGGCGAAATGCCATGTAACATTTTGGGATACATGTATATAAAGAGTTGGCTTTCTTTTCTGCTTCTCGCCGAAAGGCCTTTCATTCCTATATATCTATTTTTTTCTATTTTATTATCATTTGTAAGTGTTTCCGCGACAACGCTTGGACCTTAGGCTCTTAGGCAATGACCGCAGGTCGTTTATTGCGTAGAATATCTTAAGTAAATTTCCTAGAGAGTGATTTGTCGAGTAGACATGCCGGGATTCCTTTGCTGAGATGCTATGTGTCGAAAGGCCATAAGTTCCCCACTCTCAACGTAGAATTGGTGTTGGCTATCTGCATGCCTGATGGTGACGCTGTAACGACTCCATCCGTTCATATAGTATATAATAGAAGGTCTGGCCGGGGCCACACATCATATACCCCAAAACAGGCGGCGAGGTCACGAAGTGATACCAGAATTGCGCATCCTAACTCATAGCATTCTAGCGGAAGCGTATAACATGAAACTGAACTTCAAATATGAATGTCCTCCATAACAATATCCACATTGATATATATAAACAAGGATGTACCACATACAAAGTCAGTTGGCCTTTTGGCCTGACAAGTCCGTTTACAATAGTGGCTCCAAAACATTGGCGCGCAAGCCGGCCACATATAAACAAAACACAGCATTTTAAACTTTAGCCTTCAAGGGCTAGCGACAGCAGCAGCAACAGCAGCAGGGACTTTAGCCTTTATGCGTCCCGCTTGGTTCTCCAGCTCCTACACAGGGACCACCCACCCAATGGTGGAAAACAAGGCAACGGTCAGCATTATGCTGACCAAATTATAACGACCCTACCCATTTCCCGGGGCAGTGGTATTGCTTCCCTACAGGCATAGCATTTCACATGCAGATATATATATTTCATACAATGTGCTCTCACACACATCCATTCCATCACAACCGTCAGCCACGCGGCCCAACAATCCGTGCACGCAGGGTACATTCTTGGTGTACCGGTGAACCAGTGTCCCACCACCGTATCAGTGTCGCAACCCAACGGTAAAATTAAGCATTTTTCTCTAAGGAGTGTAGCCGGAGACTTCAGTCTTAATGACCCAGGATTTGCCCGTAGCCCCCCATTGTGTCATGGCGTGCATGTCTAAGACACTTGCTATGCGCTCCAATAGACCGCACATTCAGGTCTCACGTTGGACGCACATAGCGCAGGTCGGATCATCGACCACACGTTGCACAAGTTGCCTTGCCATCACCGAGTACGGTGTACTCACGGCATTATAAAAGGCCCGTGTCGGTTTCACCTTACCTGTTTCCTTTAGGTGAGTTTATCTGCTCACACATAACCAGCCCATTCTCACGGAACTGGCTTCACATTCATCGGTTATCTAGGAGCCACACCTCGCGTTAGAGACATAACTCAATTTCCATCCCTAGGCTAAACCGTACATCATAGCATTCACTTGAGGGTATTTTCCTGGACAACCAAGTCAGTACTTCCTGCTACTCCCCTTCACAGGCACAACCCATCAAGCATTCCAAGCATCAAGGGTATATTCCTGGCTTACCACGCCAGTACTTCCTGCTACTACCCTTCACAGGTACTGCCCATGAACATCAAGCATTACAAGGGTATTTCCTGAACTCCCAGTCCAGTACTTCCTGCTACTACCCTTCATAGGTACAACCCATTCAGCACAAGCATTATACGAGTATTTTCCTGGACTACCACTCTAGTACTTCCTACTACTGCCCTTCACAGGTTTAACTCATCGACTCCTAAACTACACGTTTATCACGGAGTTTTCTCCGGTGCGTATATGCAACATCACCAATCCAGACCAACCTGTCTAGATGTGCTTCACACAACATGTCTATTCCGTACTCCATTTCCGAATCTATATGCCAAATGACTGGGGACTCCATGAATCAACCCAATGACACCCATAATATGCCACCCTCTAGTGGGGGAATCGTATGCATATGCCAAAAAGGATGTAACATCCCATTTCCAACTAGACCCCTAAGAGTGTTTTTGGCCATGACTAGGTCATGACAAAACCCTAGGATGCTAGAAATGGGCCAAGAGATAGGAGGCCAAGGTGAGGATCACCATAGTCTGGCTATGGCACAACCTCATCACCAAACCTTGGGTTGGACCTTAGGGCATCGCCATGACCCCAAGACCCTACCACAACACCCCCAAACATTTTGGGAGGCCCATTAGAGCCATAAGGACCCATTGGTGTCAATCAAAGAGACTTAGTTGACCCAAGTCAACCCTAACCCTAAATGGGTCAAACTCGCCTATTTAGGGTCAATTGACCTTCCCTAGCCAAGTGGACCCCACCCATACCCTCCTAACCCTAAAGTGAGGTCAATGGGTCACCAAGGATACATTGGGTTCAGCCCTAGAGACCAAGTTGACCCAAGTCAACTTAGGCCCCTCATCTGGTCAAAGTACCCTTACTAAGGGTAGGTGACCTCCAAAGTGCAAGGTAACCCTACATAACCCTTCCTAGACCTTAGGGGAAACCATGGGGTCACCAAGGACCCCTTGGGGTCAACCCAAATGGTCATGTTGACCCAAGTCACCTCAAGCCCCAAAGTGGTCAAAGTGCCCACACAAAGGGTCAAGTGACCTCCAAGGTGCCAAGTTAACCCTACCCAACCCTACATAGACCTTAGGGGAGGCCAATGGGTCACCAAGGACCCATTGGGGTGAACCCAAATGATTAAATTGACCTAAGTCAGCCCTAGCCTAAGCCAAGTCAAAACTAGCCCAAATGGGCTAACCCAAGCTCAAGCCATTTTTCCCTTAGGCTAACCTCACTTTTCATAATTATTATGATTAAGTGGGCTGCACATATCCTATGGAGTTGACCAGTCAACATGTGTGACTAGGAGAGAGAAAGCTCCATTTGCCCTTTAATGGAGGAGAGAGAAAGAGGGAGGAAGAAGCCATTCATGGCTTAGGGAGGCCAAGAGCCATCCTTGATGGCTGAATTCAACTCCCATGTAGAAGGGGAGGAGTTTCCAGCAGTTTCTTGGCCACCCCAAGCCAGATTCACCCCCCCCCCCCCCCACCACCTTGGCCGAGCCAAGCTTTCAATGGCCATTAATGGCCATTGATGGTTGGCCTCTCCCCTCCCCCAACTGGTGTTTTAAACACCATCAGTGACATGAGAGGAGCACTTCCCACCATTTAACTGGAGATTTTGAGCCACTTGATTGCACTGTTGCAGAAATCCGATCGGCGACACCACCACCATGGCAACCCGAAGATCTACTCGACTCCAGACCACCTGCAAGGTCCTCCTCCTCTCCTTATCTCATGGGTAGATCGTAGAATTCATTAGGTGCAAGGTTCGGATTCAATTGAGCCCGATCCAAATTCTGGATTCCATGGTTTTCGGCCGAAAAATTCCTTGGTAGAATCGCCAAAATCCTCCTTTCCGGCGGTTGTGCCGCCGCCTGGCGACAGCCACCACCTCAACGGAGGTGGTGGCAGCGGTGGCCGGTCGGGGAGGGGGCTGGATGGTCAGCGGTAGCCGTTTGAAGTCAACCCAGGAAAAACGAATCCTGGCGATCGGCTCAATGAAGGAGATGAACGGATCCCGTTCATTTGCGCCAAGATTCGTGTTTCATCAAATATTAAACTATAGGGTTTAATTTCATGATTATTTAATTTCTATCACACTATTTACAGTAAATGGTTTTAATTTTTAAAATTACTTATGGCCATCTGGTTGGAAAACTTTCAATATGAAACTTGTAGCCCAATGAGTCTAATTTAATTAAAATTGATTTGGACCAATTTGGCCCTATGGTTGGACCATGGCACCCATTTTGGTGAGACCTGTACATAGGGCTGTCCTGAGATTCAAATGGATTCCCACCCTTCACCCCTTGTCCAAATGGGCTGAAATTTGGGCAGGGGATCATTCTTAACTATATTTAGGGTCTGTCCAAAATTGGGATTTTTTGGAGACACTTTGCCTAATGTTTTTACATTTATTTAATAAAGATATGGTATTTTAATTAAGTGGTCTAATTACATCTAAACCCTCCCAAATTTTGGTGTGTTGTCCCTGGAGTCAATACCTAGCTCTGTACAAAATTTCAACTCATTTGGATGGGTTTTGGTTAGGGAATCACCAACCCTAGTTTGGCCTTAAGGAGATGTTTTTGATTAAAACTGCACCATGGGCTTAGGTTGGCCACCTCCCCTCAACAGAGGCTGAGGTTTAGGACACTGACTTAGTATGGTCAATGTCACCCTCTTAAGTAAAATGGGGTGATTTAGGCTTGATTTGCACTAGGGTTCAACCTCAAACCCTAAGGAAGGACTTTTTGGGGTTGTGAAGGACATGGGGGCTAATGCCCTTGTATGACCTTGAAAACTTAGTAGAATTGAAGGTAGTGTAACCTAAGTTCTCTGGAAGGAATCTTAGAGGACTTCGAGGAAGGTAGACATCCCAAAACCCTAACTCTAGTTTTAGCGTAGAAGCACAATTTTGTAAATTCAGCCACTAAACCTTATTTAAAGGTTGTGAAACTTGGGTAGAGTAAGTTGTAGACCATCTAGAACCCCTACTAATTTTATTAGAATTTTATGGATTATATTTCTAGTACTTTATTTGTTAAATTTCAAAAGGCCCCAAAACGGTTTTCTAATTAATTTGATTATTTTTTTCATTTGAAACTGATGAAACTTGGTCAATAGATGACCTAGGCCTAAGTGAATATCCCTGAATTTTGTTATAATTTTTAATTGATGATATTTAGTACTTCCTTCACTAGTTTCAAAAAGGGGCTTTGGTGGTATAAAATTATTTATGCATGATATATCTTTTGAAAAATCATGAGACTTAGGTACTGATGATTTCAGGCCAGAATATGATTGTAGAAATTTATTCATAATTTATAGAGGCTTTATTATAGTACTTCCTTTACAAGTCCATAATATGGGGATTTTTGATAATTAATTTATTTAGAGATTAATACTTGCTGAAAAATTATGAAACTTGTCCAATGCTACTTTTAAAGTTGTTTCTCCATAGTATAATTAATTTATAATTTTTGGATGGATAGTTTCTGTACTTGATTCATAAACAACGGAAGATAGTAAATATTGCTAAAATAGTTTCAGTGCCCCTTTGATGATAGAAAAATTGTGATACTTTGGATTTACCATATTGAGATGACCTAATATTTATCATAATTTTGTTAGGCATCTTGCATGAGTACTTAGGGTAGTTCATGTTCAAACTGGTAGCCTTTGGAAGCTTAAGGGAAATTAATTAAATGCCAGATAAATTAGGAAAATTATAATTTCCTGGATTTAGTCTATTTGTGTCATGATATATCTCCAGTAAATAAGGTAGGCCATTTGGATGAATATTTGGATTATTTCTTGTCCGGTCTGACATATAGCCTAGGATGGTCTGCATTTGGCAAGTTGGGTAAATTGCAATAAGATACGATGGGACATGGTGTAGGAGTTAGTCATTTTGGATAGATGTGGATGAGTTCACCATAGAAGGATAGGAAGAGTGGTGAGGAATTGGTTTGGCTAGAGTTTAGAGGCGCTTGGGTTCGATGAAAGATCGTCTTCCACGAGGTGGGGTGCAGTCAAATCACCCTAGGATTAGCTTATTGTAATATGAGAAGGTAATGAGTAAGGGAATCAACCAACAATAATAATAAGTACCTTGTGAAAGGGAACGCTGGGCGTAATCCCAACATAGTTCCTAGTGCCCCTTGAGAGCCCTTCACAGGGAATACCGGGGGCAGTCCTGGGTTAACGTAAAATATATTAACAAGCTGAAAAGAGTAACTTAGTAATTAGGGTTGCACATTTCACGAGACACAGATAGCACAGGAAGATAGTTGGGAGCTTCGGCTTGGATAGTTAAGAAACGGACGTTTTGGTCCGGGGAGCTTCGGCTCGATTGTTTGAGACGGACATTTTGGTCTGGGGAGCTTCGGCTTGGTTTTGAATACGATAAATTTACATGTGCATGAAAGGAAAAAAAATTAAGGTGGTGGGTCTTCGGTATTGGAGGGTCGATGCGCCGACGCCAATACGCTGACTCGGCAAGTGTGGTTAGCACTTCGCCAACAGAAGTCCGGTACGCCAGCCAGCAAGAGTACGGAGGAGTACGCTTCGTGCACCAAGCGTTGAGGCGTACGATAGGTCTGACCGGTAGTGCTTTACTGGTTTAGAGGTGGGTGAGGCCCAACCCACCACTTCCGTCTGCCACTACGGAGGTATCCTGGGAGGTTACGGCTCTAGAAAGGGGGAACTAAAGGTCTGTGTGCACATAGTCGGGTGTATGTGTTGCACTTGCATGTTCCATCATACCCACTTCCATGTCATAGCATAATCGATTCATTTAACCCTGACACCTAAAGTATAAGTGGAATGGGATGCTTATACATTAGGACCTACAAAACTACCCCTTGGTCTATAAGCTTGTGTGGGCAAGTTTATAAATTAAGGTCAATTTTGATATATATATTTATTGTTGTTTGATAACCGACACCCCAATGTATAAATTGGTATGAGAATCTTTATATGATGGGAGCCTTGCAGAAGACCCCTTGGCTTATGTGTTCTCACATAAGTGAAGGTTACTTTTCATATTTCTTCTTATTGTCAATATCTATTATAGAACTGTTAGTATCGGTCCGCTGCCATCTGTTTTTGTTTATTCTCCACCTTCAAGTCCTCACCTTTCTTCCTCTCCGCTCAGTGCCTAGGAGCCATGGGGGAAGGGGCGGGGGATGATAGGGCTTAGTCTTTTAGACTAACAGTTTTTTGAACCGCATCATTTAGGGGATCGTGGAGCCCAGCATGGAGGAGCAGCCCAAGAGACCGGTGCGCTTGGAGATGGGGAAGTCTAGCTCCGGAGTTCATACAGCCGGGATCGTGAGTCTCGACCTTGTGTAGATGTTCTGTTTTTGCTTCTGCATGAGTGATTTGTAGTGAGGACATGATGTACCGGGCATAAGCCCGTATTTTAGTACTCTGATATATTATTCTGTGGACACTCCCTTCGTGGAGATTTTCTATATGATATGTGATTTTCTGTGGACTGCTAGTTTGCATTTACTTTGTTTTGCTACTTTTCTGTAATTGAATTGGCCTTCAGAATCAGCGCTTCGTGGTGATGACCCTTCAGGGTGTAACACCCCAGTTTTGCAAGAGAGTCAGTGTGCGGTTCTGGAAAAATTTTGGGTTTCTGGCAGGAGGCACACGGCCTGCGACATGAGCGTGTCGCAGGGCGTGTCGAGGCCGTGTCGACACTCGGCCCAAGTGTCGACACTTTCGCTCGACAAAGTGTCGAGAGTGGGGCACACGGCCTGCGACACGGGCGTGTCGCAGGGGGTGTCGAGGCCGTGTCGACACTCGGCCCAAGTGTCGACACTTTCGCTCGACAAAGTGTCGAGAGTGGGGCACACGGCCTGCGACACGGGCGTGTCGCAGGGCGTGTCGAGGCCGTGTCGACACTCGGCCCAAGTGTCGACACTTTCGCTCGACGAGTGTCGAGACTGGGGTACACGGCCTGTGACACAGGCGTGTCACAGGGCGTGTCCCGCTTGGTCGACGATCTTCGCTCGACGTTTTCCGCGGTGTCGACACAAAGCCTGTCGACGGCTGTCGAGACTTGGCACACGGCTTGGGACACGGGCGTGTCCCAGGTCGTGTCACCTCTCGGGTTGGTTTCGGGGCCGTGTCGTTGGAGGCACACGGACGGCCACACGGCCGTGTCACTGGGGACACGGGCGTGTCGGATTGAACACGGGCGTGTCGGATGCCCGTGTACGGTTCCAGGTGCGTCGATTTGAGACGGCGAATGAGGCACACGGCCCTGGACACGGGCGTGTGCCAGGCCGTGTTCGGCCCAGATTTTCTATTTTCCAAGCGAATCGTGGCCATTCTTTTCTGGTTTTGGGATCTAACGGTTCAGGCCATCTCTTGGGAAGTTAAGTCCGATTTTAGGGTTGCAAACCCTCATTGTTTTCCAAGTCTTCTCTTTCTAAGTTCTTGAGAGAAGCTAGAGCGAGGAGGAAGAAGAAGAAGGTCTTGGGCTGTAGGGAGGGTTTCGGTGCTCCAAATCGCGAGCCGAGTCCGGATCCGTGAAGCTTAGATCATTGCGAAGATTTCCATCCGGCTATTTTTTGCCATGGCAAGGAAGAGGAGTCGGAAGGTAACGACACCTCTCCTCTCGGTCTTAGGATGCATGTCTTAGCATCATTTATTTTCTTTCTTTCTAGTTTTTGGGCACCAAACTCTCAAATGAGAGGGGTTTTGGTTTGCCAAGGTTCAAGAGGAACCTCCGGGTTGATTGAGTCCGTCCCCGACATATCTTGCATTAGATATCCGCTTCGCTAGTGGATTAGGCATGGTGGGTGAAGCCGTAGTCGCGACCGTTAGTCCGACTCGGTGATGTTGCATATGAACTTAGGGATTCCCTTTTGTTTGAAAGAGTACGTGTGGTCGGAACCGGACAAGGTTAGCTCCTCGTGGCGGTAGATGGTTTCCTTGAAGGACAAGGTTAGCTCCGTATGAGTTGGAGATGGTTTCCTTGCTGGACAAGGTTAGCTCCGCACGAGTTGGAGATGGTTTCCTTGGTGCGCGGGAACGCTGCAGTACAAATGAGGGATTATGGTGATTTTAGTCTTGGTTTGTGATGTGCCAAGGCGTGGCTATGTCTCCGTGGTCGGCTGGCTATCCCGTGACATGTGCGTCATGTGTGGAGAGTGTCCCGGCGAGACTAGTCCCCTGCTGTGAGACTGACGAGAATGCCAAGCTTGGGGCAAGCCCGGGCAATGAGGCCATGAGCGGGTGGGGTCCAGCAAGGCTTCTTAGAATCGGTCAGTCTGTGTTTGTTGGAATCCTGACATGAGACGTCAGAGCTTGCAGGCAAGCCCGGGGCTAAGCCCACGAGCGGGTGGGGCCTTGGCAAGAATTCCATGTGGCGGCCTGTGCGCCGTTTGAGGGAGTTGTGTTTCCCTCATTTTTTGCGGCTTTATTTCCAATGGGGAAATGTGAGTACCCAAATGATGTGATGTTGTGCTAGATGCATACGCAGTAGGGTGCCTTGGGCGAAGCCCGAGTGTTGCATACATGTTGCATAGTAGGCCCTTTTATTACATGCTCAACCAGTAGAGAACGTGTTTGATGATTGAGACATCCAAGCCTGTTTTAATGCTTTTCTATTTATAGATGTTTATATTGCATACGAAGTGCTGACTTGCAGGTTGGAGGGTTCCCCGGGGTCCGTTAGGGGCGGCCGGGAGGAGATGTGTTGTTACACAGTTTGAGGTCAGCCTTTGCTGACACACGTTACTAATAAATTTTACAGGGCAAGGATCGCATGCAGAAGCTAGCACGCCGGCCAGAAAGGCCTAAGCCCCATGAAGTGTTTTTCCCTCTTTTGTAGCACTACAGTTATGATGATGTTTGTTTGAGACTATTTTGTCCGGCTTGCATGCCGAGGTAGACTAGGAGTGTTGAGCACATTCATGTTTGATGTACTATTTGTTTTGGACACTTGATGTAAGGCCATAAGGCCATTTGTTTACTCTTTATTGGTGGATAACTTCTAGTCCTGTTCTGTTTCCGCTGTGTTGTGCAAAGAGTTTTGAGTGTGGGTAGCTATATCAACTTTTAAAACTAAAGCTGTGGCGTCCGTATGTTGTGGGGCCCCGGCCGGACCCATATTATACGTTCATTACAGGGGAGGTGTTACAATTTGGTATCAGAGGGAGGTTGATTCAAGGTTAGTGCGTAGAGAAGTTATCCACATAAGAGTAACGCGGGACCGTGAGTGTCCTTATGTTTTAGTCTTGAGATTGGAGACTAATCCCTTATTTCTTGTTTTCCTGAAGAGTGCAAGCAACGAGGCGGGCACTTCAAGAGCAAGGGATGATCTCTCGGCGAGCAGTGCTACTGCTCCAGGCCTTTTGGGCACGGGTGTAAACCCGGCCGACTTCTGCCTATGCTTGCAGAAGCGATGGTGGCAGCCCAAGCGGCGGCTGCAGCCCAGGTAGCAACCCCTGCTACACCGGACACGGCGACGGCCGTGCCAGGCGGAGAAGCCAGGCGAGTGGAGCCTTTGGCTGAAAGGGTGGTGGTAGGACATGGAGACCGACACATGAAGTACTTCCTGAGTTTCCATCCCCCGTCTTTCAAGGGTGTTGGAACGCCAACGGATGCGGAGGATTGGTGGGTTCATATTCAAGAACTGCTAAGGGCGGCAGAGACGCCATAGGAAAAGAAAGCTGAGTATGCGGCGTTCATGTTGGAAGGAGACGCCAAGTTGTGGTGGGTGAGCCTTAGTGGCCGCCAGTTCCCTGGACGCACCCCGTCGATGGAGGAATTTGGGGATGCTTTTCTAAAGAGATATATTCCAGTTTCTACGCGGTTGGCCCTGCAGAGGCAGTTTCTGCATCTAATGTAGCGAGACAAGATGGTGGACGAATACGTGCAAGAGTTCACCCGTTTGGGTCGTTATGCGGTAACGACAATGGCGGATGATGTAGAGAGGGATAACCTCTTCTACCAAGGGTTGAGGGAAAATCTGAGACAACCCCTCATCTCCATGAAGAGGGCGGGATTTAATGATCTAGTTGAAGCTGCCAGGAGTTTGGAGAATGATCTGGAGCGAACCCAGCGTCGAAAGGGTTTTACTCCCAAGCAAGGGGAAGGGAAGCCTTCCCAATCTCATGTAAAGTCTGATGGGAGCAGGTGGAGGAAGAAGCCTCACTTTTCCGAGTCTGGTGAAAAGAGCAAGTGGGCGCCAGGAGGTTCTCACTCTAGGGGACCACCGACGTGCTACAACTGCGGGAAGGTTGGGCACATAGCCCGTGCTTGTCAGCAAGGGGGAGCGGGGCAAGAGACAAAGCAGGAGCAGTCTGTGAGCTCGGGCCCCAATGCTGCAGAGAAAGGAAAGATGGTGGAGTCGAGCGCTTCTCGGTTCCAACCAGTGCAACCAAGGGCTTACAACCTTGGACAGCAAGAAGCGATCCGTCAAACCGATGTGGTGACAGGTATGAAGAAAATTTAAGTTTGATTTTGTGCTTCATACTTTTAGACCCCTTTTGTGAGATGACTTGTTGTAGGCTTCGTGTTAGTTTCCGGATACCCCGCCAGGGTATTGTTCGATACGGGAGCATCACACTCCTTTCTTGCGGAGAGCTTCGTTCGAAAAATAGGAGTTGGGTCTTTCTCGTCGGGAGCAGAGCTGAAAGTGCGCATGCCCAATGGGTCATCTATGACCACCAGGGCTAAAGGTCGCATTTGTTGGGAGTTAGACGAAGTTGTCTTCGTTTTGGAAGCAGCAGTGTTACCATTAGTAGAGTTCGATGTCATTTTGGGCATGGACTGGCTTGCAGAGCAGCGCGCCAGCATTGATTGTTTATCCAAGGTAGTGACCCTAAAGAGTAAGGGGCAAGCGGAAGTCAAATTTGTGGGCCTTTGTGGAGTAGCCCATTCCCTAATTACGGCCATGCAAATGATGCGGGCGGTTAACCAGGGTGGTGTGGCGCTGGTAGCGTTGTTGGAGGTTCATCTCTCCCAACTATCTATTGAGGAAGTGCCCGTTGTGGCAGAGTTCAAGGATGTGTTTCCGGATGAACTCCCTGGAGCGCCTCCTCGGCGGGAGATCGACTTCTCGATTGAGTTAGTGCCGGAGGCTAGACCGGTGTCGCGTCCTCCATTTAGGATGACACCAAAGGAGCTGGCGGAACTTAAGGTACAATTACAGGAACTATTGGAGCAAGGGTATATTAGACCCAGTTCTTCACCGTGGAGCGCACCGGTGTTGTTTGTAAAGAAGAAAGACGGTAGCATGCGCCTATGCATAGACTACCGAGAGCTGAATAAATTGACCGTCAAGAATAAGTATCTGATCCCTCGGATAGACGATTTGTTCGACCAATTGGTGGGGTCGGTGGTATATTCGAAACTGGACTTGAAGTCAGGCTACTATCAACTGCGAATTCGAGATGAGGACATACCCAAAACTGTCTTTGGTACAAAGTATGGACACTTTGAGTTTACGGTGATGCCGTTCGGGTTGACGAACGCACCATCGGTGTTCATGGACCTGATGAATCGAGTATTTCGGGATTATTTGGATTCGTTTGTGGTTGTCTTCATTGATGACATCTTGGTGTACTCCAAGTCTGAAGTGGAGCATGAGACCCACTTGAGAGTGGTCCTGCAAGTGTTGAGGGAGAACCACTTGTTTGCAAAGTTCTCAAAGTGCGAGTTCTGGTTAGCCAGGGTGGCATTTTTGGGCCACGTGATTAGTGGTGATGGGGTGGCAGTGGATCCAGCGAAAGTGGAGGCCATCAGAGATTGGCCGGTGTTGAGGACCGTGGCGAAAGTCCGAAGTTTTCTTGGACTAGCCGGGTATTATAGGAGATTCGTGGAGAATTTCTCGAAGATAGCTCTACCCCTCACCTCTCTCACTCGTAAAGACCATAAGTTTGTGTGGACCCAAGAGTGCAGTCAAGCATTCGAGGCACTGAAGGAGAGGCTTATGATGGCCCCAATCCTGAGTCTACCGCAAGGGACCGAGGGATTTCAGATCTTCAGTGACGCATCGGGATGCGGTTTGGGTTGCGTTTTGGTGCAACATGGGAAGGTGATAGCTTTTGGGTCTAGACAGCTGAAACCTCATGAGAGGAATTACCCCGTCCATGACTTGGAGTTGGCGGCGGTAATCTTCGCGTTGAAAATATGGCGACACTATGTGTATGGCGCAAGGGTGGAGATCTTCACGGATCACAAAAGTCTGAAGTACCTTCTGGACCAAAAGGACCTGAACATGCGGCAACGCAGATGGGTTGAGTTTCTTGAAGACTACGAAGTGGCGATTCAGTATACGCCGGGTAAAGCCAATGTGGTGGCAGATGCCTTGAGTAGGAAGTACTCGGGGCAAGGAAATTGGATCGAAGCTCATGATGAGCGGTTGGTACGGGAATGGGAGTCCCTTGGATTGGAATGTGTTGCGAGAGGCGAGTCTAGCGAGGCACGGTTGAACTGGATTGAAGTGCAAAATGACTTGTCCGATCGTATTTGAGAAGCGACTCGGTTGGATGTGGAGTTTCAACCTTTTGTGTTGGAGGCTCAAACGGGCGAGAGCAGCGCCTGCGAGATGATTGATGGGATTCTGAGGAAGGACGGAAGGGTTTGTATACCGCAGTTCGGCAAACTCCGTGAGGAATGGATGTTTGAGGCTCACTTCACAAAGTACTCCATTCACCCGGGCAGTATAAAGATGTACTTGGATATGAAGAAATCCTTTTGGTGGCCGGGGTTGAAGCGAGATGTAGCTTTGTATGTGAATCGTTGCCAAACATGTGCCTTGGTGAAGGCCGAATGTCAGAAACCGGGCGGGTTCCTGAAGCCCCTTCCAATTCCGGAGTGGAAATTTGAGGACATCTCCATGGACTTTGTGCATGGTTTGCCTAAATCGCAGCATGTTAATGATGTTATCTGGGTGATCGTGGATCGCCTAACCAAGGTGGCTCACTTCATCCCAAATCGGAAAGAGGACAGCGTAGAGAAGCTGGTGGAGTTGTATGTTCGCAACATCGTGCGACTGCACGGAATTCCTAAAAGCATAGTCAGTGATCGCGATGGACGGTTTATGTCCAAGGACTGGAGATTGGTTCAGAAGAGCTTGGGCACAAAGCTAAAGTTCAGTACAGCGTTCCATCCTCAAACTGATGGGCAAACTGAAAGAACGAACCGTACTATGGAGGATATGTTGAGAATGTGCGTTCTTGATTTCGGCAAGAAGTGGGAGGATCACCTCTTTATGGTAGAATTCGCGTACAATAACAGTTTTCAAGCTAGTGTAAAGATGGCGCCATACGAAGCGTTGTATGGGAGGCGGTGTCGAACGCCAATGTCTTGGGCAGAGGCGGGAGACACCAAACTTTTGGGAAAGGATGTGGTAGTTGACGCTTGTGAGTTGGTACGGACCATCCAAGAGCGTATGAAGGTGGCGCAAGACAGGCAAGCAAAATATTTTAATGCTCATCACCGGAAGTTGGAATTTGTAGTTGGTGATTGGGTTTATCTGAAGGTTAAGCCGTTCAAAGGCGTCTCACGGATTCGCCGACTTAAGAAGTTGAGTCCAAGGTTTTTGGGGCCTTTTGAAATTGTTGAGCGGGTAGGAGAAGCAGCCTATCGGTTGGCGTTGTCCGCAGATTTGAGTGGATTACATGACGTCTTCCACGTCTCCGTTTTGAGGAAAGCCTTGGTGGAGGCTAGCATGGTGATTGAGCCGGCTTCGGTGCCGATTGAGGAAGACTTGAGGACGCGAGTCCTTCCTATTGCTATAGAGGATTCGGAGACTCGGCAGTTGCGGAATAAAGAAGTTAAACTTGTGAAAGTTCGATGGGACAACTACGGTCGTGAGGAGTTCTCTTGGGAACGAGAACATGCCATGCTAGAAGACTATCCAGAACTCTTTTTGTCAGGTACAATTTAAGTTTTGTACCTCTTTGTTTTGAAATTTCGGGACGAAATTCTGTTAAGAGGGGGAGAGTTGTAACACCCCAGTTTTGCAAGAGAGTCAGTGTGCGGTTCTGGAAAAATTTTAGGTTTCTGGCAGGAGGCACACGGCCTGCAACACGGGCGTGTCGCAGGGCGTGTCGAGGCCGTGTCGACACTCGGCCCAAGTGTCGACACTTTCGCTCGACAAAGTGTCGAGAGTGGGGAACACGGCCTGCGACACGGGCATGTCGCAGGGCGTGTCGAGGCCGTGTCGACAATCGGCCCAAGTGTCGACACTTTCGCTCGACAAAGTGTCGAGAGTGGGGCACACGGCCTGCGACACGGGCGTGTCGCAGGGCGTGTCGAGGCCGTGTCGACACTCGGCCCAAGTGTCGACACTTTCGCTCGACGAGTGTCGAGACTGGGGTACACGGCCTGTGACACGGGCGTGTCACAGGGCGTGTCCCGCTTGGTCGACGATCTTCGCTCGACGTTTTCTGCGTTGTCGACACAAAGCCTGTCGACGGGTGTCGAGACTTGGCACACGGCTTGGGACACGGGCGTGTCCCAGGCCGTGTCACCTCTCGGGTTGGTTTCGGGGCCGTGTCGTTGGAGGCACACGGCCGTGTCACTGGGGACACGGGCGTGTCGGATTGAACACGGGCATGTCGGATGCCCGTGTGCGGTTCCAGGCGTGTCGATTTGAGACGGCGAATGAGGCACACGGCCCTGGACACGGGCGTGTGCCAGGCCGTGTTCGGCCCAGATTTTCTATTTTCCAGGCGAATCGTGGCCATTCTTTTCTGGTTTTGGGATCTAACGGTTCAGGCCATCTCTTGGGAAGTTAAGTCCGATTTTAGGGTTGCAAACCCTCATTGTTTTCCAAGTCTTCTCTTTCTAAGTTCTTGAGAGAAGCTAGAGCGAGGAGGAAGAAGAAGAAGGTCTTGGGCTGTAGGGAGGGATTCGGTGCTCCAAATCGCGAGCCGAGTCCGGATCCGTGAAGCTTAGATCGTTGCGAAGATTTCCATCCGGCTATTTGTTGCCATGGCAAGGAAGAGGAGTCGGAAGGTAACGACACCTCTCCTCTCGGTCTTAGGATGCATGTCTTAGCATCATTTATTTTCTTTCTTTCTAGTTTTTGGGCACCAAACTCTCAAATGAGAGGGGTTTTGGTTTGCCAAGGTTCAAGAGGAACCTCCGGGTTGATTGAGTCCGTCCCCGGCATATCTTGCATTAGAGATCCGCTTCGCTAGTGGATTAGGCATGGTGGGTGAAGCCGTAGTCGCAACCGTTAGTCCGACTCGGTGATATTGCATACGAACTTAGGGATTCCCTTTTGTTTGAAAGAGTACGTGTGGTCGGAACCGGACAAGGTTAGCTCCTCGTGGCGGTAGATGGTTTCCTTGAAGGACAAGGTTAGCTCCGTATGAGTTGGAGATGGTTTCCTTGGTGGACAAGGTTAGCTCCGCATGAGTTGGAGATGGTTTCCTTGGTGCGCGGGAACGCTGCAGTACAAATGAGGGATTATGGTGATTTTAGTCTTGGTTTGTGATGTGCCAAGGCGTGGCTATGTCTCCGTGGTCGGCTGGCTATCCCGTGACATGTGCGTCATGTGTGGAGAGTGTCCCGGCGAGACTAGTCCCCTGCTGTGAGACTGACGAGAATGCCATGCTTGGGGCAAGCCCGAGCAATGAGGCCATGAGCGGGTGGGGTCCAGCAAGGCTTCTTAGAATCGGTCAGTCTGTGTTTGTTGGAATCCTGACATGAGATGTCAGAGCTTGCAGGCAAGCCCGGGGCTAAGCCCACGAGCGGGTGGGGCCTTGGCAAGAATTCCATGTGGCGGCCTGTGCGCCATTTGAGGGAGTTGTGTCTCCCTCATTGTTTGCGGCTTTATTGCCAATGGGGAAATGTGAGTACCCAAATGATGTGATGTTGTGCTAGATGCATACGCAGTAGGGTGCCTTGGGCGAAGCCCGAGTGTTGCATACATGTTGCATAGTAGGCCCTTTTATTACATGCTCAACCAGTAGAGAACGTGTTTGATGATTGAGACATCCAAGCCTGTTTTAATGCTTTTCTATTTATAGATGTTTATATTGCATACGAAGTGCTGACTTGCAGGTTGGAGGGTTCCCCGGGGTTCCGTTAGGGGCGGCCGGGAGGAGATGTGTTGTTACATAGTTTGAGGTCAGCCTTTGCTGACCCACGTTACTAATAAATTTTACAGGGCAAGGATCGCATGCAGAAGCTAGCACGCCGGCCAGAAAGGCCTAAGCCCCATGAAGTGTTTTTCCCTCTTTTGTAGCACTACAGTTATGATGATGTTTGTTTGAGACTATTTTGTCCGGCTTGCATGCCGAGGTAGACTAGGAGTGATGAGCACATTCATGTTTGATGTACTATTTGTTTTGGACACTTGATGTAAGGCCATAAGGCCATTTGTTTACTCTTTAGTGGTGGATAACTTCTAGTCCTGTTCTGTTTCCGCTGTGTTGTGCAAAGAGTTTTGAGTGTGGGTTGCTATATCAACCTTTAATACTAAAGCTGTGGCGTCCGTATGTTGTGGGGCCCCGGCCGGACCCATATTATACTTTCATTACAGGGGAGGTGTTACACAGGGCATGAAGGAGTCATCGCAAAATGGCGATTCTGGGCCTAATACCCCAGTGTTCAAAAAAAGGGGGTCTTACAAAGGAAGCCTTCACATGGCTAGGAAGAAAAGTCGTTACACTTGAAGAATGCTTCGGAGCCATGGATTCCTAGTCGGCTGGAAAGCACCGCAGTGGCTTCGCCTTCCCAACGCTACCCTTAGATTGTGAACAGGAACTCCGTAGCTCCACCGGTGGCCAGCTCCTCTCCTCCTCCTCCTCCTTCTTACTCTCTCTCTCTCTAGGATTTTAGAAAGATGAAGGCCCAAATCAAAAATAAGGATTTCTTCCTCATCCTCGGCCTTAAGGAAGCAGGGAGGAACCTCAGCCATTGGATCCCAGCTGAGGAAATGGACGACCACGATTTTGCCACAAAAGGCTAAATTTTGCCTGACAGGTCCTGTGACACGCCCGTGTCACAGGATGTGTACCTTAAGCGGTACACAACCGACTCATCCAGACCAGTACAGGGCCATGTGAAATGCCCGTGTCACTGGCCGTGTCACCTGACATGCCTTCAGACACGCCCGTGTCTATGGCCATATACTTCAGGCTGCACAAAACCAACTTCAACCCGAGCGGGACACGGCCAGTGACACGCCCGTGTCATAGGTCGTGTACCCAAAGGAACACCCGTGTCGTGCCAGTGTTCACCAGGCCTCAATGCCTTGGGTGTAAGACCCCTCCCTCCCCCTTACCAAGGAGGGCTACCGGGTCTTATGCCCAGAACCGATGTCTTACGGTGGCACTAACGCACAGGTCAGTCGACACCGCAACACGTCGATCCTGCCGGCTAGTACGATCATTTAACCTGTAGGCCAATATGAGAAGAAGAAGTAAAACAGTATATTAATCCACTAGTTCACAAGTCACATAGTACAATCATATATATGAAATGAAAAGTACATCAATATAGTCCACAGAAGAGTACAAAAAAGAAAAGAGTAATAAGGGCTTATTCCCAGTACATCAAATCCACTCTCTCTCAAAATAAAAGCGGAAGCTACACTAGTACATCAGAACTCGTCCCACCTGAGGATGCACAGTAGTGGTAGTAGCCTGTTGAAGCGGTATCTGCTCCTCAAGTCCTGCCTCCTTGATGTGCTGGTGCTCCATCTCCACGGGCTCCTAAAAATAGTATGGTCACCGACCATTAGTCAAAAAGACTAAGTCGTTTCCTCCGTACCTCGCCCCGCAGCTCCTAGGCACCGAGCGGAGGGACGAAGCGGAGGACAACTAGGGATAGCAAAAGTGGAAGCAGGTGACAGGAACTAACTAGCAGTTGTAATTAGTAACATTGTTCTACTCTAGCAGTTCTAAATGTAGTACAAGTTAGTAAGAGGAGTATAGTAAAGGAAGTAAAGAACAGCAGTAAGAGCAAGTAAATAAACTATTCTACCACTATACTATCATCACAAAAGTACCCTAACTTATATAAATGCCCATACAAATATATAAGTTAGGATTTCCAAGAAATTTAACTTATCATATAAAAGAGCCCATACTAATTTATATGATAAGGATCTATGAAGCGTATGACCTAATATGAATGGTTGTTATGATGCAATTTTATGCACAGGCAAGTGTAACTCACACACAACGACTCTGTGATCACAGACCTTTAGTTCCCACTTTTTGAGAGCTAGCATCACTCTCGGGTACCACCGCTGTTGCTATGGCAGCAGCGGAGCGGCCGTCTCCGCTTCTAGGCCGGTATGCACACTACCAAGCCTTAGACCCCTCTCATACGCCTCTGTACACGTCCAAGGTGAACTCTAGAGTCTCGCGTACGTACTTTGCTGACAACCCGTCAGTCTTGTTGGGTCGGCTGTGCGTTATCGGGGGTCGTCCTCCAGACTGCAGTGTAAAACAACCCACTGGCCCCTCTAACCCTCACAACCGCCTGGTGCACCGTACTGCCATCGGTGTGACGAACGTCCAGTACCGCATGCCCCGCCACTAAATTTATGCACATGCAAGTATTTTATTCCGAGTCTTCCGCTCGCAAGACCAAACCCATCCTGAAAACCCTCAAACCCAACCCGGGTGAGAACGCACATTAGTGCCTTTATACCAATTCCCTCAAACCCTACACGGGTGAGCATATATCATGAAACTCTCCAACCCTACACGGGTGAGAAGGTACAACAAATGTCTTAACCTATTAGACTACTCTTGTCTACGGGTTATTATACTTAATGATTTAAGGTTAATCCCAGGACTGCCCCCGGTATTCCCTGTGAAGGGCTCTCAAGGGGCACTAGGAACTGTGTTGGGATTACGCCCAACGTTCCCTTTCCCAAGGATATTTACTTTAGTTGATGGCTACCCATGTTTCACCCCAGCTCTCTTTGTTGCTCTGGAACAACCCTAGTGACTTAAGATGTTACCGGGAAACCGACGGTCTTCCGTCGACCTCCACTCCGGTTGCTAACTAAAGACTTGCGCTTTTAATCCGGTCACTACGACAATACTACCCACCAGGGGTTATTCATATTACACTCCCTTATTTCTTCCGATAATCAATCCTCTGGTAATCCCCTAAAGTATGCCCTATTTATGCTATATGCAGACCATGTCCTATTATTACCCTAAAAATGGAATCTTCCAATACTTAAGGCATCTTGCCCCTAAATATTTATCCTAGGGTGGTATGGGCTAAGGGAACTATCCTATGGATTCTCATAATTTTCCTTGGCCAAATAATCTCTTAATTAAATCTTTTAAATTAATTACTAGGTCACTTTACACATGAAATAGTATGATTTAAAATCCACTAACCTAGGTAATTTTTCTTGAGTTGTATCTTGATAAAATATTTCTGTCTACAGGGTTTCATAATTTTCCTTTGATTATTTATACTAATTCATTAATTAATACCAAATCTACATAATTTCCATTTTCCAAATGAAGTACAAGGAATATGTAATCCAAAATTCCAGGAAACTTACAGAACATATAAAACATTAATTTATGACTATTGGCAGAGTTTCATCAACTTTTATATTGTAATGTCCTAACAATTCCCATTCTTACATATTTACCAAAATGCCATTATATTAATTTAAAACTAATCAGTACACCCACAAATTCTGAAATAATTATGCAAGACTAATAATACAATTATACAACACTAGGAATATTTCCAAAGTTTTCTGATGTGTATATCCATCAATACAAGAATAAATGAAATAAGGGTAAAATGGGCATTTCAAGGTATTTTACTCAAGAAGTTCTTCAAACAGAAATATCAAATTTTTCCTAAGTCAAATATAACCTTCATTTCAACTTGGCAAAGTTTGAGGATTTTTACTTGAGGAAAACCTATTTTTCAAATTTATTTTGAAAAGGACATATATTTTTACAAATTCCAATTAATGGGATTTTTGATTCCAAAAATCCCATAATTAATCTGAGGGGTGAAATTTACCCTAATGAACCACTGGAATCAAATCCATGATTTTTGAATGCCCCCATTAGGCTGAATGAACAATATTTACATTATTGCAATTGGCACACCAAGGCAATATATACACCAACACATGCAAGTGGATTTTCCAACATGCAGTGATCCAAATGTGCTGAAATTTGTATCATGCACCAAAGATGTCCCCAAGGACGTACCACCAAAATTTGGGGTCATGAGGAGTCATATAACTCCAAATATTTCATTAATTTAGTTTTTTGTAATTATGACGAAAACTATAGAAAACATTATTTCAAAAATTCCCCATTTTTGGCTGGGGCTAAGTATCACTTAATCATGCAGGTATCCAAAATTTGGGGCCATGGTGATTGCTGGTTTGACTTGGGCATCCAAATGAATTTCTGACCTAGTCTAGGACCAGTCCTAGGAGAAATGTCCTACAGGACAGAATACTAGACCAAAGTTAATGATTAAGATGTCAAATTAAAGGTAACAGGTACGCTACATTTTTCATGCAGGTATCAGTTTCTGGAAATTCCTCTAAGAGGCCTAAACATGGCACGCAAGGTCACTAAATAAGTGTGACATAATTTTACTATTCATAATGATTAAAATTTAACTTATATTTAAATCTCTGCACGAATCCTAAAGTATATATGAACGGGATCCGGTCATCTTCTCCACCCGTCCGATGGCTGAGATTGAGCCGACCTGGGCGATGTTTGCTGGCGGTTTCCGGCCAGCTGAGGCGGCGCCACCCCCGGCCAACGGTGCCATCACCTTCACGGTGGTGGTGGCTATCGTTTCCCGGTGATGGGGCGGCGGGAGACGGCGTCGACGGCGATCCCGAGCGGTTTCTAAAGCTTGGAAAAATCTCACTTTTCTCCCTTGGCATCAGGCTCAGTTGAGCCCGATATCTCACCTAATCGATCTAGGTATTGGAGCATGCGTTCCGCGCTTCTTAGTTTGAGAATAACAAATCCCGGATGTATTTGATCTTGGTATATGTTTTCAATGTGCAGGGACAACAGCATTTTTATGTACCAAAGAAAGGCTGAGCATGGCATTGATGAAAAGGAAAAACGTGCTATCACTGGCGATAACGCTACCGCGGGCGATAGCCTAATCAGTTCCTGCTGACGTCAGCCTTAATCCGCACGTTGCCGCGCACGAAGTCAGTCACGATCAGCGATATCGTCGGGCGATACCGATGTCGCCGCGTGATATCCCACGATCGTCATGTTCTCCGCTCAGATCTGAAAATCAGCGCGACGTGTGCCACGTGTCAAGCAACGGAGAGCTATCCCTATCGCGGGGCGTTATCGCTACCGTCGGCGATAGCGTGAAATGATATATACGGCCAAAACTTTCAGGGAAGAGTTACACTACACAGAGATTTGTTTTCCCAGAGAATTTTCAGGGCCTTCATCTCCGTTTCCAGACGAACTCCCTTGGTCCGTTGAAATCTCAAGAGCGAAGGAGATACGACCGTGTGTTCAAGATTGGAGATCTTCTTGTTGGATCATCATCATCTTCAGAGCTCGTGATTTTGAGGGAGTTTTTAAGTTTTACTATTGTACTTTTATTTTCATCTTTTATCTTTGTAATTGGGTAGGGAAAATCACCACCTTGTGTGTGGTGTCTAAGTCCGTGTGTGGCTTAGGGGCAAATCACCACCTTGTGTGTGGTGTCTAGGTCCGTGTGAGGCTTAGGAGTAAATCGCAGCGAGTTGTGCAGCGTCTACATCATAGGTTTGATCTAGGGGGAGGCTAGTAGGCATATCGAGGGAGATATTGACTATAGCCTACCGGTTCTTGGGAGAAGGATCGGTGAAAAAAAACTAAAAACTATTATCGTTGTAAGCCTTGATTTCAAGCTTTATTGGAATCATTTTACATATTCATTTTGAAGAAGTATAATCTTGTTATTCATTTCATTGATCTGTCTCATTTATAGTAGCTAGTCTTTTATTTTATAAAAAGTTAAAAATTTTTAAAGAGCCCTTATTCACCCCCCCCCCCCTCTAAGGGCGCCATAAAATCCTACAAGTGGTATCAGAGGTTGGTTATTCCTAATACGGTTTCACCACCAGGAATTATGGTGCAGCATGACCATGCATTCTCTGAGGGGCAAGGAATTAGCAGACCTCCATTATTCACTAGATCTGACTATAATTACTGGAAAACTAGGATGAAGTGTTTTCTTATTTCTCTTGATATTGAGGTTTGGAATATGGTAGAGACTAATTATGTTCATCCCACTTATACAGTAGGCAATGTAGAAATGGAAAAACCAAAAGATAAATGGGATGATCAAGATAAACAAAGATGCAAAAATAATGCAAAAGCCATGAATGCATTATTTTGTGCATTAGATAGGACTGAATTTAATAGAACGTGTGCTTGTAGTAATGCTTATGAGATTTGGAATTTACTTGAAGTAACTCATGAAGGTACCTCGCAGGAGAAGGACTCGAAGCTGTTTCAACTTGAATCGGAATTTGAAAAGTTTAGGATGGAAGTGGATGAGGACGTAGACTCAATGTACACCAGATTCACCAAGATAGTGAATGACTCAAAAGTGCTTGGAAAAAATTTCTCAAATGGTGATTTGGTGAGAAAACTTCTTAGATCTCTCCCCCCTAAGTTTAATCCCAAAGTGACGGCTATTTCTGAATCTCATGATCTTAAATCTCTGAATATTGAAAGCCTGATTGGGAACTTGAAAACTCATGAAGTTGAATTAAAAATTCAACAACAAGAGTACATGGAGCCTAAGAAGAATGGGTTGGCTCTAAGATCTAAGAAAGAAGAATGCAGTAATTCTGAGGATGAAGAAGATGATGAGGAGAGTCTTTTTGTAAGAAAGTTTAAAAAATTTATGAGAAATCCGGAGAGGAGAAATGCTTTAAAAAAGTATTTTAAGAAGGAGACGTTTAGAAAGAAAAAACAAAAGGATGACAACGATGAGGAGGAAGAGAGACCCCCACCGGAGTGCTATCATTGCAGGAAGTTAGGACACATTCGAAGCAAGTGTCCAAAGTACTTGAAAGAACTTAAGGAAAAGAAGCACAAAGGGAAGAAGAAGGTCCTGAAGGCTGAAACATGGGATGATACTACTTCTGATGGTGCAAGCAGTTCAAGCTCAAGCGAGGAGGAGGAGGCCAATATGTGCCTAATGGGAAAAAGCATCACATCTGATGACGAGTGCAGTGTCCAAAGCGACACTGAGGTAACTCCTCCAACTTATGATGAATTATTTTCTGAATTTTTAAATACTTGCAAATATCTTGAAAAAAGCTTAAAAGATAATGATATTCTTAAAACTGAAAATAAAGTTTTAATTAAAGAAAACAAAAAATTGTTAAATGAAAATAAGACTATTGGAAAAGAAAAAGTCTCTTGCCAAGAGTGTGATCACTTTATGGGAAGAATAAAAGAGCTTGAAGAATCTCTCTCCAAATCTCATTCAGAGATAAAAATTCTAAATAAAAAGAATGAGATTTTAGAGAGAGATCTGAAATCCTCTATTTCCAAAGTGCATGAAGGAAAGAAAGCTTTTGAACGTAGATGTGTAAATCTAGTATCCGAGAATAATGAAATGAGAAAGCAGATTCATGACCTAACACTAGCCATGAAAAAATTTGGATTGGGCCAAAGATCACTGGATATGATCTTAGGTTACCAATGTCACGGATCTGGAAGATTTGGACTCGGATACACGACTGGAAGCTATCGCCCGGCGATAGGTACTACCGCCGGCGATAGCGAGAAATCCAGAAAGTCAAATTTTAAAAATTATGATAATAGTAAATTAACTGATACTACCTTTTCTCACAGTAAAAGTCCAGAGAAGTTATATTCTTCTTGCTACATTACATGTGCCAAATGCAATAGATTTGGTCACACCACGGACTCGTGCTGGAAGAAAGGAAAAAGTAAAATTAAGCAAATCTGGATGCCTAAGGCCTCTACCTATATTATGGTTGGAACCACTTGGGTAGCCAGATCTTCACTCACATCCTCTTTCTAGGTGTGTTGGCAGGCTAAGGACAAAGAAGACGTGTGGTACTTGGACTCAGGTTGTTCAAAGCACATGACAGGCAATAAAGAGAAGTTTCTTAGCCTGGAGATGAAGAAAGGAGGAGTCGTTACATTTGGAGATAATGGAAAAGGAAAAATCATCGGCATCGGTGTTGTGGGTAACGAAAGTTTTTCAATTTCAAATGTTTTTTTAGTAGAAGGTTTAAAACATAATTTGATTTCTATTAGCCAACTATGTGATAAGGGTTTAAATGTTTTGTTTGAATCTTCTACAAATTTATGCAAAATTATTGATTCCAAAACAAATGAAACTGTTTTCACCGCCCCTAGATGTCATAACGTATATATGATTAAATTTAATGATTTTTCAAATTCTACTTTAAAATGTTTTCTATCAAAAAATGATGAGTTAGAATTATGGCATAGGCGACTTGGACATACTAGTGCAAAGTTAATTAAAAAACTTTCAAAAGATAAATTAATCAAAGGTTTACCATTGCTAGATGGAAATTTGTCTTCATTATGTGAGCCTTATCAAAAAGGGAAATTTACAAAATCATCTTTTAAAAGTAAAAATATTATTTCTACAACTAGGCCACTCCAATTAATTCATATGGATTTATTTGGGCCAATCACTATTTCTAGCTTAGGAGGTAGAAAGTATACATTTGTATTGATTGATGATTATTCACGTTTTAGTTGGACTTTATTTCTAACCTCAAAATCCGAGGCGTTTTCAGAATTTTCTAAATTATGTTTGCGTATTCAAAATGAATTTGAGTTAAAAATTAAACGCATACGTTCGGATCATGGAGGGGAATTTGAAAATGAAAAGTTTATTTCTTTTTGTACGGAGTTAGGAATTAAACATGAATTTTCCGCTCCACGCACACCACAGCAAAATGGTGTAGTGGAGAGGAAAAATAGGACTCTTCAAGAGCTAGCCCGTACGATGTTATCTGAATTTTCTTTACCAAAATCTTTTTGGGCTGAAGCTGTGAGTACTGCATGTTATGTAATTAATAGAGTAATGCTTCACCCTATTTTAAAAGTAACTCCTTATGAATTAATTTTTAATAAAAAACCAAATGTTTCTTATTTCAAAGTTTTTGGGTGTAAATGTTTTATTTTAAATTCTAAAGATTCCTTAGGAAAATTTGATGAAAAATGCGATGAAGGAGTTTTCATTGGGTATTCTTCAACTAGTAAAGCTTATAGAATTTTTAATAAACGAACGAAAATAGTTGAAGAATCTATTCATGTTAGGTTTGATGAGTTTGCTCCATGTGTAGATAAGAAAACTACAGGAAAAGAAGATACACCCCTACCTTTGATGGAAAATGATGATGAAGAACATGAAAGGAATGAAGAAGGAAAAGAAGAAGAAGAAAAAGAACAACATGTCCCTCCAAGGGAATTGATATTTTCAAAGGATCATCCGAAGGAGCTTATTATTGGAGATCCACAAAAAGGGGTAAGTACTCGTTCTTCTTTACATGTTTTATTTTCAAACCTTTGCTTTGTCTCTGAAATAGAACCAAAAGATGTTTCCACCGCTTTAAATGATGAATTTTGGTTTTTAGCTATGAACGAAGAACTTAATCAATTTGAACGTAATAAGGTTTGGAATCTTGTAGAACGACCCAAAAATCATCCTGTAGTTGGAGTAAAGTGGATTTTTAAAAATAAATTGGATAGTGATTCTAGAATTGTTAGAAATAAAGCCAGATTAGCTGCAAAAGGTTATGCACAAATTGAAGGGGTAGACTATGATGAAACTTTTGCACCCGTTGCTAGTCTAGAAGAGGTTAGGATATTTCTTGCATTTGCTTGCTTTAAAAGATTTAAATTATATCAAATGGATGTCAAAACTGCATTTTTAAACGGGTATATAAAAGAAGAGGTTTATGTAGAACAACCCCCTGGCTTTATTAATGAAAAATATCCAAATCATGTTTATAAATTAGATAAAGCTCTTTATGGGTTAAAACAAGCGCCTCGTGCTTGGTATGATCGTTTAACTCAATACTTATTAAAGCACGATTATAAAATGGGAAGTGCCGATTCTACACTCTTCATTAAGCAAATTGATCATGATTTAGTTATTTTGCAAATTTATGTTGATGATATAATTTTTGGAGCCACTAATGAAGAGTTATGCAATGAAGTAGTTCAAATTATGAAAAATGAATTTGAAATGAGCATGGTAGGAGAACTTTCATATTTTCTAGGTTTTCAAATTACGCAAAAACATGATTGTATTTTTATTTGCCAATCCAAGTATATTCATGATATGTTAAAAAGATTTGGATTTGATAACCTTAAACATGCAAATACTCCTATGAGCGCTTCATTGAAATTGGGAAAAGATGAAAGTGGTAGTTCAATTGACCAAACCCTTTATAGAAGTATGATTGGGTCTTTATTATATTTAACTTCTTCTAGACCCGATATTATGTTCGCCGTTTGTTTATGTGCTAGGTTTCAAGCTAATCCAAAAGAATCACATTTAAAAGCGGTGAAACGTATTTTTAGGTACCTTATAGGAACATCTAAACTAGGCTTATGGTATCCTCATAATGACTCTTTTATTTTACATGGATATTCTGATTCTGATTATGCGGGGTGTTCATTAGATCGAAAAGCACAAGTGGCACTTGTCACTTTATCGACCCAACACTTATTTCTTGGTCGAGTAGGAAACAGAATTCTGTTGCCCTCTCCACTACTGAGGCCGAATATATTGCACTTGGTAGTTGTTGTGCTCAAGCACTTTGGATGACACAAACACTAGAAGATTTTGGCGTATACCAAAATAATGTTGAATTAAAATGTGATAGCAAAAGTGCTATCGATTTAACGAACAATCCCGTACTACATTCTAGATCCAAACACATAGATGTTCGTTATCATTTTATTAGGGATCACATAAAGAAAGGACATATTAAAATAAATTTTATTGGTACCGATTCTCAAATAGCAGATATTTTCACAAAACCACTTAATGATTCACGCTTTTCAATGCTAAGACTAGAACTTGGAATCTTAGAATTATAAATAACATTTAAGAAGTGGTTAACACATAAACCATAACATAAAACTAGGCAACACATAGGATAACACTGAAACAGAGAGTACAAACAACAGAACCACAAATTAAAAGAGTTTCACTATCGCCGGGCGACAGCACTATCGCCGGCGATATCACAGATACATTAAACCACAAAATATTACATCACTGATCATCAAAAATCATTCATCCATGTTCTCTTCAGCAGACACATTCACATCTTCACTGGAAGTCGGAGTTGGTTCTCTAGGCCTTCGCGTCCGCCTTATCGAATGTTGTGGAGGATCCTCGACTGGACTCCCCCATTCTCGTTCTTCTTCCGGAGTTGGCTTTAGTTTCAGTCCCTTTACCAGAAATTTCATGAATTTGTGAAAACCAGAATGACTACGCCTTTGTTCCTCTTTCATCTCCTCCACAGTCTCTCTTAGGTCCTCAATAGATTCACGCAAAGAACCTCCTCTTTGGAGTGGTTGTCTTGATGACGAGGCAGCCCTAGGAGATGGACCTCTAGCTGGTTCTACGGTATGTATCGCCGGGATACAATCATCAATGTAGAACTCCTGATCTATCCAATCATATTTTTGATATACTATCCTTTGAATAACACTTCCTAAAGGAAGTGTATTCAGTTTCCTCCTAAGGGGATGCTTCATTTTATATGTATATCGTATGATGGATAACACAAAATCGGCCACGTCAAACTTGACTCTCTCTAATACATAATACGTCACTAAGCTCAATTGAGCCGTGATCTTCTTTGTGTCACCGGACTTCAACATAACCGTGTTTCTTAATATGTCTTGAATCACAAATGCGTCGCGAGAGAGTGATGAGATGTCTTGTATCAAACTCCTATTTTCCTTTCCATGAAGGACTTGGTTCAATATACTCCAATCACGATCCTTACGGTAATTCTCTACTATATCAATAAAATGATCCTCACAAGTGGCAAGACTATATTCTCGTCTCAAATCAGCATGAGTAATATCTATTTGAGCTCCTTGGATTCGAGACCTTACCCCTCCATTCAACCCCGTATATTTAGGGTCTTCCAAATTATTATAAAAATCCCTTACGAAGATGGAGCTAAAAGTGTTCGGTACAATGAGAGACATTATACCTGACTCAACAAGTAGTTCATAGATATGTGGTGGCAGTGATTCATCCAAAAGTTTCGCGATCCCAACTGACGCATTCTCAATTCCGGGTATGTTTGAAATGATGCATGAGGATTGCGGCTGGTACTCTTTCTTGCACGGGATGATGATGCCATTTCCTGAAAACATAATTAAAATATCGTGTTAACAAAAAAAAAATAAATTTTCAAAGTTTTTTTCTGTCGCCGGCGATAGTACTAACGCCGGGCGATAGTAGAAAAACTTCTTTCTTTTTGAAATGACCGGTCGATTTCCTCTCCTAGGTTCAGAAAAATTACTAAACTTCCACACATCTCACAGATCTATAACCTATAACTCGTTTTTTGAAAGGATTTTGCATCAAAATGGTATGTTCTTCAAAAATTTTTCTCTTAACAAAATCCATGACCAAAATCAAATTTTTTTCCTAGATCTATCTCCTTTCATGCTATAGATTGCAGATCTATATTTTTTTTGAAGAAAAACATCACCATAAAGAGGGATCTAAGCCTTACCTTTTGGAGTTTTGAGGGTTTCCGCTGAAGAAGACAATGCCAAACAGCCCAGGGTCGGTCAAAGCAGGAAATGAGTAAGCCCCCTTCGGTTTTTTTTTCGCCTTTAATATCAAAACCGCTATCGCCGCGCGGTATCGCTACCGCGGGCGATAGTGTATTTTCTTTTAGCAACTTTCCAAAAATTCTGCCAATTTTTTTTAAAACCTGTTTCTAGTATTATCGTAAAGTTTTGGATGCTTATCAGAATACAATACATAGTACCTGTGTGATCATTAGTTTATCAGTTGTTTGAACATTGTTTTTAACTTGTCGTGCTCTTGATATCTACCTGTATCATTGATGACTGGAACTTGAATAGACTTGTTTCCGTATGCCTCTAAGTATGAGTAATATTTTATGCTTGATAATGTGCTCACACTTACACGAGCTGATATTTACACATCCTTAAGTTTCTTCTTACATGCTATTGCTTTGTTTCAAATATTCGCATACAACGCTAACATTTTCATTTATGACTCATTCACATTGATTTTCCAAACTGATGGCCATTTTGAAAAACCTTTTTTTTTGGGGTTTGCAATACAAGTGAATTCGGAGTCCTAAGTCAAAGTTTCTTACAAAAAAGAATGCAAAATATTTTAAAAAAAAAACACTATTCCATGACTAGGATACTCCAATCAAGCTCTACTCACCCTCCTGATAAGTCTTAATGAGCATTGTGAGGTTGAGCACCTTGACAAGGATTGTAAAGTGTCTTGTGCAAACCCACTAGGCCATTGTTTTAAAAAGAAAAATCTTTATGACATGAGCTTATCTATGTAACGGTGTTAGTTTCTTGTATCCATATCTTGCAAACCTTCCTGTAACATTATTTCTTAAGGAATATGTATACTAAATCACTCTTCACATGTACACAACATTATCACTTATAAAATTTCTTCTCATGAGAATTGGACCGGTCACAGTTCGTCTCTTCCATTTCATCAATTTTCCTGTTTTCGATATCTTCACCTGACAATTTTTCACTGTTTCAATTCAACTCTTAAATTAATTTTTTCCATAGCCTACATTTTTTTTTGATAAACTTCCAAATCTTCAGGTAACACTATTCCATGGTTTTTTCTGTCTCTATCATACTACTCGTGTTTCTCCACTCTATTTCTACTCACTCAGCTTCTTTCAGCTTCCGCATCTCCACCTCGTTTTCTTTCCACCATCTTTTGCTAATACCAAAAGGGGGAGATTCAGTACGAAATAAATTGATTAGTATATTTAGGGGGAGTACCTATTTCTTTTTTTTTGAATAGGGGGACAATGTAGGGGGAGCCACATTTATTACATGAGGAGTTTATTATAATTAGTTATGCACTTTGATTCATATTGATTATTAAAATTGTTTCACATTCTCCTGATCTCATGCAATTTCTTTCTTAGTGGATTTGTTATTATCAAAAGGGGGAGATTGTTGGAGCATGCGTTCCGCGCTTCTTAGTTTGAGAATAACAAATCCCGGATGTATTTGATCTTGGTATGTGTTTTCAATGTGCAGGGACAACAACATTTTTATGTACCAAAGAAAGGCTGAGCATGGCATTGATGAAAAGGAAAAACGTGCTATCACTGGCGATAACGCTACCGCGGGCGATAGCCTAATCAGTTCCTGCTGACGTCAGCCTTAATCCGCACGTTGCCGCGCACGAAGTCAGTCACGATCAGCGATATCGCCGGGCGATACCGATGTCGCCGCGCGATATCCCACGATCGTCACGTTCTCCGCTCAGATATGAAAATCAGCGCGACGTGTGCCACGTGTCAAGCAACGGAGAGCTATCCCTATCGCGGGGCGTTACCTCCACCGCCGGAGATAGCGTGAAATGATATATACGGCCAAAAATTTCAGGGAAGAGTTACACTACACAGAGATTTGTTTTCCCAGAGAATTTTCAGGGCCTTCATCTCCGTTTCCAGACGAACTCCCTTGGTCCGTTGAAATCTCAAGAGCGAAGGAGATACGACCGTGTGTTCAAGATTGGAGATCTTCTTGTTGGATCATCATCATCTTCAGAGCTCGTGATTTTGAGGGAGTTTTTAAGTTTTACTATTGTACTTTTTTTTCATCTTTTATCTTTGTAATTGGGTAGGGAAAATCACCACCTTGTGTGTGGTGTCTAAGTCCGTGTGTGGCTTAGGGGCAAATCACCACCTTGTGTGTGGTGTCTAGGTCCGTGTGAGGCTTAGGAGTAAATCGCAGCGAGTTGTGCAGCGTCTAGATCATAGGTTTGATCTAGGGGGAGGCTAGTAGGCTTATCGAGGGAGATATTGACTATAGCCTACCGGTTCTTGGGAGAAGGATCGGTGAAAAAAAAAAACTAAAAACTATTATCGTTGTAAGCCTTGATTTCAAGCTTTATTGGAATCATTTTACATATTCATTTTGAAGAAGTATAATCTTGTTATTCATTTCATTGATCTGTCTCATTTATAGTAGCTAGTCTTTTATTTTATAAAAAGTTAAAAATTTTTAAAGAGCCCTTATTCACCCCCCCCCCTCTAAGGGCGCCACAAGATCCTGTTAAATTTTCTCAACGTGGTCAGCAAGATAGCCCAAACACCAAATTAATATCTTCGGAACTACCCAGTTCGCACGCTGAACCTGCGGAAAACCCAAGGACTAGAGGTTGCACCCAACAAAACAATGGAAGCACAAGAAGGTCTTATTATGCATTCACTTCTTTACAATCCGAGGCATACATAGCGAGACATGATTTCGCTAGTATTACAGCTGTAAACAGAAAGAACCAAAAAACAAGCCGGGCGGACAGCACTCCAGTCCGCCGAGACCGCGAGGTCGCCGAGACCGCCGAGACCGCTGAGCTCGCCCAAGCTATGCTGCAATCCGCCGAATACCACGGAGTCCGCCGAGACCGCGAGGTCGCGCGGACAGACCGTTATTCGCCTCCTGCTGAACCCGAACTGAGGAACTCCCCTACCCGCCTGAAGCCGGCGGACAGGTTATTGAAGCTGGGAAAGTTGAAACAGAACTGACAAGCCGCAGAGCGACCTCCTGCTGAGTCCGCAGAGACCGCACACTTCCAAGCACTGACCGAAGTCACAGCCAAACTCCTGGCTCCTTGAAGTTATCCGCGCGACCTGCACACAGCAAACCGTCAGCCTGAAACAATCCGCGCGGACTGGAAAACACAGACCGCAGCACTCGCCCAACCCAATTTACTGTTCACTCACGTTACTTAGGTTACTGTAGATTTGCCAGGGGGGTCCTATTTATAGGCCAGGTGAGGAGTGTGGTCACCGCCCAAGAGATAGCGACACCGCCCCAGTCCGCGCGAACACAAACGACCGTCCGCTCAGTCCGCGAGGACTTGGCCAGTCACCAAGGAAAAACCGCCAGGAGCAAGGCAACCATTGACGAACCCTCTCCAGTCCACCCAAGCTAAGCGGACAATGCACCAGCCCGCAAAGCTCCAACTGCTTCAGGACAGCACCCTCTTCAATGGCAGTCCGCACAAACCCGAGGCAGTCCGCAAGACTCACACCTCAATCCGCCACAAGTCCACGACCAAAGGCAAACAGCAACAGTCCGCCCGGTCACAGCGGACTTCGCGGATACGGCGGACACCATGAACTTGACACCAAGTGTGACCAATTCCAAAACCATCAAGGGCCAGTGCGAGCATGGCGGACACAAAGTCCCGTCCGCCAAACACCCTAGCACAGACCGCAACCAGTCCGCGAGCTCCTCGCACTTGTCCAACGCAGTAGCACCAAGCCGGACTCCAAACACCAGTCCGCCAACCGGTCTCCACAGCAAGACCTGCTGTAACACCTGAGCTCGACAAGGCCTCAGCCAAGCTCAAGGCCCAGTCCGCAACAGCCCCAACCGCGGACACACCAGTCCGCAAGGCTTCCCGCGAACTCGAACCAACTCGCCAACAGCGCAAGCTTGCACCCGCGACCACTGAGGAAAGCATCAGTCCGCAAGCCTCTCTATCCGCAGATACCAGGCCGCACCAAACCGCGGACTCCATGCAACAACCCGCTCAGAACACAGCCGGCTTCCACCAGACTTTTCACCAGGCCGCAACCTCAGTCCGCCCAGTCCGCCCAGTCCGCCAAAGCTGTCCGCACAGGCCGCGCGGCCTGTCCCGTCACCCACTCCCACTTCACAAATTTCAACACTCCCCCTTGAAGTGAGAAGTGGTGACCAAGCCCAGCAAGCTGCGCAAGCGTTCAAAGGGACCCTTCGACAGCGGCTTCGTGAAGATGTCAGCAAGATTATCTTCACTCCGAACATGCCCGACCAACAGAGACCCCTTCAACACCTTCTCCCTGATGAAGTGGTGATCAATCTCTATATGCTTGGTCCTGGCGTGACACACTGGATTGTTTACCAGTTTGAGAGCACTCTCATTGTCACCCCGGAGTAAAGTAGGCCCTTGCACTTCTTCATGAACATCCTCTATAAGCCTCCTCAACCAAACGGCTTCCCGAGCAGCCAAGGCCGAAGCCTTATACTCCGCCTCCGTGGTTGAAACCGACATCGAGTCCTGCTTCTTGCTACACCACGAGATGCTAGCTGAACCGCAAGTGAACACATAACCAGAAGTAGACCTTCGATCATCCGAATCACCGCCATAGTCAGCATCCGTGTACCCGAGCAACGCAAACTCCGCATCCCTTCCATAGAGAAGTCCCATCTCAGAAGTCACCTTGACATACTTCAGAATTCCCTTTGCCGCCAACAGATGAGATTGCCTTGGTTCAGCCATATACCGACTTACTCGGCCAACAGCATAAGCTATATCCGGCCTTGTAATCGTCAGATAGATCAAGCTCCCAACAAGAGCCCTGAACACCAAGGGATCATTAAGCACCCTTCCCTCATCTCGTCGAAGCTTCAGCCCAGGTTCCAGTGGAGTAGAGCACTTCTTCCCTTCGCCCATGCCAAACCGCTTCACAATGCGATCAGCATACCCTTTCTGGCTAATGAGAACCCCGCACTCCTTCCTCTCCACTTCCAGACCAAGAAAGTGATGCAACTCTCCCAAGTCTTTCATCTCGAAGCGTATAGCAAGCTCTCCCCTGAGCCTTGCTACTTCCTCCTCCGAGTTCCCTGTGATGATCATATCATCCACATACAGCAGGACCAAGACTCTTAGCTCTCCCTTCTTCTTGACGAACAAGCTTGAGTCCGAGTTAGAAGCCAGGTATCCACAGAATTGCAAGTACTCTGCAATCTTCCCATACCACGCTCGAGGAGCTTGCTTCAACCCATAGAGAGCCTTCCTGAGTTTGCAGACATAGTCCGGATGCTTTTCAGAGACAAAACCAAGCGGCTGATCCATGAAGATATCCTTGTCAATCTCTCCGTAAAGAAAAGCATTCTTCACATCAAGTTGCCACAACCTCCATCCCTTGCTAGCAGCCAAGGCGATCACCACTCTTACAGATGTCATCTTCGCAACTGGACTGAATGTCTCCTCATAGTCTTCTCCATACTGTTGTGAGAATCCTCTTGCGACCAGGCGAGCCTTGAACCGATCAATGCTCCCATCAGCCTTCTTCTTCAACTTATACACCCATTTGCAAGTAACCGGAGTAACGCCATCAACCTTGGGCACAAGGTCCCAGGTTTCATTCTTCTTCAGAGCATCAATCTCTTCCTTCATGGCATCATCCCACTCCTTCACTCCAGTGGCCTCGTTGAAGTTTGCAGGCTCTCGCTCATCCAGAGGACCTGCAAAGAAGCAGGAGACAAAGCTCACTGCATTCCCATCACAGTACCGAGCCGGTGGCTTAACCACCCTCTTCGATCTCCGAAGACACGGCTCCTTGCTTACGGCTTCCGTTGCTTCTTCAGGCTCCACTCCTACCTGGGGCAAGCATTGAACAGTGCTCCCCCTGCTTCCTGAGCCAGAAGGCTCAGCCTCGGAGTTCGAAGCAACAGGAGCTGCTGGTGAAACAGCAAGCTCCTCTTCAAAGCCTTCAGCAGCCTCCACCGGTGCTTCCTCAATCTTGCTACTTCCGGTAACCTCCACCGAGCCACCTCCATATGACGTCAGCTCGTCAAAGACAACGTCTCTTGACACCACGAACTTCTTCGTCACAGGGTCCATGCACTTCCATCCCTTCTTCCGCTCATCATAGCCAACAAAGACAAGTTTCCTTGCCTACGCATCCAGCTTTGTCCGTGAAGCATCTGGGACATGCACGTAGCAAGTTGAACCGAACACCCTAAGGTGTCCAACACTCGGCTTCTCCTTCAGCAACAGCTCAATAGGAGTCTTCATGTTGATAGGGCTGAGTGGCATCCGGTTGATAACATAAGCAGCACAAGACATTCCCTCCGCCCAAAAGGACCTCGGGATATCTTTCGCATGCAGCCAGCATTTGCAGGTTTCCGTCAAATGACGGATCTTCCGCTCCGCTACCCCATTTTGTTGTGGAGTGTGAGCACAAGTAAGCTCTCGTTGGATCCCGTGCTTCCTGCAGAAGTTAGAAAACTCGGAAGAGACAAACTCCCCCCCGTTATCAGTTCTAAACTTCTTAATCCGCAAGCCAAGCCGGCCTTCTACCAACTCCTTGAACTCCACGAACAAACGGAAGGCTTCCGACTTCTCCTTTAAGAAGTACACCCAAGTATACCTTGAGTAGTCATCAACCAAGACAAGCATGTATTTGCTTCCACCAAGGCTGGCAGTAACAGTCGGTCCCATCAGGTCGCCATGAATACACTCCAATGGTTTCTTGCTCCTTGTTTGAGATTTATCAAACGGAAGGCGATGTGCCTTACCGTATTGACAGCCCGCACAAACATGCCCATCACCAAAGGAGGACAACATCGGCAACCCCTTCACCAGACTTCTACTAGCCATCGCCTTTAGCTTGTCCATGCCAACATGCCCCAGCCTCTCATGCCAGATAGCCACACTATCATTGGCTCTCATCCTATCAACATAGGCACTGGTGGAAAGAACAAACAAGTTCTTCACCCTCCTCCCAACATGAGCAACATCAGCCTTCATCCGCTGATACGTTGCGAAGGAACCTCACGTCTGTTGGCCCAAACAGAACGTGATACCCAGCGTCCACCGCATTGGTCACCGAGAAGAGGTTCTTCTTCATGCCCGACACGTGATACACACTCCTTAACGTGAGTGGCCCCTGATCACTACCCAAAGACACGACCCCCTCCTTCTCTACTGCATAAACAGTATTATCAGCAGTGATAATAGCTTCATTACCTGAGTAAGCCTGCATGGAGGTGAACTTCGACTTGTCTCCGGTGAGGTGATGACCACACCCGGAGTCGATGATCCACTCGCTGTTGAAGTCCTCAGCAGATAAGGCCCGGACACAAGTGCCCGTCATGAAAGCTCCTCCCCATTCTGCTTCTTCACTTCGCGAGCAAGCTTCCTCCTTTCCCGCAGCATGCCCAGGCTGCAGTTTGACCTTGCAGTCCCGCTTGAAGTGCCCTCGCTGATGACACCGGTAGCACTTCAGATTCTTCTTCCAGTCCTTAGTAGCATTGCTCCTCTCCGGCGGATATGAAGTTGAAGCCTCCTTCTCAACAGCGGCCTGCACCTTCTTCTTCTTCTTCCCTTCCCATCCCTTCTTCTTGCCTGAGAAGAGAGCCTCGCTGCCTTCCTGATTCAGATTCACTCCAGCCATCTGCCTTGCTAAGCTTTCCTGCGAGGCAAGCAGATTCTCCAGCTCCAGCAGAGACGGCTGAGTAGCCCACCCTTGAACAGATGTAACAAAGGCCACATACTCCTTCCGCAAGCCGCGGAAAATGTGTCTTTTCATCTTTGCCTCAGAGATAGGCTCATCAGGATCCAGTGCCGATAGCTCAGCACACAAGCTCTTCATCTTTAAGAAGTACCTGGAGATGGAAAGGTCTCCCTGAGTTGCCCTGGCCAACTCATTCTCCAGGAACTGAAGCCGCGCCACATTCTTCCTATTGAACAACTCATCAATGGTTGTCCAAATATCAGCAGCCGACTCACACCCAATGATGTGATCAAACAGTTCCGGAGAGACAGCACTCTTCAGAACGAACTCTGCCTTAGCATTAGTTCTTCTCCAGAGCCTCACCTGGTCAGCAGTACCGAAAGCAGCAGTAACTTCCTGTCTGTCGTCTCCACCGACAACTTCCCACAGCTCCTCTCCTAGAAGATAACTCTTCATGCACCACTTCCACTTTTTATAGTTAGTCGGCGTTAAGATTTCAATGCCCAGACCTCTTGCTAAGATTCCTTCCATTGCAATCACCTGTTGGTACCCTTCAGCAGCTCCGAGCAACAACACAGGTTGATCACCACTCAATCACTGAGTAACAACACTGGCTGACCTCCGCTCACGCAACTGAACCTCCGCAACCTCAGAAACCTGGCTCTGATACCATGTTAAATTTTCTCAACGTGGTCAGCAAGATAGCCCAAACACCAAATTAATATCTTCGGAACTACCCAGTTCGCACGCTGAACCTGCGGAAAACCCAAGGACTAGAGGTTGCACCCAACAAAACAATGGAAGCACAAGAAGGTCTTATTATGCATTCACTTCTTTACAATCCGAGGCATACATAGCGAGACATGATTTCGCTAGTATTACAGCTGTAAACAGAAAGAACCAAAAAACAAGCCGGGCGGACAGCACTCCAGTCCGCCGAGACCGCGAGGTCGCCGAGACCGCGAGGTCGCCGAGACCGCCGAGACCGCTGAGCTCGCCCAAGCTATGCTGCAATCCGCCGAATACCACGGAGTCCGCCGAGACCGCGAGGCCGCGCGGACAGACCGTTATTCGCCTCCTGCTGAACCCGAACTGAGAAACTCCCCTACCCGCCTGAAGCCGGCGGACAGGTTATTGAAGCTGGGAAAGTTGAAACAGAACTGACAAGCCGCAGAGAGACCTCTTGCTAAGTCCGCAGAGACCGCACACTTCCAAGCATTGACCGAAGTCACAGCCAAACTCCTGGCTCCTTGAAGTTATTCGCGCGACCTGCACACAGCAAACCGTCAGCCTGAAATAATCCGTGCGGACTGGAAAACACAGACCGCAGCACTCGCCCAACCCAATTTACTGTTCACTCACGTTACTTAGGTTACTGTAGATGTGCCAGGGGGGTCCTATTTATAGGCCAGGTGAGGAGTGTGGTCACCGCCCAAGAGATAGCGACACCGCCCCAGTCCGCGCGAACACAAACGACCGTCCGCTCAGTCTGCGAGGACTTGGCCAGTCACCAAGGAAAAACCACCAGGAGCAAGGCAACCATTGACGAACCCTCTCCAGTCCGCCCAAGCTAAGCGGACAATGCACCAGCCCGCAAAGCTCCAACTGCTTCAGGACAGCACCCTCTTCAATGGCAGTCCGCACCAACCCGAGGCAGTCCGCAAGACTCACACCTCAATCCGCCACAAGTCCACGACCAAAGGCAAACAACAACAGTCCGCCCGGTCACAGCGGACTTCGCGGATACGGCGGACACCATGAACTTGACACCAAGTGTGACCAAGTCCAAAACCATCAAGGGCCAGTGCGAGCATGGCGGACACAAAGTCCCTTCCGCCAAACACCCTAGCACAGACCGCAACCAGTCCGCGAGCTCCTCGCACTTGTCCAACGCAGTAGCACCAAGCCGGACTCCAAACACCAGTCCGCCAACCGGTCTCCACAGCAAGACCTGCTGTAACACCTGAGCTCGACAAGGCCTCAGCAAAGCTCAAGGCCCAGTCCGCAACAGCCCCAACCGCGGACACACCAGTCCGCAAGGCTTCCCGCGAACTCGAACCAACTCGCCAACAGCGCAAGCTTACACCCGCGACCACTGAGCAAAGCATCAGTCCGCAAGCCTCTCTATCCGCAGATACCAGGCCGCACCAAACCGCGGACTCCATGCAACAACCCGCTCAGAACACAGCCGGCTTCCACCAGACTTTTCACCAGGCCGCAACCTCAGTCCGCCCAGTCCGCCCAGTCTGCCAAAGCTGTCCGCACAGGCCGCGCGGCCTGTCCCGTCACCCACTCCCACTTCACAAATTTCAATAGATCCTACACTAGGATCCTAGTACGGGTAGAGGTGAGGTGAAACGAACCTGGATTGGGGCTTGGTTGCGGGTCAGGCGGCGGTTTGCCATGGTGGTGGTGCGCCGCGAGCTCCTCCCCAATTCCTTTATTCTCCATCATTTTCCATGTTCCAGCACTCGAATTCCACTCCTTTCCACCTCCTGAAGTTAATGGTGAGGTTATTTGGGGCTGAGGTGGTGAATATGGGGAGGTAAAATCAATGTGAGCTCGGTTTGACCTTTGGTTGCTCCGCCCATGCATGCCAGGTGGCTCTCAACCCCTAATTTCTGCTGGAATGATGAGAGGAAGTCGGCCAGCAGGTATTGGGCAGAGATTTGCAGCTGAAGGGGTGTCCATGTGGCCACCTTTCCTTCCATCCCCATTTCTCTCTCCTCTTTCTCTTACAATTCCATTTCTACCCCTTTGCATGCATTCTCTCTCCTGATTTAGAGGGGTAGGACTGGTCTTGTTCACTTGGGCTGGCCATGGGCCAAATTTGGTGGGTTGGTCCAAGGGAGGGTGGCTTGGTCTTCATTTCCCTCTTTTAGGTCAAATAGTTGACTATGTTGACCTTGAGTTGACTTGGTCAACCATGGTGGGTGGGCTGACTCCATTTGATGGTAATGAGCTTAGAGGCACCACCCAACTTGGGTTTGGTCAAGGGGGTGCCCTACTTAGGCTAATTTGGGCTTATGAGTGTGGGTTTGACCAAATTAGGCCCAAGGTTGACTTTGGTCAACTGGGGTCAAAGTGTTGACCTAGTGACATGCCCTAGGGTGCACTTAGATTGTTTTTAGGGTTAGGGCAATGTGGTGGGGTCATGGTGTGGTCTGGGTTCCTATTTAAGCTAGTTTGACCTAGTTTGACTTTGGTCCTATAGTGGGCCCCACATGGCTACAACCCACTACCTAGGGTCAGAGCTAGCTAGTTTCCCTAAAACCCACCCATGCCTAACCCAATCTAAGTTGAGGGGTCCAAAAGTAACATGGGATGTTACAAATTCCAATAAACAAGAAAATAATTTCGTCCCCGAAATTTAAGTTCGGGTCTACGAGGTTCTACTTGCAAGAATTTTTTTTTTGAGAAACTTTAAAACATAAATTGAAAGTACCTGATGCAAATAGCTCCGGGTTTTGCTCCAGCATCAGATCCCTCGGCTCCCAGGTGTGCTCCTCCCGTCCATGGTTGGACCACAGCACCTTCACAAGAGGGACATTCTTCTTCCGCAACACTCGGATGGCTGTATCGTCAATCCGGATCGGCTCCAATCTAGCTGATCTGTCAGGCTCTACCAGTCCGGCTGTAGTAGTAATGTGCTGCTCCGGCCGAAGGAGAGCTCTTCGCAAGGAAGAGACATGGAAGACGTCATGTAATGCACCCAACTCCGGTGGCAGCTGCAGTCGGTAAGCTAAGGGGCCGATCCGCTCCAGGATCAGGTATGGACCCATGTATCGTAGACAGAGCTTCTTGTTCCTCCGCACCCGAGAGACACCGTGTACTGGATGTATCTTCAAGAAAACTCTATCTCCAACCTGGAACTCCACCTTCCGGTGTCGAGCATCATAATACTTTGCCTGCCTGCTCTGGGCCTCTAGTAGCCGATCCCTGATCAAACGAATCTGAACCTCAGTATCCTCTATATAATCCGATCCAAGAGCCCTGGTATCCACATCCTGAACCCATGATAGCGGTGTCCGGCATCTCCTCCCATAAAGTGCCTCATATAGAGCCATCCGGATGCTAGCCTGGTGGCTGTTATTGTACGAGAACTCAATCAGCGGCAGCAGCCTCTCCCAAGGCTTCCCCGTATCCAATATGCATAGTCTGAGTAGGTCCTCCATGGTCCGGATGGTCCGCTCGCTCTGTCCGTCGGTCTGCAGATGGAAGGCGGTACTAAAAGTAAGCCGAGATCCCAAGTAAGCATGCACGGCCCTCCACTCGCTCGAAGTGAACCGACCATCACGGTCCGAAACAATCGTCTTGGGAATGCCGTGATATCTGATGAACTGCTCCACAAATAATCTCACCAGAACTGTAACTAGGGAATCCTTCTGAACTGGAATAAATCGCGCTACCTTGGTCAGTCTATCCACTATGACCCATATAGAATTATGCCCAGAGTGGGAGCGAGGCAATCCGTGTACAAAGTCCATAGCAATGTCCTCGAACTTCTACTCTGGAACTAGCAGTGGCTGTAGTAAACCTCCCGGGCTCTTGCATTGTGCTTTCACACGCTGGCAGGTCTCTCAATGGGTCACAAAATCTGTGATATCCCTCTTCATCCCGGGCCAATATATAGACCTCCGCAAATCTACCCACATCTTGGTGATGCCGGGGTGCACTGAATATCTGGAGCAATGAGCCTCTCTGAGTATGTCATCCCGAATACTGCCCCCTGCTGGTATGTAAATGCGCCCACGGAATCGAAGAAGGTCATCCTGTAGCGTGTAGTCCTCAAACTTGCCCCTCTCCAAGGCACTAAAAATCGGTTGTAACGCAGCATCCAGCTTCTGATGTGTTCGGATGCGCTCCCGTATATCATCACCACTGATCACTGAGCTCAAATACTCTCGATACACCACTGGTTAGGTCTCAGATACCATGGTAATGTGCATGTCTTCCATCATCCATAGCAGCTCCATAGACATCAACCGAGGCTCCAGTCCAGAAGTGCCGGCCCTCCTGCTCAAGGCATCTGCTACCGTGTTCGCTTTTCCCGGATGGTAGTGGATCTTATAATCATAGTCGCAGAGGAATTCCAGTCATCTCCTCTGTCGCAGGTTTAAGTCCTTCTGTGTATCGATATATTTAAGATTATTGTGATCTGAAAAGATGTCACAATGAATACCGTATAAGCAATGCCTCCATATCTTTAGGGAAAATACCACAGCCCCAAGCTCTAAGTCATGTACTGGATAGTTATGCTCATGCTTCTTCAACTGTCTTGAAGCATAAGCAATAACATGTCCATGCTGCATCAGGACAGCACCCATCCCCTGATAAGAGGCGTCTGTGTAGATCTGGAATCCCTCACTCCCGGATGGAAGCGCAAGAATGGGGGATGAGATGAGTCGGTCCTTCAGCTCCTGAAAAGCCATCTCGCACCGCTCTGACCAAACAAAATCTGCATCCTTCTTCGTCAAGGATGTGAGGGGGAGTGCTATCCTCGAGAACACCTCCACGAACTTGAGATAATACCCTGCTAGTCCCAAGAAACAGCGAATGTCAGATGCGGTCTTCGGCCGTTGCCAATCCCTCATTATCTCTATCTTGGCTGGGTCCACTGCTAATCTAGCCCCACTGATCGTGTGTCCCAGGAAAGCCACCTCCTGCAGCTAGAACTAGCACTTTGAAAACTTTGCGTACATCTGGGACTCCCTCAGCCTCTGCAAGACCTGCGTCAGATGCTCTGTATGCTCCTCCTGAGTCCGGGAATATATCAGAATGTCATCGATGAATACAATCACGAAGCGGTCTAAGAAGGGCTCGAATACACGGTTCATTAGACTCATGAATGCGGCAGGGGCATTCGTGAGCCCAAAAGGCATCACTGTGAACTCGTATAATCCATAGCGTGAACTGAATGTCGTCTTTGGTATGTCCTCTTCCCTAATGCGGAGTTGGTAGTAACCAGATCGCAAATCTAGCTTGGAGAACCAGAAGGCTCCCTGCAGCTGGTCAAATAGCTCATCTATCCGAGGCAGAGGATAGGTATTGCGGACCGTTAACCGGTTCAGCTCCCGGTAATCTATGCATAGTCACAATGACCCGTCCTTCTTCTTCACTAAGAGAACTGGTGCTCCCCACGACGATGAACTGGGCCGCACAAATCCTGACTCGACTAGCTCCTGAAGTTGAGTCCTGAACTCCGCTAACTCCCTGGGAGCCATCCTGTAGGGTGCCCGGGACACCGGCCTCGCTCTCGGTACTAGCTGAATCCTGAAATCCATGTCTCTGGCAGGTGGTAGCCCGGGAAATTTCTCCGGGAATACGTCGGAGAAATCCCGGACCACCGGAATATCTGAAATAGTCGTCTCTGCTCCCACCATCTCAAAGCAGATAAGATAAACTTCTTCTCCCTGCTCGTGGGCCTTCACAGCCTATATAGAAGATAACAATAGGTGGAAGATAGGCTGAATACCTTCGATGATAACATGAGAGTCGTCATGCCTTAGTGTGATCCTCCTGGATGGACAATCTATCTGAGCATGGTTCCGATGTAACCATGTCATGCCCAAAATCAAGTCGAAGTCCTGCAGCTTCAGAATAGTTGCCGGTACCTCAAATGCCTTATCGCCAATCTCGGCCTCCATATCACAATGTGTAGTGGTCCGCAGCTCTGACCCATCGGGTAGACGCACCCTCATCTCTAATCCAGGAAATCTCTCCACGCCTTCGAGTCCGTCTATGAAGGCCTCGGATACGAACGAGTGCGAAGCACCCGTGTCGAAGAGAGTATGAGCGGGCTTGCCGCTGATCATAACTATGCCTGAGGTTTGTTTACGTTAAAATTAATTGCTACCCTATAGTTCCAGGTACTACATAATTGAAAACTCAAGAAATTTAATAATTAACCTTAAGTACCTATGATAACCTCCTCGGGGTTCCTCTGCTCTGTGAGGTCCAAGGCGTATATCTGCTCCTGCTTGCGTCTCCTGCCGTGATATCCCCGACCTCGGCCTCGTCCTCTGCCTCGGCCTCGGCCCTGCTGTACTGGGGCCACTGGAGGTGGTGGAGGAGGAGGAGGATGGAATCGATGCGGGCACTCCGACCTAATGTGCCCGGGCTGGCGGCATCCGTAACAAACTACCTGTCGGTGGCCTCAGTCATCCTGTCTCCTCTGATCATGCATCTGTAGAGGTGGGGGAGCCAATCCTGGAGGAGGCCCCTGCTCCTGCATGAAGTTGGGACGACGACGTCCCCCACCCTTCTTGTATCTGATAGTCCTGCCTCTCTGAGAGCCCCTGCTGCTCTCTCCTGATGTCGACCCATCAAACGGTCTCTTCCCTCTGACTTGCACCATCATCTGGTCAGCCTCCAGCTTCTTTGCCATCTCGATGATCTTCCTAGATATGCCATGAGAAATGAATAGCAAGGCCTGCCTCAAATCGTCCTTGAGGCCCCGGTAGAACCTCTTGGCATACCTCCTATCATCGGTATCCTGAATCCCTGCGAACCTGGCCAAATGAGGGAACTCTCTCTGATACTCGATCACCGATCTAGTCCCCTGCCTGAGGTTCAAAAACCTCTCCTCCAAGGCATCTCTGTCCGTAGCAGAGACGAAGTGCTCCAGAAATACATCGCTAAACTCCTCCCATGATATCTCTGACAGCTCCCAGTCCGCATATGTAGACTCTCGCACTGATTTCCACCATCTCTTCGCATGAGCCTCTAGTGCAGAGGTGGCTAGAGGTACTGCCTCGCCTACCGGGCAGCTGATGCCTGCTAAAATCTCGTGTATGGCCTCTAGCCATTCCTCCGTCTTTACCGCATCATCTGTCCCACGGTACGTCGGTGGGGACAGGCTCTTGAAGGCACTCAGCCAGCTCGACCCCGGATTTGGCTGTGGAGCCGGGACTTGCTGGGATCTGAAGGCATCCAGAATCATCATCAAAGTCTGCCCCATCTCCGTATGTAGGAATGAAGTGGCAGTTGGAGGGGGAGGAGCCACATTTTGCGTCGCGGCGACCTGTGGAGGTTGCATAAAGGTAAGGTTAAAACAGAAATGGCCTTACTCATTGTACTTTGTGGACCATTTATGTGACTTTTGCACATGGGCACACCACTGCTTCCACTGCATAGTTTGTCTGCAAACTAATGCTCGGGCGGGGATGGTCCCATGTTGTGGACTTCTTTCTCATATGATCGTTGTTCAAGTGATACCAGTTTGTAAGACCCCTCCCTCCCCCTTACCAAGGAGGGCTACCGGGTCTTATGCCCAGAACCGCTGTCTTACGGTGGCACTAACGCACGGGTTAGTCGACACCGCAACACGCCGATCCTGTCGGCTAGTACAATCATTTAACCTGTAGGCCAATATGAGAAGAAGAAGTAAAACAGTATATTAATCCACTAGTCCACAAGTCACATAGTACAATCATATATATGAAATGAAAAGTACATCAATATCGTCCACAGAAGAGTACAAAAAAAGAAAAGAGTAATAAGGGCTTATGCCCAGTACATCAAATCCACTCTCTCTAAAAATAAAAGCGGAAGCTACACTAGTACATCAGAACCCGTCCCACCTGAGGACGCACAGTAGTGGTAGTAGCCTGCTGAAGTGGTATCTGCTCCTCAAGTCCTGCCTCCTCGATGTGCTGGTGCTCCATCTCCACGGGCTCCTAAAAATAGTATGGTCACCGACCATTAGTCAAAAAGACTAAGTCGTTTCCTCCGCACCTCACCCCGCAGCTCCTAGGCACCGAGCGGGGGGACGAAGCGGAGGACAACAAGGGGTAGCAAAAGTGGAAGCAGGTGACAGGAACTAACTAGCTATTGTAATAAGTAACATTGTTCTACTCTAGCAGTTCTAAATGTAGTACAAGTAAGTAAGAGCAGTACAGTAAAGGAAGAAAAGAACAGCAGTAAGAGCAAGTAAATAAACTATTCTACCACTATACTATCATCACAAAAGTACCCTAACTTATATAAATGCCCATACAAATATATAAGTTAGGATTTCCAGGAAATTTAACTTATCATATAAAGTGCCCATCTTAATTTATATGATAAGGATCTATGAAGCGTATGACCTAATATGAATGGATGTTATGATGCAATTTTATGCACAGGCATGTGCAACTCACACACAACAACTCTGTGATCACAGACCTTTAGTTCCCACTTTTTGAGAGCTAGCATCACTCTCGGGTACCACCGCTGTGGCTACTGCAGCAGCGGAGCGGGCATCTCCGCTTCTAGGCCGGTATGCACACTACCAAGCCTTAGACCCCTCTCATACGCCTCTGTACACGTCCAAGGTGCACTCTGTTGGAACCCCAGTTAGGATTTGGGCAAGGAACACTATTAGGAATATTAGTTTGACCCAACATGTATAGTCATGGGTCATAGGATTATTTCCAGGACAGGTCATTCAGAAGGACTCTCCAGCATTGCAGAAAAGAAGTCCAAGAAATGCAGTTTAGACAAAGTCAGAAAATCAGCTCGACGATTGTCGAACGCAGTTCGACGAACAAGCCAAGCTCAGGTCGACGAATGATGACAGAAGCTGAGTTCGACGAACGTCGAACTCAGGTCGATGATTGGTGGACAACACTTGCTCAGCTCGACGAAATCAGCAAGTCAGTTTCTCAGCTCGACGAAATAGAAACTGAGCTCGACGAACTGCAAGCTCCGGTCGACGAACGCAGGCAAGATATTCAGCTCGACGAATCTAGCTGAGTTTGACGAACGTCGAACTCAGGTCGACGATCGATGAACTCAACGAAAGTTCAGGTCGATGATTTCTGTGGAATCAGTAACAGTTGGCAGAATTTATTGAGGATTAATTACAGTCAATATTCTCAGTGAATATAGCCGTTCAAACGGACAGTTACAGTTGGATTAATTATAAATCAATTCCCAATGCATCTCCACTCTCGGGAATGTTTTTCTTCCGCCATCAAGGCCAAGGATTTTGAATGTCTGAATATATACAGAGAATACAAGAAGACAGACACAAGATACAGAGAAAAAGAAGAACAGTAACAAATACAAAAAGGGCAATATCACTACAGCAACTACAAGCCTAGGCCATAGAACAACTTCATCAAGAAGAAGAAGAACAACCTATCAATATCAAGAGTCTTCTTCTTTTCTATCACTGCAGGATAACTTCAAGGACAACAATTACTCTATCAGTCAGAAGTTCCTGAAGATTTCTCTGGTCCAGGCCTGAAGATTGAAGGCCTATCACCATGAAGCAAAGCTCCAGATCTCTCCTGATCATTTCTACATCTCAGGGGGAGCTTTTGCTAATATCAATATCCACAAGTCTTCTCTCTGATAGTTGACAGAGAAGACATCATCATCTCTTTCCCACCTCATGTATAAAGGGTTGTCATCTCCCTTCAAAAGTGATTCCTGGTTGCAAGTCTCCTTCCAAAAGACTTGAGGGTTTGGTTTTTGGGGACCTGATCAAAATCCATTGGTGGCAGTCACCTGATCAAAAACCTGAGTGGATTCCTACCAGGGTGGTAGAAGAGTGGACTACCCAGATTTGGGGAACCAATATAAAAATCCTTGTGTCTTCTGTGTTGCTTGATTTCTTTCTGCATTTCTTATCTTGTATTTGTGCTGTGATAATCTGCTTAGTTAAGATCTATCCTCTTTCAATTGGTATCAGAGCCAGGTTGGTTAAAATACCAGACCTTGAGAGGTTGATTGGTTGTACAGGCTAACACCTGAACCAAAAGATCCTTTGATAGATCTTAAAATCTTTTGAGTTTTATCATGGCACAAACTGCAGATTTTTCAAGCACCAGACTGCCCATGTGCAATCTAGATATGCTTGCACTATGGAAGACAAGGATTAGATTTTATATGGACTCCATTGATGAAAACATCTTTAAATCTATTTTATCAGGTCCAGCTCAATCTCACCAAACAACAAGTCCAGATGTTCCATCATCCCAGTGGACAAATCCCCAGCAAAAGCTGAAGGTTGCTGATGCACAAGCCATGAACATTCTAGCACAATCAATGTCTGATGACATTTTTGAAGAACTTGCTGAATGTTCATCTGCTAAAGAAATGTGGGACTCCATCACAGCAATGGCTGTTGGATCAGCTAAAGAAATAATAATTGAAGCTGAATCCTGGAGTGATGAAAAAGAAGCAAGAGCAATAGAATTTTGCCTAATGGCAATAGATGCTTCTCGCAGCAGCTATGCTGAAGATTCTGAAGAATCAAAGTGTGAATCAGAAGAAGAAGATCAGGTAATCTCTACCCTTGATCTTTCATTAGGTAAAAATCTTCAGAAAATCTTAGTTCAAAATAATTCGTCGAACGGAGATCGACGAAATCAATCCTATTCGTCGAACTAAGATCGACGATCGCAGAACAAAGATTTTGTTTTGTACTATTCAGAAATCTTTGCTCGACAAAATAAATATCATTCGTCGAACAGAGATCGACGAAAATGGATCACAGAAAACAATTATTATCATTTTGTGAATAGAGATCGACGATCTCAATATCATTCTTCGAACTCAGCTCGACGAAAGTACTTTAATTCGTCGAACTCAGAATTTCAAAACAGAAATTTTTATTCTTTTATTTCTGATTATTTTAAAAGAGAACCAGGACCCAAGGTCATTTGGTTCCAGAGCTCCTAACATCTTCTTGCAGGAAAAGAATTCAGCCCAGCAAATATACAGGCTATATCAGTGGCTGTCAGATTTGGGCAAAGAAATGTAAACAGGGAGAGATTGTTTGTTTTACCACAGAGGAATAGTGGCTATGCAAATAGGGGGAGATTCTAGTAAATGAAGTTGCAGAAATTCTAGCAGCAGCAACAACAACAGACTATAATGATGCAGATTCGGGCAAGGATCATCAACAACAACAACAGTTTTTCTTGATCCAGATTTAGAGGGAGATTGTTTTTAATTGTATTTTACTTGTATTTTATCTATTTTTATGTAAATAGTGTCCTTACCCAAATAGGGGGAGATTGTTGGAACCCCAGTTAGGATTTGGGCAAGGAACACTATTAGGAATATTAGTTTGACCCAACATGTATAGTCATGGGTCATAGGATTAGTTCCAGGACAGGTCATTCAGAAGGACTCTCCAGCATTGCAGAAAAGAAGTCCAAGAAATGCAGTTTAGACAAAGTCAGAAAATCAGCTCGACGATCGTCGAACGCAGTTCGACGAACAAGCCAAGCTCAGGTCGACGAATGATGACAGAAGCTGAGTTCGACGAATGTCGAACTCAGGTCGACGATTGGTGGACAACACTTGCTCAGCTCGACGAAATCAGCAAGTCAGTTTCTCAGCTCGACGAAATAGAAACTGAGCTCGACGAACTGCAAGCTCCGGTCGACGAACGCAGGCAAGATATTCAGCTCGACGATTCTAGCTGAGTTCGACGAACGTCAAACTCAGGTCGACGATCGATGAACTCAACGAAAGTTCAGGTCGACGATTTCTGTGAAATTAGTAACAGTTGGCAGAATTTATTGAGGATTAATTACAGTCAATATTCTCAGTGAATATAGCCGTTCAAACGGACAGTTACAGTTGGATTAATTATAGATCAATTGCCAATGCATCTCCACTCTCGGGAATGTTTTTCTTCCGCCATCAAGGCCAAGGATTTTGAATGTCTGAATATATACAGAGAATACAAGAAGACAGACACAAGATACAAAGAAAAAGAAGAACAGTAACAAATACAAAAAGGGCAACATCACTACAGCAACTACAAGCCCAGGCCAGAGAACAACTTCATCAAGAAGAAGAAGAACAACCTATCACTATCAAGAGTCTTCTTCTTCTCTATCACTGCAGGATAACTTCAAGGACAACAATTACTCTATCAGTCAGAAGTTCCTGAAGATTTCTCTGGTCCAGGCCTGAAGATTGAAGGCCTATCACCCTGAAGCAAAGCTCCAGATCTCTCCTGATCATTTCTACATCTCAGGGGGAGCTTTTGCTAACATAAATATCCATAAGTCTTGTCTCTGATAGTTGATAGAGAAGACATCATCATCTCTTTCCCACCTAATGTATAAAGGGTTGTCATCTCCCTTCAAAAGTGATTCCTGGTTGCAAGTCTCCTTCCAAAAGACTTGAGGGTTTGGTTTTTGGGGACCTGATCAAAAACCATTGGTGGCAGTCACCTGATCAAAAACCTGAGTGGATTCCTACCAGGGTGGTAGAAGAGTGGACTACCCAGATTTGGGGAACCACTATAAAAATCCTTGTGTCTTCTGTGTTGCTTGATTTCTTTCTGCATTTCTTATCTTGTATTTGTGCTTTGATAATCTGCTTAGTTAAGATCTATCCTCTTTCACACTCTAGAGTCTCGCGTACGTACTTTGCTGACAACCCGTCAGTCTTGTTGGGTCGGCTGTGCGTTATCGGGGGTCGTCCTCCAGACCGCAGTGTAAAACAACCCACTGGCCCCTCTAACCCTCACAACCGCCTGGTGCACCGTACTGCCATCGGTGTGACGAATGGCCAGTACCTTATGCCCCGCCACTAAATTTATACACATGCAAGTATTTTATTCCGAGTCTTCCGCTCGCAGGACCAAACCCGTCCTGAAAACCCTCAAACCCAACCCGGGTGAGAACGCACATTAGTGCATTTATACCAATTCCCTCAAACCCTACACGGGTGAGCATATATCATGAAACTCTCCAACCCTACATGGGTGAGAAGGTACAACAAATGTCTTAACCTATTAGACTACTCTTGTCTACGGGTTATTATACTTAGTGATTTAAGGTTAATCCCAGGACTACCCCCGGTATTCCCTGTGAAGGGCTCTCAAGGGACACTAGGAACTGTGTTGGGATTACGCCCAGCGTTCCCTTTCTCAAGGATATTTAATTTAGTTGATGGCTACCCATGTTTCACCCCAGCTCTCTTTGTTGCTCTGGAACAACCCTACTGACTTAAGATGTTACCGAGAAACCGACGGTCTTCCGTCGACCTCCACTCTGGTTGCTAACTAAAGACTTGCACTTTTAATCCCGTCACTACGATAATACTACCCACCAAGGGTTATTCATATTACACTCTCTTATTTCTTCCGATAATCAATCCTCTGGTAATCCCCTAAAGTATGCCCTATTTATGATATATGCAGACCATGTCCTATTATTACCCTAAAAATGGAATCGTCCAATCCTTAAGGCATCTTGCCCCTAAATATTTATCCTAGGGTGGCATGGGCTAAGGGAACTATCCTATGGATTCTCATAATTTTCCTTGGCCAAATAATCGCTTAATTAAATCTTTTAAATTAATTACTAGGTCACTTTACACATGAAATAGTATGATTTAAAATCCACTGACCTAGGTAATTTTTCCTGAGTTGTATCTTGATAAAATATTTCTGTCTACATGGTTTCATAATTTTCCTTTGATTATTTATACAAATTCATCAATTAATACCAAATCTACATAATTTCCATTTTCCAAATGAAGTACAAGGAATATGTAATCCAAAATTCCAGGAAAATTACAAAACTTATAAAACATTAATTTATGACTATTGGCAGAGTTTTATCAACTTTTATAGTGTAATGGCCTAACAATTCCGATTCTTACATATTTACCAAAATGCCATTATATTAATTTAAAACTTATCAGTAACCCAAAAATTCTGAAATATTTATGCAAGACTAATAATATAATTATACAACACTAGGAATATTTCCAAATTTTTCTGAGGTGTATATCCATCAATTCAAGAATAAATGAAATAAGGGTAAAATGGGCATTTCAAGGTATTTTACTCAAGAATTTCTTCAAACAGAAAGATCAAATTTTTCATAAGTCATATATAACCTTCATTTCAACTTGGCAAAGTTTGAGGATTTTTACTTGAGGAAAACCTATTTTTCAAATTTATTTTCAAAAGAAGCTATATTTTTAAACATTCCAATTAATGGGATTTTTGATTCAACAAATCCCATAATTAATCTGAGGGGTGAACTTTACCCTAATGAACCACTGGAATCAAATCCATGATTTTTGAATGCCCCCATTAGGCTGAATGCACAATATTTACATTATTGCTATTGGCACACCAAGGCAATATATACACCAACACATGCAAGTGGATTTTCCAACATGCAGTGATCCAAATGTGCTGAAATTTTTAGCAGGCACCAAAGATGTCCCCAAGGACCTACCACCAATAGTTGGGGTCATGAGGAGTCATATAACGCAAAATATTTCATTTATTTAGTTTTTGTAATTATGACCAAAACTATAGAAAAGGTTATTTCAAAAATTCCCCATTTTTGGCAGGGGCTACGTATGACCTAATCATGTATGTACCCAAAATTTGGGGTCATGGTGATTGGTGGTTTGACTTGGGCATCCAAATGAATTTCTGTCATAGTCTAGGACCAGTCCTAGGAGAAATGTCCTACAGGACAGAATACTGGACGAAAGTTAATGATTAAGATGTCAAATTAAAGGTAATAGGTAAGGCTACATTTTTCATTCAGGGAACCATTTCTAGAAATTAATCTAAAAGGCCTACAAATGGCATGCAAGGTCACTAAATTAGTGTGACATAATTTTACTATTCATAATGATTAAAATTTAACTTATATTTAAATCTCTGCACGAATCCTAAAGTATATATGAACGGGATCCGGTCATATTCTCCACCCGTCCGACGGCTGAGATTGAGCCGACCTGGGCGATGTTTGCTGGCGGTTTCCGGCCAGCTGAGGCGGCGCCACCCCCGGCCAACGGTGCCATCACCTTCACGGTGGTGGTGGCTATCGTTTCCCGATGATGGGGCGGCGGGAGACGGCGGCGACAGCGATCCCGAGCGGTTTCTAAAGCTTGGAAAAATCTCACTTTTCTCCCATGGCATCAGGCTCAGTTGAGCCCGATATCTCACCTAATCGATCTAGGATCCTAGTACGGTTAGAGGTGAGGTGAAACGAACCTGGATTGGGGCTTGGCTGCGGGTCAAGCGGCGGTTTGCCATGGTGGTGGTGCGCCGGCAAGCTCCTCCCCGATTCCTTGATTCTCCATCGTTTTCCATGTTCCAGCACTCGAATTCCACTCCTTTCCACCTCCTGAAGCTAACAGTGAGGTTATTTGGGGCTGAGGTGGTGTATATGGGGAGATAAAATCTATGTGAGCTCGGTTTGAGCTTTGGTTGCTCCGCCCATGCATGCCAGGTGGCTTTCAGCCCCTAATTTCTGCTGGAATGATGAGAGGAGGTCGGCCAGCAGGTATTGGGCAGAGATTTGCAGCTGAAGGGGTGGCCATGTGGCCACCTTTCCTTCCATCCCCATTTCTCTCTCCTCTTTCTCTTACAATCCCATTTCTACCCCTTTGTATGCATTCTCTCTCCTGATTTAGAGGGGTAGGACTGGTCTTGTTCACTTGGGCTGGCCATGAGCCAAATTTGGTGGGCTTGGTCCAATGGAGGGTGGCTTGGTCTTCATTTCCCTCTTTTAAGTCTAATAGTTGACTATGTTGACCTTGAGTTGACTTGGTCAACCATGGTGGGTGGGCTGACTCCATTTGATGGTCATGAGCTTAGAGGCACCACCCAGCTTGGGTTGGGTCAAGGGGGTGCCCTACTTAGGTTAATTTGGGCTTATGAGTGTGGGTTTGACCAAATTAGGCCCAAGGTTGACTTTGCTCAACTGGGGTCAAAGTGTTGACCTAGTGACATGCCCTAGGGTGCACTTAGATTATTTTTAGGGTTAGGGCAATGTGGTGGGGTCATGGTTTGGTCTGGCTTCCTATTTAAGCTAGTTTGACCTAGTTTGACTTTGGTCTTATAGTGGGCCCCACATGGCTACAACCCACTACCTAGGGTCAGAGCTAGCTAGTTTCCCTAAAACCGACCCCATGCCTAACCCAATCTAAGTTGAGGGGTCCAAAAGTAACATGAGATGTTACATTGGGCACATCCAGAAAAGGACACGGCCTGTGACACGCCCGTCTCACAGGCCGTGTGCCCATATATAGCACCAGACACGCCCCAGCTGAACTTCGTCGAGCTGGGTTCGTCGAGCAGAGGAGGACACGGCCCCTGACACACCTGTGTCCCAGGCCGTGTCACCCAACTTTTCCAATCCTGGGATTTGGGGTGTTACAACCCTCCCCTCCGTACAAAAATTTCGTCCCCGAAGTTTGCATAAAGTAAGGAACTCAACAAAAAAGGTTTTATTCCACAATCGTTTAATACAACGCGATACGCACTGCATAACAGTGACACAAAAAGCTCAGGAAATTCAGTTTGCATGGTCTGCTCTCGCTCCCATATTACCTCTTCACAACCGCAATTGTCCCACCGGACATTGACCATCCTGATCGTCTTGTTCCGCAATTGTTTATCAGAACGATCCTTGATCCGAATGAGCAAAACATTCGACGTTAGCCCATACTCCACAAGCACACGATCAGTCTCGATCACTTGAGCTGGATCTTTGACTGCTTTCCGCAGCACAGAGATGCGAAACACATCATGTAATCCACCCTAGTTTGCTGAAAGAGCTAGCCGATATGCAGCTTCCCAAATTCGCTCCACCACTTCAAATGGACCAAGATACCTCAGGCTTAACTTTTTCAGTCCCCGAATGCTTGACCCGCCTTTGAAAGGTTTGATCTTCAAGTACACCCAATCGCCAATCGCGAACTCCATATTCCGGTGCTTAGCGTTGTGGTATTTCGCTCGATGATCTTGGGCTATCAGTAGCCGCTGCCGAATAGTGCGTATTGTCGAGTTCGCTTCTTCGACTTTGTTATGCCTATACACTTTGGCTTCGCCTGCTTCTACCTAAGCTAACGGTGTACAACACTTTCAAAAATACAGGGCTTCAAACGGTGTCATATCGATGCTCGCTTGGTAGCTGTTGTTGTAGGCAAACTCCACGAGATAGAGATGATCTTCCCATCTCTTCCCAAACTCTAGGGCACATATTCAGAGCATATCTTCCATCGTTCTGTTGGTCCTCTCAGTTTGGCAATTTGTTTGGGGATGAAAGGTCGTACTGAACATCAATTTCGTGCCCAACAGCTGATGGACTAGCCGCCAATCTTTCGAAGTAAAATGCCTATCCCGATCACTCACGATGCTACGAGGAACACCATGTAGTCGTACAATCAGTTCAACATACAGCTTTGCCAAACTTTCCACGGAATTGTCTCGTTTATTTGGATGGAAGTGTGCCACTTTTGTCAGCCGGTCTACAATCACCCAGATGGAATCATTCCCACGCTGAGATATCGGCAACCCGTGCACGAAATTCATGGAAATATCATCAAACTTCCATTCCGGAATCGGTAACGAGTTCAAGAAACCGCGAGGCTTCTGGCATTCTGCCTTCACCAAAGCACAAGTTTGGCATTGGGCCACATAATGAGCGACATCTTTCTTCAGTCCTAGCCACCAGAACAGCTTCTTCATGTCTCTGAACATCTTCGTGCTCCCCGGGTGAATTGAGTACTTTGTATAATGAGCTTCGCACATCAATTCTTCCCGCAATTTACCCATACTCGGGACGCACAATCAGCCCACTTTCCGCAAAAGGCCTTCATTCCAGGAAAATTTGCGCTCTGACCCGTTCTTGGCATAGCGTTGGAGACTCTCATCAAGCTCCGTTGCTCGTTGAACCCTGTCCGCAAGGTCACACTGCACCTCCGTCCAGTTCAAACATGTATCGGCTGTAGAATTATTGTCAACACAAGAAATTTCTAATGCTTCCAGCTCCTGGATTAGACGTTCATCGTGCCTCTACAACCAGCTTGCCCTTACCTGAGCCCTCCGACTCAAGACATCAGCGACCACATTTCCCTTCCTGGGAGTATAATGAATCACAAAGGAGTAGTCCCCAAGGAAATCCAGCCACCTTCGTTGTCGCATATTTATGGTCCTTCTGCTCCAAATACTTTAGTCTCTTGTGATCTGTATAGATTTCCACTTTCACGCCATACAGATAATGCCTCCATAACTTCGGTGTGAAGATCACTGTCGCCAACTCTAAGTCATGGACAAGATAATTTCTTTCATACACCTTCAACTGGCGTGAGCCATAAGAAATCACTTTCCCATTTTGCAGAAGAACGCAACCTAAGCCGCTTCCTGAAGCATCATTGTAGATTTCGAATCCGTCAGTACCAGATGGCGATATCAACACAAGTTCTGTAGCCAACCGACTCTTCAGCTCTTCAAAAGCTCGCGCGCACTCCGGCGTCCAAACGAACTTATGATCCTTTCTTGTCAGTGTAGTCAGAGGCAAAGAAATCCGCGAGAAGTTTGCAATAAACCGTCTGTAGTAGCCTGCCAGGACAAGGAAACTCCTGACCTCTGCCACCAAAGACAACACCGGCCACTCCTGTATGGCCCTTATCTTTGACGGATCCACTGCGATGACCTCTCCACTTACCACATGGCCAAGAAAGGCCCCGACGATAGCCAAAACTCGCACTTCGAGAACTTGGCATAGAGCTTATTCTTCCTCAACGTCTACAACACCAATCACAAGTGGTCTACGTGATCAGCCTCAGATTTCGAGTACACCAGGATGTCGTCAATGAAAATAATCACAAATAAGTCCAGGTACTCTCGAAACGTTCGGTGCATCAGGTCCATAAACGTCGATGGTGCATTGCACAGCCCAAACGGCATTACCGTGAACTCATAATGTCCGTAACGTGTCCTAAATACGGTCTTGGGAATATCTTCTTCCCGTATCCTCAACTAGTAATAATAAGACTTTAAATCCAACTTGGAGTAGATGGTTGATCCCACCAGCTGATCGAATAACTCATCAATCCGTAGAATCAAATACTTGTTCTTCTCTATCAGTTTGTTCAGTTCGCGGTAGTCAATACATAACCACAAACCACCGTCTTTCTTTTTCACGAACAGAACAGGCGCGCTCCAAGATGACATGCTTTGGGCGTATATAACCCTGCTACAGCAACTCTTGCAGTTGGACTTTCAACTCCGCCATTTCCTTTAGCGCAACACGATATGTCGAACGGGCCTTAGGTTTCACACATGGCACCAACTCGATCATGAAGTCAATCTCTCACTGGGGTGGTAGCCTAGGGAGATCATTGGGAAACACATATGTAAATTCCGATACAACTGGAACATTGCTCACAACGGCCTTTTGCTCAACAGCCTGAATCAGCGTGAAATATAGCTCCGCTCCCTTCCGAACAGCCTTAACGACTTGGAGTGCAGACATCAATGTCCCTCCCACTCCTCGCATACTCGCAAACTTCATCTCCTGCTCGGTATTCTGGCCCAACATGATCTCTTTGGCATTACAATCAATCAAGGCATGCTGCTCCGTGAGCCAATCCATACCAAAGATCACATCGAACTCTGATATCAGCAATACAAATGTAGTCAGATAGAAATCTCGACTTCCTATTTGAACCGCCACATCGCAAGCCCGATCCACGAGCATAAAACACCATTCAGCATCAACACCCTGAAGCTATCTATCTTCACACAACTAGGTATTCCAAGTCGAGCTATGAAGTCTTTCGACAGAAAAGAATGTGAAGCACCCGTATAAAACAGTGCTCACGCCAACGTGTCCCGAATCATCACAAAGCCTGTGACAACCAAGTCACACACACAAGCCGCATACACATATGCAATAACGAAAGCATACAATAAGCAAAGCAATCAATAACTTAACTCGTACCTATGAAGACGTCACTCTGCTTAATGGTCTCCTGCAGGCCAAGGTTGTAGACTCGGGGCTGCGCCTGAGATGTAGAGGACTCCACCACTGCTTTTCGTTTCTCAGCATAGGACGCTCCCTCCTTATTTTCTCCCTTCGGCGGAACAACAAGATAGTCACGTGCGATATGCCCCACCCGTCCACAATTAAAGCACGTACGTGTCTCCATCCTTGAAGTGGCCCCCGACGTTGCTCCCGATGTAACCGAAGAAGGAGCTTGTCCTGCCGATTTGGACCTCTTGCCCCATTTCTTCTTGTAATATGATTTCCCAGGTCATGGCACTTTGAACTCTGGCTTTTTCACAGCAAAGGCCCGCTTCCCTTGCACACTCTTCATGTCTTTTTCCAGCACGCACGCAATGTCAACCAATGCTTGGAATCCTTGGTTCACTGAACTGGAAAGCAGGAATCGCAACTCGTCCCGCAAGCCTTCATAGAATTGATTCGTTTTCCACTACTCAACAACAAAGATCGACCCCTTATATCGTCCCAACCTCGTGAACTCATGTAGGTACGTGTCAGCACTGCCCTCTCCTTGCGTCAGCCTTTGGAACTCGTTCTCCATGACAATGCGCTGTGCCGCCGGGAGGTGCTTTGACACGAAGAGTTGGGAGAATTCTTCAATCGTCACTTGTGCTAATGGCCTCCCCGCTAAGTGGTGTAGTTCCATCATATCCCACCATAAACGCGCCTATCCTTCCAGTAAGAATGTGGCTAAGGTGACCTTCTGATCATCCTCCATCCCAATCGCCATCATTATCCTCTTGATGCACGGCAACCAGTCCTCTACCTGCGTAGGAGATCCCACTCCCGAAAATGTAGGTGGGTAAAAGCTCATGAACTGCTTCAACTGCCTTGTAGTTGCTCGAGGATCCCCAGCCGCAACAGGTTCTGGCCTCGCCGCAACTTGTTCTGGCCTCAATGCCGGCTGCGCCTGCCCTTGCGCCTGCCCAATCGGCTGTGCTTGAATCATGGCAAACAAGGCCTCAGCAACTAATCGCACAGTTTTTGCAGAAGGCGGAGGTGTAGGCACCTCAGCTGGTGTCGTACTTTCATCCGAACATTGGGGCTCCGATTGCCCAACACCACTTCGAGTCACCTATAGGTGAACAAGACACGCACATTAGCGACCTCACACAAGCAATCAAAATAAAATAGGAACGTGCAGGTTCCTAAAACACATGTATTTGCATTCCTAAGGTGGACATTCAAAAGTTCATCAGTGTTAATGCGGTTCGCACGTACACGTGCTCGCCACCCCACAAAAGAATTCGACCACGAATTTGAAAGGGAAAGACCAAAAATGTAACGACTCCATCCGTTCATATAGTATATAATAGAAGGTCCGGCCGGGGCCCCACATCATATAGCACAAAACAGGCGGCGAGGTCATGGAGTGATACCAGAATTGCACATCCTAACTCATAGCATTCTAGCGGAAGCGTATAATACGAAACTGAACTTCTAACATAAATGTCCACCATAACAATATCCACATTGATATATATGAACAGGAATGTACCAAATAAAAAGTCAGTTGGCCTTATGGCCTTACAAGTCCGTTTACAACAGTGGCTCCCAAACATTGGCGTGCAGGCTGGCCACATATAAACAAAACACAACATTTTAAACTTTAGCCTTCAAGGGCTAGTGCTAGAAGCAACAACAGCAGCAGGAACTTTTAGCCTTTATGTGTCCCGCTTGGTTCTCCAGCACCTCCACAGGGACAGCCTACCCAATGGTGGCAAAAAAGGCAACGGTCAGCATTCAGCCGACCAAATTAAAACGACCCTACCCCTTTCCCGGGGTAGTGGTATTCCTTCCGTACAGGTATAGCATTTCACAGGCAGATATATATATTCATACAATGTGCTCTCACGCACTTCCATTCCATCACAACCGTCAGCCACGCGGCCCGATGATCTGTGCAGTCAGGGAACAATCTTGGTGTACCGGCGAACCAGCGTCCCGCCACTGTATCAGGGTCGCAACAGAAAGGTAAAATTGAGCATTTTAATCTATGGCGTGCAGCTGGAGACTTAAGTCTTAATGACCCAGGGATTAGCCCGTTGCAACCCATTGTGTCATGAGCGCAGGACTAAGACTCTTGCTATGCGCTCCAACAAACTGGACTTTCAGCTCTCACGTCGGACGGACATAGCGCAGATCGGATCATCCACCCCCCGTTGCTCAAGTCGCCTTGCCATCACCGAGTACGACATACTTGCGGCTACATAAAAGGCGCGGGTCGGTTTCACCTTACCTGTTTCCTATAGGTGAGTTTATTAGCTCACGCATAACCAGCCCATTCTCACGGAACTGGCTTCACATTCATCGGTTACCGAGGAGCCTGTTGGGTTTCTCTATGGGGTAGGCACAACACTTGTGCACGCAGCGGAAAGGTAAAACATCAAGAAAAACCCAAAGAGATGTGGATCGGGCCATGAACAGTTGAATCAAGAAGTTAGTAAAACTAGGCAAAAATTACCTCGGTGGCGTTGAGTCACAACTCAACGGAGATGCTCCAAACTTTATCTTCTTGCTAGTGGCGAGTCCAACGTGGAATAGTGTCCACGTTTCTGCAGAAGTCCACACGAGCGGGAGAACGCCGAGCTTTCCGTCGCACGGAAGATCGGGAAGGAGAAGACCGCACCTCGGCTATTCCACGGACTGCTAGGTCCGTGCCAGGAAGAGCAGCACCAGCGACAGTCGCCGGAGGAGAGGTGGCAGCGGAGCGAACGCGGCGGCGGAACAGTTTCCGGCGGCGGGATCGGGATCGGCGAAGCGAAAATGCGGAACTCCTTCCGTCGGGTTCGATTCGCACAGAAGAGACAGATCGCATACCTTCCCGAAACCCTAAGTGTTATATTTATACTTAAAGTATAAAATAAACTCAGGAAAATCGCTATCCGCAGACCACCCAGAACTAGGGTTCAGAATCGGCGAGAATGAATCGGTGAGAATCGGCGACAATCGGCGAGAATCACTGAGCAGGTTCGGTGAGAATCATTCGGCGAGTATCACATTGGATCGGCGAGAATCAGAGTACAATACTCGACGATTCTCGCCGATCGTCGAGCCACGCTCGACGGCACATAATGATACTCGACGATCGTCGAGCCGCGGTCGACGACAATTGTCAAGGTAGTCGATCGTCGAGAATCAACAATTGATTCTCGACGATTCTCGTCGATCGGCGAGAATCAGCAAGGTGATTCTCGTCGATCGGCGGGAATCAGAAGACCATTCTCGACAAATGTCTTTGACCCTCGGACGACGAACCTAACCAGCCCTTCAAGGCAACCTTTGCCCAACCCGATGATCCTATAAGGCAACACTTTGCCCATAACCCTATTCAGGTCGGTGATTGGTAACCTTTACCAACACAGTCAGTCATCCAACTTCTCCACATCTCTTATGTGCGACCCTGCAGGCTCATATTGCGTTGGCAGTGAGATTACATGTTTGACCACTTCCAGATCATCATGGTAACTCCAACAGACTCCCACTTGATCTCAAAAGTATCAAACCAAAAACCTCACAAACAATGAGCGGCATCTAGCAATGCATCATTGCTCCCCAAGCAATAAGAGTTAATAACTCATAAGCCTTTATGACCAATGTATCAGCGTTGTCTTTGTCCCTTTGTCCCTTACATCCGGAAAGAACTAGAGGCATGGACCGTGTCACCCTCGTAATAGCTCAATCCAAGTTTTCTTGATCCAGGACGGACTTCCAGAGAATGGTGAGTCCAATATCACATATTGACTCAACCAAGCATGGTCCATGCATTTCTCAGTCCAGTTCCATCAAGGGGCCCATGGATGCAACTCCTGTCATACAGGAAGACAAATCCCATATCTGCTCACACACAAACACCCAAATGATTCGTAACATGCCCAACGACCACCCTTATCATCAACCTTTCTCAAGGAAGACTTTAGATGGCATCAAAGCACGCTCTTCCTCACTTGATGAATGTTGTGACTTCAGGTCAAAGGACCACAACACCATTGTCACTTGAGACCTACTCGTGACACTATTGGATGATAATCCACAGAGTAGTCTCAGGTTGGGTCTGTCCAGTACAACTTGTTCACTAACAAGCTGTAACACCCTGAAGTCAAGAGGGTCATTTTGAGCAAAATTGGGTTCAGGCTTGGGTGACACGGCCTGGGACACGGGCGTGTCCCAGGGCGTGTCAGTTGACACGGCCTGCGACACGGGCGTGTCGCAGGGCGTGTCGGGTTGTATCGACGATCGGGCCTCGGTGTCGACGAGTTTTGCGTGACATCGTCGAGAATGGGGCACACGGCCGAGGACACGGCCGTGTCGGATGCCGTGTCGTTTGTTCGGCGAGTATTCTCGACGATCGTCGAGTATCGGGTTTCCCGTGAGGACACGGCCTGTGATACGGGCGTGTCACAGGGCGTGTCAGTGGGCGTCGAACTCAGCTCGATGTCTCGGGTTGGGGCGTGTTTGAGGAACACGGGCGTGTCCGGGTGCACACGGCCATGAACACGGGCGTGTGCCAAGCCGTGTGCCAGGCCGTGTGACGTCTCGGGTTGGATTTGGGATTATTTTCCTTGAGGCACACGGCCTCAGACACGGGCGTGTCTGAGGGCGTGTCGGGTACACGGCCGTGACACGGGCGTGTCACACGGGCGTGTACTGGTTGGATTGAGTCGGTTGTCTGCCGCTTAGGGGGACACGGCCTGTGACACGGGCGTGTCACAGGGCGTGTCAGGCCGTGTTTTGGGTTTTCTGGCCAGATCTGAGCCGTTTGTTTCCCTCTTCCTGGATCCAGTGGCTGGGCTTTGTCCAGGTGTCTAGAAGGCCGAGATTTGGAGGATAAATCCTCTTATTCTCTTCTTCTTCTTCTTCTTCATTTCCATTCCAAGGGAGAGAGAAGAAAGGCCTAAGGGAGAGAGAAGGGAGGAGTCTTCCAGCTGCTGTAGGAGCTGCGGAGTGCGGATCGAAGATCCGAGAGCGGATTCGTGAAGGCAGAGCCGAGGCGGTGAGTTCCATCCGGCTACTTCATGGCGCCGAAGCGATCTTCAAGGGTAACGATCTCCTTCTTGGACATCGAAGTCCTTTCTCTATACATGTGCTTGGAATCCTCCACCAAGAGGTGGATCGCGGAAGAGATTCCTTTGTTACGTCTGCATCTAGAGCCGGAATTATGAAGTACGGTGTAGGCATGCTGTGTGAAGCCCATCCGAACCGGTAGTCTGGATTGGTGATGCTCATGGGTAAACCGGAGAAGACTCCGTGGCTTTGATGATGTGCAAAATGGATTTTATTGTGATGAATGTATGGATGTACTGCTTGTGAGGAGGCTTTGGTGAAGCTCCTGGATATGTGATGATCAATTGGTAGCACGCCTGGGGAGCGCGTGATAAACCCGGCCTGTTACACCACTAGGGTGGGTTGATCTAGTTAAGGAAGGGATCGATGGGCGGCAATGCTAGGGGAGCCGAGTTAAACCCGGGTTGCTGCACCACATGGTGTGGGTCGATCGGATTAGGAGGGGGACCGATGGGTAGACATTGCCTGGGGAGCTTAGATAAACCCGGCTTGCTACACCACAGAGTGTGGGTCGGTCTGCTCTGGTTGTGATGCTGTGAGGATGGACCTCTGAGTGGCTTGGGCGGGATGTTGCCAGCCTGCGAGCTGGTGGACTAGGGCCGGTCAACCAACAAGTTAACACCTCGAGAGACAGCGGTGTACGACGGTGGATTCCGGTACGCCAAGAAGGTGCCCTGAGTGCACGGAGCGTTGGTGGATTCCAGCGTTTGTGATGTGATGTGTTTGTTAGTTAGTGGAATAAAGCGAATGATCTAGCTATGTGATTTGGTGATGTTTGCTGATGCTTGATGAGAAAGGAAGCACTGTATACAGGGAAGGAACCACTACCCCGGGTAGGGGGTAGGGTCGTTATAATGGGTCAGCAATGCTGACCGTTACTTTGTTTTCTGTGTTGGCTTGGATGATAACTTGCAGGTGCTGCGGTTTGGAAAGAATAAAGTAAATAGCGAGCTTGCTGATATAGGCCCTTGAAGGCTATATGAAGAATCGTGGTTGGATTTCATGTGTGGCCGGCCTGCGTGCCGATGTACGAAATTGTTGTTTTGTAAAGAGAAACTTGTAAGGCCATAAGGCCAGGGTGTGTGAGTTGTATACATTCCTAGTGTTTTTATATAATGTGGTATTTATATATGGGTGGACATTCTGGTTTGAGTTCATGCGAACAAGAAAAAATGCTGCGCTAGAATGGAATGAGTTAAGGACACGAGTAGAGTTTGATTACCACACGTGACTCCTTTGCTTGTCTGTGCTATATGGCGTGGGGCCCCGGCCGGACCCACCGTTATATATCATGTGACAGGTGGGGGCGTTACAAAGTGGTATCAGAGCCAGGTTTAGATTGTTTGGGAGGAGAGAACATAATTGAACTCATGAATGTCCACTAGGAATGTATGTCAAGCACATGATGTGCGTGCGTGTGTAGTCAATGCACCAGTACCATTATGATTTGGAAGAATTTAATGGTGTTCTGTACATTGATAGGTGGCGAGGGATGGAGCTGGGCCGTCTGAGCCCCAGCGGTCGGATGAAAGTGCAGCACCCGTGGAAACGCCGATGCCTCCCTCGGCAAAGGCCATACGGGTGGTGGCAGAGACAGTGCTTGCAGTGTTACAAGCACACCCAACTGGACAGGCAAGATCTGGTGGAAGGCAAGAGCATGCTGCCGAGGTGGTGGAAGCGCAAGCAAGTGACGATGCCTTGTCACGTTTTATGCACTTTCACCCACCTACGTTTGGTGGAGCGCTTTCACCAACGCAGGCAGAAGATTGGTTGGCAAGAGTAAAACGGATCTTAACTGCAATCAGGACGGTCGAAGAACAGAAAGTGATGTTGGCCACTTTTCTGTTGGAGGGTGATGCGCGATTGTGGTGGGATGAGATTGAAGTACATCACTTGGCAGGTCGAGGTTTAACGGAGGTTTCCATGGATGAATTCTCGCAAATATTTTTAGCCAAGTATGTGCCAGTGTCGCAGAGGATTGCGATGGAAAATGAGTTTCTCCGCTTGGTGCAGGGTGAGCAAGATATTGATACCTACCTGCATGAGTTTACAAGATTGGGGCGATATGCGGGATCGACCTTTGCGGAGGAAGCGCGAAAGACAAATCAGTTTTATGGAGGATTGCGGGATGAATTGAGGTTGGCACTTCCGAGTTCCGTGAGCCAAGGTTTTCAGGCGTTGGTTGATACAGCTCGTGCGTTGGAGAAGGATATGAAGCGAGTACAGGAGAATAAGAAACTGGTAAGGGAAAAGTCTGAGTTGAAAGAATCGGAGTTTCGACGACAAGAGAAGAAAAGATTTAGGCCGGTGGACGTAGCTCCGTCGACTGTTTCTTCGGGGGCAACGTATGGTCCAGGACGTGTGGATACACGTATATGTTATAAATGTGGGCAGCAAGGACACATCGCAAAATTCTGTTGGAATGTCCCTCCAGGGAGTGAGAAAAAGACGGGTGCGTCATATGAAGAAAAAGGGAAAGCAGTGGCCGAATCATCTGCACCCCGGACGCAACCTCGCTTGCATGCGATGGAAGTGCAAGAGCCGCAAAGCTCAGTTGGTGAAATTCAGCCTCGAGCGGTTCATTTATCATTAAATCGTGAATTTCAAAATCGCGAGGCTGAGCAGAAGTGAGCGGTGATGTGAATGATTTCAATGTTAAGTTGTGTATGTAACTATGTGTCGCTAGCAAGTGTGATGACTAATAGCTGATGTGCTTCACTTTTGATTGAACTGGCTGGTTGATGGACATGATGTTGATGTATCACTTTAATAATGTTTTGATATCTATAGTTGTCGAGCTCTTGTGCTTGTGCTGGCATCCATCAATTCGGTTATTTTGTTTTGAGGTTGTATGTGGCTGCATGTGCACAAGTGGAAGTTAGGGATGTTTGTTGTGTTGTCTGTTTGGTAGTGTGTGCGGAGAATTGCGGTGTACGCTTTGGTGATGATTGTGCCTAATTGGCTATGTGAAGTCCAATTTCGAGGACGAAATTATTTGAAGGGGGGGAGGATTGTAACACCCTGAAGTCAAGAGGGTCATTTTGAGCAAAATTGGGTTCAGGCTTGGGTGACACGGCCTGGGACACGGGCGTGTCCCAGGGCGTGTCAGTTGACACGGCCTGCGACACGGGCGTGTCGCAGGGCGTGTCGGGTTGTGTCGACGATCGGGCCTCGGTGTCGACGAGTTTTGCGTGACATCGTCGAGAATGGGGCACACGGCCGAGGACACGGCCGTGTCGGATGCCGTGTCGTTTGTTCGGCGAGTATTCTCGACGATCGTCGAGTATCGGGTTTCCCGTGAGGACACGGCCTGTGACACGGGCGTGTCACAGGGCGTGTCAGTGGGCGTCGAACTCAGCTCGATGTCTCGGGTTGGGGCGTGTTTGAGGAACACGGGCGTGTCCGGGTGCACACGGCCATGAACACGGGCGTGTGCCAAGCCGTGTGCCAGGCCGTGTGACGTCTCGGGTTGGATTTGGGATTATTTTCCTTGAGGCACACGGCCTCAGACACGGGCGTGTCTGAGGGCGTGTCGGGTACACGGCCGTGACACGGGCGTGTCACACGGGCGTGTACTGGTTGGATTGAGTCGGTTGTCTGCCGCTTAGGGGGACACGGCCTGTGACACGGGCGTGTCACAGGGCGTGTCAGGCCGTGTTTTGGGTTTTCTGGCCAGATCTGAGCCGTTTGTTTCCCTCTTCCTGGATCCAGTGGCTGGGCTTTGTCCAGGTGTCTAGAAGGCCGAGATTTGGAGGATAAATCCTCTTATTCTCTTCTTCTTCTTCTTCTTCATTTCCATTCCAAGGGAGAGAGAAGAAAGGCCTAAGGGAGAGAGAAGGGAGGAGTCTTCCAGCTGCTGTAGGAGCTGCGGAGTGCGGATCGAAGATCCGAGAGCGGATTCGTGAAGGCAGAGCCGAGGTGGTGAGTTCCATCCGGCTACTTCATGGCGCCGAAGCGATCTTCAAGGGTAACGATCTCCTTCTTGGACATCGAAGTCCTTTCTCTATACATGTGCTTGGAATCCTCCACCAAGAGGTGGATCGCGGAAGAGATTCCTTTATTACGTCTGCATCTAGAGCCGGAATTATGAAGTACGGTGTAGGCATGCTGTGTGAAGCCCATCCGGACCGGTAGTCTGGATTGGTGATGCTCATGGGTAAACCGGAGAAGACTCCGTGGCTTTGATGATGTGCAAAATGGATTTTATTGTGATGAATGTATGGATGTACTGCTTGTGAGGAGGCTTTGGTGAAGCTCCTGGATATGTGATGATCAATTGGTAGCACGCCTGGGGAGCGCGTGATAAACCCGGCCTGTTACACCACTAGGGTGGGTTGATCTAGTTAAGGAAGGGATCGATGGGCGGCAATGCTAGGGGAGCCGAGTTAAACCCGGGTTGCTGCACCACATGTTGTGGGTCGATCGGATTAGGAGGGGGACCGATGGGTAGACATTGCCTGGGGAGCTTAGATAAACCCGGCTTGCTACACCACGGAGTGTGGGTCGGTCTGCTCTGGTTGTGATGCTGTGAGGATGGACCTCTGAGTGGCTTGGGCGGGATGTCGCCAGCCTGCGAGCTGGTGGACTAGGGCCGGTCAACCAACAAGTTAACACCTCGAGAGACAGCGGTGTACGACGGTGGATTTCGGTACGCCAAGAAGGTGCCCTGAGTGCACGGAGCGTTGGTGGATTCCAGCATTTGTGATGTGATGTGTTTGTTAGTTAGTGGAATAAAGCGAATGATCTAGCTATGTGATTTGGTGATGTTTGCTGATGCTTGATGAGAAAGGAAGCACTGTATACAGGGAAGGAACCACTACCCCGGGTAGGGGGTAGGGTCGTTATAATGGGTCAGCAATGCTGACCGTTACTTTGTTTTCTGTGTTGGCTTGGATGATAACTTGCAGGTGCTGCAGTTTTGAAAGAATAAAGGAAATAGCGAGCTTGCTGATATAGGCCCTTGAAGGCTATATGAAGAATCGTGGTTGGATTTCATGTGTGGCCGGCCTGCGTGCCGATGTACGAAATTGTTGTTTTGTAAAGAGAAACTTGTAAGGCCATAAGGCCAGGGTGTGTGAGTTGTATACATTCCTAGTGTTTTTATATAATGTGGTATTTATATATGGGTGGACATTCTGGTTTGAGTTCATGCGAACAAGAAAAAATGCTGCGCTAGAATGGAATGAGTTAAGGACACGAGTAGAGTTTGATTACCACACGTGACTCCTTTGCTTGTCTGTGCTATATGGCGTGGGGCCCCGGCCGGACCCACCGTTATATATCATGTGACAGGTGGGGGCGTTACACAAGCACCCACGTGATGACTTGATATCACAATATCATGACCTGTGAGAACCAGTCATCAGTCAACACACGTGCTAGCCTTCATGTATCATCATCACCCTAAGTTTCTATGATGATACTCGACCAAGGACCTTTAAGAATGAAGCTTCAAATAAATCATGGGCTCTCACATTCAAGTCACGTACTTGATGTCCCATGGAAGCAAACATTCTAAGGGTATCTATTATGTTAACATTTAACAATCATATATAGAAAAACTCTTAATAAAAGAATTTGCCATTAATTATAAAAGAAAAACTAGGTACACAGTTCATCGTATGAACAAACAGCCAACAAAATACATATTTACATGCAATCCACAAGATCCTCGCTAGAGTTGATCGTTTAGGTATCGCATACCCATCGATCTAGTATGACCATCATGCTTTCTCTGCGCGAGAGGCTTTGTCAGCGGATCCGCAATATTTTCCTCAGTCGGCACTCTGCAAATGTTTACATCTCCTCGTTCGACAATCTCATGAATAAGATGAAACCGCCGGAGTATGTGCTTGGAGCGCTGATGAGATCTAGGTTCCTTAGATTGTGCAATTGCACCATTGTTATCACAGTAGAGAACTACGGGACCAACAATGCTAGGAACTACATCAAGCTCGCCGATGAATTTACTAATCCATACAGCCTCCTTCGCCGCATTAGCTGCGGCGATATACTCGGCCTCTGTTGTAGAGTCAGCAACTGTCTCTTTCTTGGAACTCTTCCAGCTCACAGCTCCTCCATTCAGGCAAAACACAAAACTTGACTGAGACTTGGAGTCGTCTCTATCAGTTTGGAAGCTAGCATCCGTGTAACCGCTTACAACGAGCTCTTCCTCTCCACCATACACCAAGAACACGTCCTTAGTCCTTCTCAAGTACTTCAGGACATTCTTGACTGCAATCCAGTGACACTCACCGGGGTCTGACTGATACCTGCTAGTCATGCTCAAAGCAAAGGAAACATCGGGTCGAGTACATAACATCGCGTACATGATTGATCCAATTGCCGAAGCATATGGAATAAACTTCATGCGGTCCTTGTCTTCACAAGACTTTGGACACTGGTCCTTAGAGAGATTCATACCATGAGACATGGGCAAAAATCCTTTCTTGGACTCAAGCATGTTGAACCGCTTCAACACCTTTTCGATGTACGTACTCTGGGTCAAACCCAGCAACTTCTTCGATCTATCTCTATAGATCTTAATACCGAGTATATAAGTCGCTTCACCCAAATCCTTCATTGAAAAGCAGTTCCCTAGGTTGTTCTTAACAACTTTCAGGGTAGGAATGTCATTCCCAATCAACAGCATGTCATCTACATATAATATCAGGAAGACAACAATGCTCCCACTGATTCGCTTGTAAACACAAGGCTCATCTTCATTCTTGATGAAACCAAACTCTTTGATTTTCTCATCAAAACGAAGATTCCAACTTCGAGAGGCCTGTTTCAGTCCATAAATGGACTTATTCAGCTTGCATATTTTAGTGGCTTCATTTGGGGATACAAAACCCTCGGGTTGTGTCATATACACTTCCTCAAGGAGGTTTCCATTAAGGAAAGCCGTTTTGACATCCATCTGCCAGATCTCGTAGTCATAATACGCAGCAATAGCAAGCAATATCCTAATGGACTTTACCATGGCAACAGGGGAAAAGGTCTCATCATAGTCAATACCATGAATTTGCTTGAAACCTTTAGCCACCAGTCGCCCTTTGAATGTCTGTACATTCCCATCCATGTCGGTCTTCTTCTTGAAAACCCACTTGCACCCTATGGGTCGTACCCCTTCAGGTGGTTCCACCAAGTTCCAAACTTGGTTTGCATACATGGAGTCCATTTCGGATTTCATAGCCTCAAGCCATTTGTCGGAGTCCGGTCCATTCATAGCCTCTTGGTAGGTTGCTGGTTCATCATCATGATCCATAAGCAACACATTACCTATTTGAGACACGAGAAATCCATATCTCTCAGGCTCAAACCTCGGTCTACCAGATCTACGTAGGACTTGTGTTCCCTGAGCAGGTTCTCTAGCTACAACATCTTGTAGTCCTGACTCAGAATCCAATTCTGGTTCATTCACTACATGTGGTTCTTGAACTTCTTCAAGCTCTACCTTTTCAGTCTTTCTTGATAAGAACTCTTTCTCCAAGAAGACACCAGTCCTTGCGACAAACACTTTGCCCTCGGATGGTAGGTAAAAGTAATACCCTTTTGTTTCCTTAGGATATCCCACCAGATAACATTTATCCGATTTGGGTTCCAGCTTGTCAGGCATTTGACGTCTCACGTCTGCCTCACAGCCCCAAATTTTAATGAACGACATACTAGGACGCTTCCCAGTCCATATCTCATATGGTGTCTTCAGAACCGTTTTAGTTGGAGCGCGATTCAATGTCATTGCAGCAGTCTCTAAAGCAAAACCCCAAAAGGAAATAGGCAAGTCTGCATGACACATCATCGAACGTACCATGTCTAACAGAGTACGATTTCTCCTCTCAGACACACCATTATGTTGTGGTGTTCTAGGTGGAGTGAGCTGTGATACAATACCACACTCTTTCAGATGATCACGGAACTCATGACTCAGGTATTCGCCACCTCGATCAGATCGGAGTGCTTTAACCCTCTTACCCAACTGGTTTTCTACTTCATTCTTGAACTCTTTGAACTTTTCAAAGGTCTCGGATTTGCACTTCATAAGATACACATATCCGTATCTACTGAAATCATCAGTAAACGTAACAAAGTAGAAATACCCACCTCTAGCTATGGAACTCATGGGTCCGCATACATCACTATGTACAACACCCAAGAGATCCTCAGCCCTCTCAGTATAACCAGTGAAAGGAGCTTTAGTCATCTTGCTTAACAAACAAGATTCGCATCGCTCAAATGATTCATAATCAAATGAGTCCAAAAGTCCATCTCTATGGAGCTTGGATATGCGCTTCTCGTTGATATGGCCCAAACGACAATGCCAGAGAAACGTAGGGTTCGAATCATTTGTTCTTAGTCTTTTATTATTTTCTACATTATAGATCAGATGGTCCAAGTTCAAAACGTAAAGACCATTAAACAATTGGGCTACAGCATAACAAACATCATTCTTAAATATAGAACAACAATTGTTCTTAATTATAAAAGAAAATCCAATCATGTCCAAACATGAAATAGATATAATGTTTCTAGTTATCGCCGGAACAAAATAACAGTTATCTAATTCTATTACAAGCCCACTGGGCAAAGAAAGACGGTAAACTCCTACGGCTACAGCAGCAACTCTTGCTCCATTGCCGACGCGGAGGTCCACCTCCCCTTTACTCAGCAATCTTCTCCTTCCCAGTTCCTGCACATTTGTACAAATATGAGAACCACATCCGGTATCCAATACCCAAGATGAAGGAGTAGAAAGGTTTATCTCTATAACGTAAACATTAGAAGCGGAAGTCATACCTCCCTTCAATTTCTGCACACCCTCAATATACGAAGGACAGTTCCTCCGCCAATGACCAGCCTTGCCACAGTGGTGGCATTTCCCTTCCTTCACCGTGCTCTTCTTCTTTATCAGTGCTGAAGACTTGGGCTCAAGATATGACTTAGGTCCCACCTTTGTCTTCTTGGAGCCCTTGGCTTTGCCCTTGCCCTTATGCACCATCAGTATGGGGCTAGCAGGCTTGGCCTTCTTCATGTTGATCTCGGCAGTTCTTAACATGCCTAGGAGTTCGGACAGTGTCTTGTCTATCTCATTCATGTTGTAGTTCAAGACGAACTTCTCATAACTGTCCGGCAACGATTGCAGGATCAGATTCGTGGCCAACTCTTGACCAAGAGGAAAACCCAGCCTTTCAAGGTTCTCTATATACCCAATCATCTTGAGTACGTGAGTCCCTACTGAGTCTCAAACTCCCATCTTGCACTGAAATAACGCTTTCGTGATGTCGAACCTCTCTTGACGAGCCTGCCCCTGAAACATTTTCTTGAGATGCTCGTCAATCTCCTTGCACCCCATGTTCTCATGTTGCTTCTGAAGCTCAGAGTTCATGGTGGCAAGCATAAGGCACTCGACATCCAAAGCATCATCAGTATACTTCTTATAAGTATCCTTCTCAGCACGGGAAGAGTTCCCGGTCGGCACCTCGGGGGCTTCTTCTTCCAAGACATAGAGCTTTCGCTCTTGCCTGAGAACAATTCTCAGGTTCCTATACCAGTCCATATAGTTTGTCCCGCTGAGCTTGTCCTTCTCAAGGATGGCTCTCAGAGACAGCGTGGAGTGTGAAACGCTTGCCATGGAATTCTACAAGAATTTATGCAGAATTAAAAACAGTACCTAAATTTCAATTATAATTTATTCTAATTAGGACTTCAATTAAAAAACTCCCACTATTTTATTCGAAATGATAGCCCTCACTAACAATTCGGAGAGTTCATGCGAGCTACTCTCTTAGTGGACAAGACCCGTATTTCACCAACACAATGAGTCCGCTTTGGCGTTCCTCTCACGATGTGGTTATTTAGGTAGGCAATGCTTGCCAATTGCATCCTCATGCAATTCTTGTATGGTTGGTGAATAACTCCTTATTCGCATCCATCACATGGTGCATGCCAACCCTATGCCTCTAGGCACTCAACCTTTGAGGTCACCTAGTTAAGCTGGACCCGATGTTGATAGTGGGATATCACAATTATCCGCTCACACCCTTACCAAGATAGATTAATGCACCTTGCTTTGGCAAGCCCACATTTCATCGATCGAGGCAGGAAGAGTGTCATCCATCGGAAGGCATCCGAACACTTAATATTAAAAGAAGGGATTTCAATTTTAGGTTAACAATTAACCATGATCAACATTTGATCAATGTGCACATCCAAAGAAAAACAATTCTTCTAAAACCACATGCATCCCTTATGTGCACATCCTAACACCATCAACATTTGATAGAAGGAAGGGCTAAATCCGAACATCCGGAAATTTCCAAATCCTCAGATTTACATGCATTGGACAGAAGGCAAAGACAACTCAACTTAAGCAGTAGACAAGCTCATCTCTCTATGTTGGATTCAAAATCCACAACATACTCGAGGGATGGTTACTGCTAAGGAGACAACAATTTCTAACACTTAGAAATTCCACCGAAATTCCAATCGTTCTTGGCGAAGTGCCAAGACTAAATCTAGACATTTAGAACACTTCTAAATCTCTAGGTTTACACGCATTGGAATAAGACAACTTCCAAAACAAAAGTCATGGCCGAACCTCGCTCTGATACCACTGTTGGGTTTCTCTATGGGGTAGGCACAACACTTGTGCACGCAGCGGAAAGGTAAGACATCAAGAAAAACCCAAAGAGATGTGGATCGGGCCATGAACAGTTGAATCAAGAAGTTAGTAAAACTAGGCAAAAATTACCTCGGTGGCGTTGAGTCACAACTCAACGGAGATGCTCCAAACTTTATCTTCTTGCTAGTGGCGAGTCCAATGTGGAATAGTGTCCACGTTTCTGCAGAAGTCCACACGAGCGGGAGAACGCCGAGCTTTCCGTCGCACGGAAGATCGGGAAGGAGAAGACCGCACCTCGGCTATTCCACGGACTGCTAGGTCCGTGCCAGGAAGAGCAGCACCAGCGACAGTCGCCGGAGGAGAGGTGGCAGCGGAGCGAACACGGCGGCGGAACAGTTTCCGGCGGCGGGATCGGGATCGGCGAAGCGAAAATGCGGAACTCCTTCCGTCGGGTTCGATTCGCACAGAAGAGACAGATCGCATACCTTCCCGAAACCCTAAGTGTTATATTTATACTTAAAGTATAAAATAAACTCAGGAAAATCGCTATCCGCAGACCACCCAGAACTAGGGTTCAGAATCGGCGAGAATGAATCGGTGAGAATCGGCGACAATCGGCGAGAATCACTGAGCAGGTTCGGTGAGAATCATTCGACGAGTATCACATTGGATCGGCGAGAATCAGAGTACAATACTCGACGATTCTCGCCGATCGTCGAGCCACGCTCGACGGCACATAATGATACTCGACGATCGTCGAGCCGCGGTCGACGACAATTGTCAAGGTAGTCGATCGTCGAGAATCAACAATTGATTCTCGACGATTCTCGTCGATCAGCGAGAATCAGCAAGGTGATTCTCGTCGATCGGCGGGAATCAGAAGACCATTCTCGACAAATGTCTTTGACCCTCGGACGACGAACCTAACCAGCCCTTCAAGGCAACCTTTGCCCAACCCGATGATCCTATAAGGCAACACTTTGCCCATAACCCTATTCAGGTCGGTGATTGGTAACCTTTACCAACACAGTCAGTCATCCAACTTCTCCACATCTCTTATGTGCGACCCTGCAGGCTCATATTGCGTTGGCAGTGAGATTACATGTTTGACCACTTCCAGATCATCATGGTAACTCCAACAGAGCCATGCCTCGCGTTAGTGACAGAACTCAATTTCCATCCTTAGGCTTAACCGTACATCATAGCATTCACTTGAGGTTATTTTCCTGGACTACCAAGTCAGTACTTCCTGCTACTCCCCTTCACAGGCACAACCCATCAAGAATTCCAAGCGTCAAGGGTATTTTCCTGGCTTACCACGCCAGTACTTCCTGCTACCACCCTTCAAAGGTACTACCCATGAACATCAAGCATTACAATGGTATTTCCTGGACTCCCAGTCCAGTACTTCCTGCTACTACACTTCACAGGTACAACCCATTCAGCACAAGCATTATACGGGTATTTTCCTGGACTACCACTCCAGTACTTCTTATTACTGCCCTTCACAGGTTTAACCCGTCGACTCCTAAACTACATGTTTATCACGGAGTCTTCTACGGTGCGTATATGCAACATCACCAATCCACACCAACCTGTCCAGATGGGATTCACACAACATGCCAATTCCGTACTCCATTTCCGGATCTATATGCTAAATGATTGGGGATTCCATGAATCAACCCAAGGGACTCCCGTAATAAGCCACCCGCTGGTGGGGGAATCGTATGCATATGACAAAAAGGAAGCCTACACATGGCTAGGAAGAAAAGTCATTACCCTTGAAGAACGCTTCAGAGCCATGGATTCCTCGTCAGCTGGAAAGCACCGCAGCGGCTTCGCCTTCCCAACGCTAGCCTCGGATGATGAACAGGAACTCTGTAGCACCACCGGTGGCCAGCTCCTCTCCTCCTTCTCCTTCTTCCTCTCTCTCTCTCTCTAGGATTTTAGAAAGATGAAGGCCCAAATCAAAAATAAGGATTTCTTCCTCATCCTCGGCCTTAAGGAAGCAGGGAGGAACCTCAGCCATTGGATCCCAGCTGAGGAAATGGATGACCACGATTTTGCCACAAATTCTAAATTTTTCCTGACACGGCCTGTGACACGCCCATGTCACAGGCTGTGTACGTTAAGCAGTACACAACCGTCTCATCCAAACCAGTACATGGCCATGTGACATGCCCGTGTCACGGGCCGTGTCACCTGACACGCCTTTAGACACCCCCGTGTCTATGGTCGTGTACTTCAGGATGCACAAAACCAATGTCAACCCGAGCGGGACACGGCCAGTGACACTCCTATGTCATAGGCCGTGTACCCTAAGACACACCCGTGTCATTCCCGTGTCCACCAGACCTCAATGCCTTGGGCACATCCAGAAAAGAACATGACCTGTGATACGCCCGTGTCGCAGGCCGTTTGCCCATTCACGGCACTAGACACGCCCCAGATCTACTTCGTCGAGATGAGTTCGTCAAGCAGAGGAGGACACGGCCCCTGACACGCCCGTGTGCAAGGCCGTGTCACCTAACTTTTCCCAATCCTGGGATTTGGGGTGTTACAGACGCTCTTTGTAATGTTCTTCCTGGGTCCAGTTTCCCAGTCTACTAGGTGAGAGCCTGACAGAGGCAGTGACCATTAATTTAGTTATTCTTCCTTCTCATTTCATTACCGGGTGAGCCTTTGGCCCGGACGGCTTGATGGGATCCTGGTCATCGAGCATATCTGGTGCCACCAGTAACAACAAATTAAATCCCTCTCCCCCAAGCGAGCCTACAGACCTGCCAGCTGGTGAAATCCTGACAGCGGGTCTACTCAGGGCTGAGTGCGCCTTCCAGCCATGTCGGCTAATGAGAGCCTGAGTATCGGGATCCTCTCGGGGTATTCCCTTACCCCCAGGTGAACCTACGACCCTGCTAGCTAGTGAGAGCCTGACAACAGGTCTATTAGGGGCCAAGTCCGCCTTCCAGCCATGCCAGCTAATGGTAGCATGCACAACAGGACTCTCCGGGGTCTTGCAAACTACCAACCTCTTTCCCTTTACCCCTAAGCGAGCCTACGACCCTGTGAGCTAGTGAGAGCCTAATAGCGGGTCTACTCGGGGCCGAGTGCGCCTTCCATCCCTGCCAGCTAATGAGCGCCTAAGTATTGAGATCCTCTCGGGTATTCCCTTACCCTCAAACGAGCTTACGACCCTGCCAGCTAGTGAGAGTCTGATTGCGTAAAAACTCCAAAAATATTTACGGTCCATGCGGCGACCCGGCGGTTTTATTTAATTAGAAAAGCGGATTGGTTTTTATTTAGAAAACGGGGCGCGCGTATTTATTTATTTGGATATAAAAAGATGTGATCGAGTTTTAACGAAAGAAGGCAAGTGCACCTATCATGAGTAGTACAGGATATTCCGGGTGGAATATCGAGGTCGTATTTTTCTCGGGGTTGGTTCGATTATTTCTACTCTTCCCTGGAGGGGACTATTATTTTACCAATAATTACTTGTCGGATAATATTTTATATATAATCAAAAGAGAGAAAACAAAAAATGAAAGCATAAAAAGAAAGCTTGAAGGTGGAGCCGATGAAAATCTTAACACAACGACATCGAATAAAATTTGAACCAAAATAAACTTTAAATAAAAAGAGATCCTAAATTTCTAATTAATTAAGGCGGATACTTGGCCGTGGAGGTTCCACTAGAATGAGCTCACCTAGCTATAGGGATATCTCTCACCTGAACGCTAAGACTATTCGACCGGGCTCTCGTCCGACGAAGGATTCCTCTTAATGCCCGCATTACGATAAGAACCCCGCTATTGGGTGGGGAACCTATTCCGGTAGAGTTGGCGCGCCTCCTCTCTCGAGGGTTAGTGCAGAACTCTCTTTGTCAAGGGGTGATCGGTCAATATGCACGGCCTCTCGGCTAGCTAGCATATGAACTACAAAAATAGCTCCCACACATCGATTATGTGGTCCTACGCGTCGTAAACCCTAGTCAAACCTTAAGTAATTTTAATTAATTAGAAAGAAGGGACCTTTAATTATTTTAAGCTATTTTATTTATCCCAATGCTCTTCGATACTGAGGGCTAAGAACGGTTAGCCACTCATCAGAATGGGGACGGCTTGCGAGGAAAGCAATAAAGAAAGCGATAAAGAAAGCAGGAAAGTGAAAGCAGTAAAATGAAAGCAGTAAACGAAAGATGAAAATTGCAAGTCCTACTCAAATGAGTAGGACTGAAATGAAAGCAGTAAAATGCGAGTCCCGGCGCAAATGCGTGGGCGGGAGAAAGAAAGCGGGTCCTACTCAAATGAGTAGGACTAAATAAATGCAACACACGCACACACTCGACAGAAAGTAAAACTCACGCACACACTCTCTCGACATAAAGTAAAACACACACACACATACACACACACACACACACACACACACACACTCGACATAAATGAAAACACACGCACACTGCAGGAAAGTAAACACACTCCACACACTCTACTAAAATGAAATAAAAGTATTGCGCTATTTAACTCTTAACGAGTAGGCGGAAATAAATGCGCACACAACAGAAATTGAAAAAAAACTAAGTTATCAAAAAATTAAAACGACTGCATTTCTACCGCTAGAATGCGGTAGAAATGCGTAAAAAGCTGAAATAAAAATAAACCGGGCAAAAAGGTTTGCAAATAAACACAAAATGAAAATGCCCGAAAAATTGAAATAAATACATTTCTACCGCTAGAATGCGGTAGAAATGCGTAAAAAGAAGAAATAAAAATAAAAGGGGAAAAAAGTTTTGGAAAATAAAGGAAAAATACAAGTGTTTAAAAAATTAAAATGACAAATTATTCATTCTTATAATTCTATAAAAATGCCTAAAAAGTGAAAGAAAAGTTAAAAGCACGAAAAGTTTTACAAAAAATAACAAAAAAACGGCTAAGTAAGAAAAATCAAAACCACTTTTTAACCATTTTTTATATTTTCATAAGGATGAACAAGAACGGAAAAGCTAAACTATTAGCACTATTAAAGCTATGAAAACACAAAAAATTTACACTCATACACTCACACACCCATTTAAAAGAACGAAAAACAAAAGCTAAAGCAAAATAAAAGATAAGATTGCATAAGTAAGGGCATTCCGATGCATTCCAAAGTCATATAAAGAGAAGAAAAGTCATATGTTATTACATAAAAGAACGAATTACAAAGATATGAAAATAAAAGCTAAGGAGAGGGGGAGAAAATTCCTTACATAGACTCCACGTGACTAGGGCGTGATAATATTTACATAAAAGCTAAGACAAAAGTTAGTATAATATTTACAATCAAAGGAGCGATTTATTGAACAAAAACAAGTAAAAATAAATGTAATACACTATAACGACTAAATTTATGTACATAAATATGCGTATATTTACAATTCATCGGAGCTTGACAACGGGTCAACTCGGGGTCGAGTGCGCCTTCCAACCCGACAAGTTATGGGGAGTCGGTGCAGTGGGATCCTCTCGGGGTCTTCCAAACTACCAACATCTTTCCATTTCCACCCAAGCGATCCTACGACCCTGTCAGCTAGTGAGAGCCTGACAGCGGGTCTACTCGGGGATGTGTGTGCCTTCCAGCCCTGCAATCTAATGAGAGCCAAAGCAGCGGGATCCTCTTGTGGTATTCCCTTACCCCCAAGCGAGCCTTCGACCCTGCCAGCTAGTGAGAGCCTGATAGCTGGTATACTCCGGGCCGAGTGTGCCTTCCAGCCCTGCCATCTAATGGAAGCCTGCTCAGCGGGATCCTCTCGGGGTCTTGGAAAAAACCAACCTCTTTACCTTTCCCCCGAAGCGAGGCTACGACCCTACCATCTAGTGAGAGCCTGACAGTGGGTCTACTGGAGGCCAAGTGCGCCATCCAACCCTGCTAGCTAGTGAGAGCCTGAGAAGCAGGATCCTCTCGGGGTATTCCTTTACCCCGCCCCCCAAGCGATCCTACGACACTTCCTGCTAGTAAGAGCCTGACTGTCACAACCCTCATTTTCTCCGCATAAAAGGATATATTAGAGTAAAGAGAAAACACTTGTCATGATGCCACGTCGGCAGGGGATAACTGCAGACATTCAGGTGAGACCACAACTATACACTTTTTGAAAGATTTATGAGTTATTTAAGGAAAATCCAATTTATGTTAAGCAGTTAGCTGCATCACTCGGCTTAGTGGATCAACCAGTACATGATTAAAAAATATAGTTATACGCTGTAGAAAATACTTTGATTAAATTGATTTTTAGTATCCTACATGAGTATAAATATCCCTGAATTACAACTTACGCTATGGAAGGCCTTAGATTTATAAGTATAGGAAATTCCTTTACACTAAATTAAAGTAGTGACTTAGTTTTGAAAGAGATGAAAAGTATGGTATATTATTAATAAGTTTTTATAAGTTATAAATATCAAACTTGCAACCTAGAATAAGACCTTCCCAGAGAGCAAGTATAAACAGCCACACAAAACATGAAACACAGTGGCTTAGCAAAGTACTCAGCATTTTAAAAGAAAACCACCAGTGGGTGCCAACAACCTGAGACGAATCAACTGGTGAGCATCTATGTTTGTACTAAATTAAACAACCCAAGAAAATACCTCACAAGGGTGAGGAAAACTCCTGCAAGATGAAATCCACTAGCAAGCTCCCAAACTTAGCAGCTCAACCAGCTACTGCCCTGAACCTGGGGCATTCAAAGGAAGAACACCTCAGCAAGAAATAAAATACAATTGGCAAAGAAGAGTAATCAGGTAAAAGTGCAAAGTAAGAGATGGGTTTACCAAACCCGAGTAAAAAATGTTGAATACCACAAATGGATAATCAAATAATTATAAGTACAGTAAAATCAATAGTAAATGAGTCAATTGAGTAATTTCACTAAGTACTGAACGAAGGAATGCTTCAAAAATATCTGCAAGAACTAGCAAAAAAAGTATAAACTGATCTAAGAATAAACTGAGCATAAAACAACTCGAATAAAACGTGGATCATTAACACTTGGCAAAATCAACCTGGCGGAGTCGGTGACCAATTATCCCAAACCAGGCTCGCAAGCCCAAATGTCTCAAAAACACAGAGGCCCGGTAGTGGTGGCCACTTGTCCATACCCAAACCAGCAATCCACAAAATACAGAGACAAAACATCAACCAAGTGCAACGATCCACAACAGACGTCTAGTTGGTGGTCCTTTATCAACTGCCAACCTTCATAGCCGAAGAAACATCATAACCGATCCAAATCCCAAGTTCAAACCATAAGATACTAAAAGCAGGCCTAAAATCATCCTAAGGACTAAAACCGCCGAATCAGACAAAAACGGCGAAAATTTTCTAAGTCCCAGAAAAATTCGGTGAATTTCCCCTTATACACGACGAAACTACCCTGCGACAACCGGCGATATTCGTCGAACTCAGGACGATGCTCGACGAATGGCCAAAGATATTCATCGAACTCCTTTTGATGCTCAACGATATTCGTCGAACTCCATTCGACGAATGGTTAATGATATTCATCGAACTCCGCTCAAAGTTCGACGACTGAACAGTGACATTCGTCGAACTCCGTTCGACGAATGGGAAATGATATTCGTCGAACTCCGCCCGACATTCGACGAATGAACAACGATATTCGTTGAACTCCGTTTGACGAATGGACCGACGCTCGACGAATGGACCGAGATATTCATCGAACTGCTTACACTAACCTACGATACACATCGAAAAATACTTAACATAAATTCAGCGATACACGCCGAATCACTACCTGATAATCACCGAATTTTACTTGTTTAAGATTTTTTTTCCTAAACTCTATGGTTTGGCCGAAAATCAAAATCTAACCTAGAGGAATGTTTTCGTGCTTCCTATGTTACTCCTAAATTCTAAGGAAGGATGAAAACGATCAAGTAAAAATGAACAAATAAGGGGGGGAAGATCCACTTTCCTCAAAACTTTGGAGAAACGCCGCCCGCTTGCGCCGCTTTAAGGATCGGCCGTAGAAAGCCTTAAGTAATGTTTCTTGAAACTTTTGGAGAAGAAAGTAGGTCAAAATCACAAAACCTAACTCACAAAAATCGGGGAAATGGGAAGATCTTACCACGATCGCGATGTCCTCGCCGAAAGCTTTCCAAATCTCTACTCAAACATCGAAACCGACCAGTAAATCACCCGAAATCGCCAGCCAAAAGCTCCATCTACCTGCACGCCCTGTCTCGCAAAACCATGTCGTCAGGTAGGGGAAGATGATGAATTATAACACTAGGGTTTTTGTAACATCCCTCAGACATCTAGACCTGCAGGATGGTTTTTTATGACTGGGTCATGACAAAACCCTAGGAAGCACTAAAGGGTCTAATGACACCCAATGTAATACCCCAAAAAGTACAACCTAAGAGTTAACCTGAGCTGGACGGAAATAGTCGAGCTGAGTTGGACGAAACGTCGAGCGGAGCTGGACGAAACGTCGAGCGGAGCTGGACGAAACGTCGAGCGGAGCTGGACGAAACGTCGAGCGGAGCTGGACGAAACGTCGAGCGGAGCTGGACGAAACGTCGAGCGGAGCTGGACGAAACGTCGAGCGGAGCTGGACGAAACGTCGAGCGGAGCTGGACGAAACGTCGAGCGGAGCTGGACGAAACGTCGAGCGGAGCTGGACGAAACGTCGAGCCGAGCTCGACGAAACGTCGAGCCATGCTCGACGAAAATCATAGAGCCGAACTCAACGAAAATCATCGAGCGGAGCTCGAGCTCGCCTAAAGCCTGGATCAAAGCTGAGAGGAGGTCAACGAATAGAGCAGATTTGTTGAGCGGAGTTCGATGAATGGGATAAATTTCGTCGGACTAAGCTTCTGAAATGGTATTTTGGAGGAGAGAAAAGCTTCATTTCCATTTAATGGAGGATAGAGATAGTGAAGGATAAAGACTTCCATGGCATCGGGAAGCCAAGGGCCACCCCTTTACTGATGGATTCAACTCTCCTGGGGAAGAGGAGGAGTTTCCAGCTGTTTCCCGGCCTGCTTGAGCCAGGTTCAACCCCCAAGCCATGGCCGAAATAAGCCTTTTAATGGATATTAATGGCCATCAGTGCTAGGCCTTTCCCTTTCCCCATATGATCAACTTATAAGCATCCCTAGAATCAGAGGAGACGTTTCCACTCTTTACCTGAAGGAGCCAAGTGAGTTGGTAGTGCAGTTGCAGAACACCGATCGGCGCCACCACCATCCATGGCAATCCAGAGATCGGCCCGCCACCAGCTATCCCAACAGGTCCTCCGCTACTCCTTCTATGGATAGATCTTAGGAATAATTAGGGACAAGAATCGGGCTCAATTGAGTCCGATCAAGTGGAGCTATCCACTGATATTTCCATGAATAATGAAATTAAGGATTCGTCGGAAACAACCCCGCTGGCAGCCGTACTGCCGCCTTGGGATAGCCCCCACCTCAACGGAGGTGGTGGCGGCGGTGGCCCGCCAGGGAGGTGGTCGGGTGGCCGGGAAAGTGGCCTTGAACTTGCTCTAGGTCAAATGGATCATGGTCGTTGGCTGGAGGAGTAAGAAGTCCAGCAGCCGCCCAATCTGCTTTAAGATCTATGCGGGTCTTAATATTTTAAATGTATTTTATGTGCATTTCTGTCACAGAAAACCACTTACTTTAGGAATTAAATGAAAAATACCTAGTGGCCTATTCTGAAAAGTTGTCAACATGAAACATGTAGATATATGGGTCTAGTTTATTTTAAAATTGATTTGAACCAATTTGGAGTTCAGGCCAGATCACAACACATATTTTGGTGAGGTCTATACCAAGGATAGATCAGAGATTGTTTTGAGTGCACCCATCAAACCATCCATCCAAATGACTTGAAATTTTCGATGAGTGTCAACCATTCCTATTCTTAAAACATATCCAAAAATGGGAACCTTTGGAAAATATTTTCCTAAAGTTTTTTGTAGAAATTTAATAATCCATGTTTGTATTATTTGGAGGGTTTAATGACCTCCAAACTCATCCAAACTTTGGTGAGTGGTCCTTTGGGTTAATATAGGACTCTGCACAAAAGTTCTTTCCATTTGTAGATGATTTGGTTTGGAATCTGGTAAACCCTAGCTTAGGCCAAAAAGGGTTAATTAGGTTAAGATGTCCCTTATGGTATTGGGTGACCAAATCACCTCAACAGAGGTTGAAACATGGGCCAGTGATTTGTTTTTACCTTCAAACACCCTCCCATGGAGTTTGGGCTGGATTAGGGTGGATTTTACCTAGAACCCTAGTTTAAACATCCTCCCATGGAGTTTATGAAGGACATGGGGAGTGGTGTCCTTGTATGGACTTGGTGTTTAGTTCATGTGATCTTAGGGTGGTGAAATGCCCTAGGAAGGGGTTTAGTAGTATTTGGACAGATGAACCCCACTTTAATCACTAGGGAATTAATGAGTTTTATACACCTTATGGAATAAATAATGGGTCATGATCTTGGATATTCATGAGACTTTGTAGGAGTAATTTTATTGTGATATTGATCTATGAAATTTATTATATGATGTTTAGTGAATAGTAGCTCATACTTGTAGGTATAATCTCCACCTTGTCCTTTTTGATGATTTTTGAAGTAACCATTATTAGATTAACATAGAATGATATGAAACTCTGGCAAGGCTAATTAAATATCATTTAGAGACACTAGTAAATTAATTGGATCATTTGGGTATTTTCTCATAGTACTTCATATGTTAAGTGAACTAGTGCACCTTACATGATAAATAGAAATTAAATAATGTATCTTGCTTGAAAATTATATTACTTGGCCAAAAAATCTTTTAGGGCATAATAAAGTTTAAAGGTTATTACATGTTATTTTGATGAGTTTACAAAAATGTTGCATCACAAACTGCACCTTAATGGATTTATTTGAAGTATTTTTATATATGGCTTACTGACCTTGGAATTTTATGAAACTTAGTCAGTAGTGTTTTATGATCATTATAAGGATCTGGTAATTTTTATATTATTTTTGGACTATGATTCATTGTACTCCCTTCCATAACACTAATTATTTGTATTTATCTTAAATTAATTATTTAGGGGCTGATACTTTTATGAAAGTTTGTGAAACTTAGTATTCTTTGTTATTTTGGCATCATATAGTGATAATTATTTTTGGGTGGCCATAACTTAGGGAAATCTAGTACTTCATGTTCAAAATTACCCATGGCCTAAATTTTGGAAAATTTAATAAATGCCAAATTAATTAGGAAATTTATAGTTTCTTGGTTTAGGCTAAATGTGTCATGATAGACCCCCAATAATTATCTTAGGGCTTTTGAATGAAAATTTGGAGTATCCCCTATCATGTACATCAAATAGCTTATATTGGTCTGCATTTAGTAAAACTGCAGAATATGTGATAATATGTGGATTCAACATAGGGAGATGGGTTATTGGTTTAATGATCTTGTTTAATTGAAAAGAAAAAAAAGACAGGACTTACAGGTATCATAGCGCAAACCTCGATCTGAAGAGAAGAAGTCCACACACACTGGGTCACACCGAGCGAGCATTAGTTTGGGGACAAACTAAGCAACGGAAACTGTGGTGTGCCCCTGTGTAAAAATCACAATATATAGTCCATAAATGAATGAGTTAGGCCAACCCAGCTAGGAAACTCGACTTACCAAGACGATTCTTAGCGTATCCTGGTCAAAGGTAACTTTAGGTATAATTCAATTAAGATACGAGGATACCTGAACTGACTTAAGGAGGAGTCTAACGCGAGAGAAGTGCTTAAGGCTTAAACTCTGATGTCCATACCTTACTTATTAAAGTGGTATTATCACTTGTTGCATAACTGACAGGACCGCCTTAAGGAGAATTGATGCCTATAACCATTAGCGGAATAGTAGGGACTCATAGACTCGACCCTCGTATCGATGGCATGATTAGGATGAGACAACCATCATACAAAACACCAAGGGTCGAATAAGAATTCAAGTTCAGAAGTGACCAATTTGGCACAGAGTCACAAGTTGACCTTAAGAAAGTGGTCATAAATATTAACCTGGAGAGTTGAAAGGTGTGGATTATATCAACAGTTTCAGGAAGGAACCCCAAGCCTAAGGTTGCATGCGCTAAGGATTGTGTGCATATCTAGCCCGAACATAACATAATGATATCAAAGATACTTAGCCAAAGATGGGTAGGGGCTTATCTTTTGTTTATTGGGGGCTTGACTTTTGTTTATTGGGCAAATTAGTTATTGACTTGGGTTTCCTTAGAAATGATTTAGAAAATGTGGTGTCACAGACATAGTGAGATTGAGTTGATCTTTGTCGACGTTATTCAGGCGAAGAGAAGATTTTGTAAACGCGTGTGTGGAATGATGATCTGTAGTATTACCAGGACAATAACATGGAAATAAGGAGGAGTAATTACGAGATTTAACTATTACAAGATATCACGTGAAATTAGATGACATCCTTATTTATGCACGGATGATGGAGGATATGCAGATTACCTTGGTGTCCTCGGACGACTCAGAGTTTTCTGAGGAGAATTTGGCCACGATGAGCACTACTGATGTTATTGGAGATCGCATCGGGGTTTAGCAAAGAAAGGATGACAAGTTGGAGCCAATATTCAGGGCCTTGGAGGCAGGCAAGGCCGAGGAGTATACAAAGATAGATGGGTTGTTATGCTTTAGAGGACGGGTGTACATACTGGCTGGTGGCAGGATTTGGGAGGACATTATGACCAAGGGTCGTTGTAGCTATTACTCGGTGCACCCACTTCCGATGCTAGCGGGGTATGAAGAGGGATATCAAATACTTCATTACTCATGGTGAGGCTTGTCAATTAGTGAAGGACGAGTGTAAGAGTCCGACCGGATTGTTGCAGCCACTTTCGTTGCCAGAGTGGAGGTTCGGCGATATTGCCATGGATTCCATACATGGTCTTTCTCGGTCACATGCGAGGAAGGACACCATATAGGTGATCGTCGATCGATTGTCGAAGGTGGCAAGATTTCTACCAAATAGGTAGGACACTTCAGTGGGTGAATTGGTGCGGAGGTTTGTAGAGAAGTACGACAGAAGCATGGAGTCTTGCGGGTGCGTGGTCCGAAGAAGCTCAGTCAGAGATACATGGGGCCTTACAGGATCCTAGATCAGATCGGCCCCTTGGCGTATAGACTGGAGATGTCGTCGAGCTAGCAGGTTTGCATGACGTCTTCCATGTCTCCTCCCTCAAGAGTGCTTTACTTCGTTCATAGTTGCAAGTTACAACTACAGATAAGCCTATAACTTCTGATCGATCGGTACACCTGGAGCCGATCCGAATAGCAATACTGGGTTCCGGGTCTTGCGATGCAAGAAGTTCCGCTGGTCAAGGTCTTGTGGAGGAATCATTGACAAGAAGAGCACACGTGGGAGCTGTAGGACTTGATGTAGCAAAGGTACCCAAAACTTTGCACGTCAGGTATCCCCTTTAATCTCATGGGATGTTATAATTTACTCATCGTACCTGAAACCCCGTAGGCATAACTTGAATTTCGAGGACAAATTTTTTTTATTTTATGATTTGGGATTTGTAACATCACTCAGACTTCTAGACCCCTAGGATGTTTTGTCATGACTGGGTCATGACAAAAGACTGGGAAGCACTAAATGGTTTAATGACATCCAATGTAACACCCCAAAAAGTACAGCCTAAGAGTTGATCTAGGGAGAAATACTCGAGCAGAGCTCGAGGAAACGTCGAGCAGAGCTCGACGAAATCGTCGAGCAGAGCTCCCCGAAATAGTCGAGCAGAGCTCGATGAAATCATCGAGCAAAGCTGAGCCGAGATCGACGAATAGAGAAAATTCGTCGGGCGGAGTTCGACGAATGGAATAAATTTCGTCTGACTAGGCTTTTGAAATGGTATTTTGGAGGAGAAAAAAGCTTCATTTCTCTTTAATGGAGGAGACAAAAAGTGAAGGAGATAGAAATCCATGGTATTGGGAAGCCAAGGGACACCCCTTTACTGCTGGATTCAACTATCCTGGGGAAGAGTAGGAGTTTCCAGCTGTTTCCCGACCTGGTTGAGCCAGGTTCAACCCCCAATCCATGGACAAAATAAGCCTTTTAATGGCCATTAATGGCCATCAGTGCTAGTCCTTTCCCCTTCCACATATGATCAACTTATAAGCATCCTTGGACTCAGAGGAGACATTTCCACTCTTTACCTAAAGGAGCTGAACGAGTTAGTAGTGCAATTGCAGAACACAGATCAGCACCACCACCATCCATGGCAATCCGGTGATTGGCCCGCCTCCAGCTCTCCCAACAGGTCCTCCTCTACTCCTTTTTCCATGGATAGATCTTAGGAATCTTTATGGATAAGAATCGGGCTTAATGAGCCCGATTGGGTGGAGCTTTCCACCGATTTTTCCATGAATAATAAACTTGCGGATTCGCCAAAAACAGCATCTCCGGCGGCCGTGCCGCCGCCCGGCGATAGCCCCCACCTCAACGGAGGTGGTGGTGGTGGTGGCCGGCCAGGGAGGTGGTCGGGAAAGTGGGCTGGAACTTGCTCCATGTCGGATGGATCATGGTCGTTGGATGGAGGAGGAAGAAGGCCAGCAGCCGTCCAATCTGCTTTAAGATCTATGCGGGTCTTAATATTTTAAATGTATTTTATGTGCATTTCTGTCATAGAAAACAACTTACATTTGGAATTAAATTAAAAATACCTAGTTGCCTATTCTTAAAAAGTTGTCAACATGAAACTTGTAGATCTATGATTCTAGTTTATTTTAAAATTGATTTGAACCTATTTGCAGTTCATGCCAGACCACAACATAGATTTTGGTGAGGTGTATACCTAGGCTAGATCAGAGATTTTTTTGAGTGCCCATATCAATCCATCCATCCAAATAACTTGAAATTTTGGATTAGGGTCACTCTTGCATATACCTAAAACATATCCAAAAATGGGAATTTTCGGAAAATATTTTCCTAAAGTTTTTGCAGAAATGTTATAATCCATGTTTGAATTATTTAAAGAGTTTAATGACCTCCAAACCCTCCCAAATTTTGGTGAGTGGTCCTTTGGGTTAATATAGGACTATACATAAAATTTATTTCCATTTGGAGATGATTTGGTTTTGAATATGGTAAACCCTAGCTTAGTCCAAAAAGGGTTAATTAGGTTTAAGATGTCCCATGTGGTATTGAGTGACCAAATCACCTCAACAGAGGTTGAAACTTAGGCCACTGATTTGTTTTGACCTTATAATATCCCATGGAGTTTGGGGTTGATTAGGGCGGATTTGCCTTAGATCCCTAGTTTAAACCCTAAGGATGAACTTTGGGGTTTTGTGAAGGACATGGGGAGTTCTGTCCTTGTATGGACTTGGTGTTTAGTTCATGTGATCTTAGGGTGGTGAAATGTCCTAGGAAGGGGTTTGGTAGTATTTGGACACATGCACCCCACTTTAATCACTAGGGAATTAATTAGGTCTATACAGCTTATTGAATAAATAATGAGTCATATGATCTTGGATATTGATGAGACTTTGTTAGGAGTAAATTTATGATGATATTGATCTCTGAAATTTATTATAGGATGTTTAGTGAATAGTAGCTCATACTTGTAGGTATAATCTCCACCTTGCCCTTTTCTTTGAATTTTGAAGTAACCATGGTTCAATTAACTTAGAATGATATGAAAATCTTGCAAGGACAATTAAATATCATTTAGAGACACTAGTAAATTAATTGGATCATTTGGGCATTTCATCTTAGTACTTCATATGTTAAGTGAACTAGTGCACCTTACATTGATAAATAGAAAATAAATACTATATCTTTCTGGAAAATTGTATTACTTGGCCAGTGAATCTTTTAGGGCATAATAAAGTTTAGAAGGTTATTATATGTTATTTTGATTAGTTTACAAGAATGTTGCTTCACAAAGTGCACCTTAATGGATTTAATTGAAGTATTTTTATATATGGCTTACTTACCTTGGAATTTCATGAAACTTAGTCAGTAGTGTTTTATGATCATTATAAGGCTCTGGAAATATTTTATTTTACTTTTGGACTATGATTCATGGTACTCCCTTCCTTAACACTAATTATTTGCATTTATCTTGAATTAATTATTTAGGGGCTGATACTTTTATGAAAGTTTGTGAAACTTAGTATTCTCCGTTATTTTGGCATCATATAATGATCATAATTTTTGGGTGGCTATAACTCAAGGAAATCTAGTACTTCATGTTCAAAATTACCCCTGACCTAACTTTGGAAAATTTAATAAATGCCAAATTAATTACGAAAATTACAAGTTTCTGGGTTTAGGCTAAATGTATCATGATAGACCCCCCAATAATTATCTTAGGGCATTTGAGTGAAAATTTGGAGTACCCCCTATCATGTACATCAAATAGCTTAGATTGATTTGCATTTAGTAAAACTGCGGAATATGTGATAATATGCGGATTGGACAATGGGAGATGGGTTATTGGTTTACTGATCTTGTTTAAGTGAAAAGAAAAAAAGGTGAGTCTTACAGTTTTCATTTATATTGTCTGTATATATATATATATAATCAATTTATTATACATTACAATATATATTGATTGTTTCAAGAACGAATCAGAAATCCATAACAACACGGAATTCTACGAAATTCGCAACGTAGCGAAATAATGACTCTACGAATCCAACGACGAAGTCAAAACTCAAATTCGACAAACAAAATTAGGGTAAACACCTCCCGAAGCCAAAACACAATCATTCCCAAAAAGTCTACACTAAGTCACCAAAACAGACCGGTCTCGCAAGGGAATCTTTCAAATAGGTTAAACCCAGCCACACAGGATACTAAAAGAGCAAAACCACGGTGTAACCATGGCACAAGCAAAACATGCTCTAACGTAATGCCCTGACGACAAAATTACGCCATTACAGGAATAGAAATAAATACTGAAAAATCAGGGGTGTTACAGCCACCCCTCCTAAAAGAAAGTTTCGTCCCAAAACATGACATAAATATGACCAAATCCCAATTAAAATAAAAAAAACAATGATATGCAAATAGAGGAAACACTTACCAAAATATCAGGAGAACAGATCAGGATGAGCCTCCCTCATAGCTGACTCCAACTCCCAAGTCGCGCTTTCCACATCTTGGTTCCGCCATAAATCTTTAACCATCGGTATTGTATTCCTTTGCAATACCCGATCTTTAGTATCCAAAACACGAACAGGCACCTCCACATAAGAAAGATTAGGCTCTAACTGGGGCATAGAATTAAAAACTTGCCTATCTCTTAGCACATATTTCTGCAATTGGCTTAAGTGAAAACATCATGCACAACAGGAAAACATGCGTGTAAATCGAACCTGCAAGCTGCCACACCAATCTATTCTAGAATTTCAAAAGGTCCCACATACCTCGGGTCTAACTTGTGGTTCAAACAGAACTTTTTAACTCTAGTCATTGTGGAAACTTTAAGAAACACCATATCCCCTATAACAAATACCAAATCGGTCCTACGCCGATTGACATACTTCTCATATCGCTCTTGAGCTATCAGAAGCTTCTCTTGAATAAGCTTTACAGAAACTTCTATCTCCTCTAACGCTCAGTACCCAACAATGGTCTTTCTCCAACCTCGGCCGAAAACAAAGGAGTTCTACAATGCCTCCGATATGAAGCCTCAAATAGGGCCATCTGCAAACTTTCCTAAACTATTATTATAAGCGAATTCCATTAGCCTCAAACGCTCATCCCGCGCACCTCCGTGGTCCAAAATAGAACATCTGATCATATCTTCAATGATCTGATTTACTCTTTCCGTTTGACTATTAGTCTGTGGAAGATAAGCGATGGAATACAGCAAATCGGTAGCCAATCCTTCCTGTAAGCTCTTCCAAAACTGATACCTACACCTAGTGTCTCGATCTGATATAATGCTAAGAGGCACTCCAAGTAACCTGATGACTTGTTGCAAGTATAACTTGGATATTTTCTTCATGGACTAGTCAATATTAAACGGCACAAAGTGAGCACACATTGTCAATCTGTCCACAATAACCCAAACAGAATCGTGTCCACGGGGAGATCTCGGCAAACCGGTAATAAAATACATTGAAATGCTCTCCCAGTTCCAACTTGGAATCTAAAAGGTCATCAACTTGCCTCCAGGCCTACCATGATCGGCCTTCACTCACTTGAAAGTAAAATATTCTGGTACATACATAGCTATATTGCCCTTCATAGCATACCACCAGGCAATCTTCTTCAAGTCTCGATACATTTTAGTAGAACCAGGGTGGTATGAAACACTGGAACCATGTGCCTCCTTGCATAATTTAAATTGAATATCTTCAACATTTGGGATACAGAGTCCGTCGAAGTATTTCAAGGTACCAGCATCATCAATTGAAAAGTCGGGCAGTTCCCCTTTCGCAGTTCTATTATAAAGGTGCATCAAATCAGGATCATCCTTTTGATGTAGCCTCGTTAGTGAAATCCATTAAGGCTCTAACACTTCCAAACTACTGGGCGAGTAGCAAAATCCCCACCAACATATCCATCAGAAGAAATTATTCCACAAATGAATCTACAGAAAGATTTAAAATCTTTGCTGACTTTCTAATCAAAGCATCGTCTACCACGTTAGCTTTGCCTGGATGATATTGAATCTTAACATCATAGTCGGCCACATACTTTAACCACATCCACTAGCGCAAATTCAATTCCTTTTGAGTGAAGACGTACTTCAAACTCTTATGATCAGTGTAAAGTTTGCACAAAACACCATATAAAAGATGCCTCCATATCTTTAAGGCGTAAATAACAGCTTCAAATTCCATATCATGCTTAGGGTAATTTCATTCATGAGTCTTTAACTGCCTCGACTCATACACTATTACTTTACCTTCTTGCATTAGCACACAACCAAGTCCAACATGTGATGCGTCCACATATACCACTTACTCTATCCCTTCAGTTGGCAAGGCAAAAATCAGAGCCGTGCACAATCTCCTCTTCAATTCCAGAAAAGCTTCCTCCCACTTATCGCTCCATACAAAAGCTGTGTTCTTCTGTGTAAGCTTAATCAGTGGCGCATAAAATGTAGAGAAACCCTCAACAAACCTTCTATAATATCCTGCCAACCCTAGGAAGATCGTTATCTCTTTAGGAGTGGAAGGCCTATTCCAATCCATAACAACTGCTATCTTCTCAGGGTCCACAAAAATTTCATCCTTATTAACCACATGACCAAGAAAAGAAACCTAAGGAAGCCAAAACTCGCACTTACTTAGCTTGATTTATGCTCCCTCAAGGTGGACAAAACTAGACACAAGTGTTGGGCATGCTCTTCAGCACTGTAAGAGTACACCGGAACATCATTTATGAAAAGCACCACGAAATGGTCCAGGTAATCCTTAAATAACCTGTTCATCATATCCATAAAGGTAGAGGGCACATTGGTTAATCCGAAAGACATCACACACAATTCAAAATTCCCATGTCGTGAACGGAAAGTCGTCCGTAGAATATCTACCTCACGAATCCTCAACTGGTGGTAGCCTGAACGAAGATCAATCTTTGAAAAGACAGAGCTACCATGCAACTGATCAGATAGGTCATCGATCCTTGGTAGGGGATATCTATTTTTGGTAGTTACCTTATTGAGCTCTCTATAATCGATGCAAAGACGCATTGATCCATCCTTTTTCTTTACAAACAGCACCGGAGCACCCCACGAAGAAGAACTTGGCCTAATAAAACCATTCTGAATAAACTCATCCAATAGGGTACGCAGCTCCTCCAGCTTATGCGGGGCCATACGGTACGATGCCTTAGCAATAGCACGCGTACCCGACTACAGATATATGACGAAATCCACATCTCTTTCAGGTGGAAGACCAGGAAGATTATTAGGAAACACATCCGGAAACTCACGCACAACATCAATCTCCTCCACTCGCGGCAAACTAATATCGGTCGCCAACACCGAAACAAGGCAAGCAAAATATACGGAATTAACCAGCTTCCGAGCTCGTACCACAGATATATTCGAAGAAACTTTATGCAGAAAACCATAAACGCTGCTGGATTGACTGTTGTCCATCTTGAAGTCCAAGCGGTTAACCTTGCACTAGATAACAACATTATACTTGGACAACCAATCCATGACCAGAATCACATCAAAATCTTCCAAGTCTATCATCTTCAAATTTGCAACCACTATAAAATCACCTAACAGAATCGGACAACTCTGAATGCCTTGGTCCGATACCACGGATTTGCTAGATGGAAACTTGACACTAACTGTATCGCCAAACCGATCGAGAGTCAAATGATGACGTTCTACAAAAGTCTTAGCCACAAATTAGTGGGTAGCACCGAAATCGAACAAAACACGCCCAATCAGTTTCTGACCTTAAACTTTCCGATATAAAATCGTGTATGCAACTAAGGAAACGAATGTCGAATTACGGCTACAAATTGAAAACAAGGAATTTGGTTAGGATCTAAACTGTAATAAATTGCGAAGATGTCTGAGTTTCCTCCAAAGACACCACATTCAGCTTGCTCTTCCCCTTGTCCAATAGTTGCGGTAGCGACAAAGCTTGGCGTGGAACTGCTTGCAACGGGGGCTGAGCCTGCGAGAACTTTGACTTATCATGACCCTTCTGCCCACACTGAAGCGGGTCCTATCCTTATGCTAACAATGGGCAGCATCGTGCCCCTCTGCTTACATGTAGAACAAACCAAATCTCCTTTAGGAGCACCATGAATAACATGTACCTTATCTTTCTTCTGGGCTCCTAATCTTTGGTAACACCTCTCAAAAGGATGGTCTGGACGACCACAGAAACTGCATATCTCTTTGCTTCTTTTCCCGAAAGAGGTACCAGATTCTTGGGAACTCTTACCCTCACCGGTCTTCCTCTTACCCTTTCTCATTTGTTGTCCTCGATTCTTGGCATTGTCAATCGCCTCAACCTTTAGAGTAGCCTTCACCACTTCAGCATAGCTTTTAGATCCATAAGCACTAGCTAGCTGCTGGTGTCACTCCAAAGACCACCAAGAAATCTTTTAACTCGGTTTGACTTTGAAGATACCATATCCGGTGAGAAATCACTTAGTTTGCTAAAATCCACCTCGTACTCGATAACAGTAAGCTGCATTTGCTTAAGGTGTAGAAAATCATTCATGGGACGGTCTCTCTCGACCGATAGCAGAAACTTCTTTAACAGTAACACCTTGAAAGATTCCCATGAGTATTCATCCTTCAAATTCTCCTTCTCCCTTATCCACCAACTCTTAGCAAGTCCCTTAAGTTGATACGCAGCGACCATCACACTTTGGTCCGCTGAAATTCATGAGTAATCAAACATCTCGTCGATGGCAATTATCCAATCATGCAAGGCCATAAAGTATGCCATACCATCATACGTAGGGGATCCTACTTGAAAGTCCACCTAGTGTCAACTACCTTCACCTATGGGGGGGGGGGGGAATAGGTGACGTGCAGCGTTTTTGCGGAATTAAAATTGTACCTGCACAAGAAAACAAAACAGCACAGCACAGAAAGGACACAAGCAATTTATAGTGGTTCCCCGATTTGGGTACATCCACTTTCCCCCTTCGACCTATCTCCCAACCAGGGACGACTCGGTCACTTCACCAACAGGATTGAAATCCAATCCTTGCACTAACGGAAGGAACCCTTCCACACGTAGGAGTCACCACTCCCACAACACGGGTTGCACCCAACCCTTACAACTAGGAACCAACGTTCCTTTACAACAAAATTGAAAATAGAAGGTACAAGAAATACAAACAACTTTTGGATACTAAGGTGTCCCTCTTCGTTCGATGACGTGTTCTTGAAGTCAACGAAGAGTCCACAACCCTAGATCTCACTTGTAGAGAATCTCCCCGAAACCGGCGGCGGCAAGATGGGCGGCGGCTTGGTTCTCGGGATTGGCGGCGACAACGGTGTACGGCTGCTGTACTTTGGAGATTCAATATTCGTAGCAAAGCTAGCAAGGTCTTCCAACGGTCACACTAGGATCGATCGTCTCGATCGATTCGGAAGGGGAATGTTTTCCCGATCAACGAATCAAGAGACAAGGGATCTCTGGTTAGACGCGTGAGACACTGTGCTTGGCTGAGCTTCTATCGCCGGGAGATCTGGAAGCAACCACGATCAAAGCCGGCAATTTACTTGCACGAGCGGCGACGGCGGCGGAGCTTGTTTCATGATCTAGGTCAAGGTCGACGGCTCGGCTTCATTTTTCTGTGTGTCTTTACTGTTCAAAATACGCGTGTATTTATACAGTAGAATACTCCTTTATGACCGATATGGGTCCCACCAACAAAAACCCTAAGCCCGGTTCAAAATAGCGCCAGCGGCTGAGTCCAGTCCAGCGGGTTCCAGAATTCGCCCAAGGCAAAATCGGCGAGAATCGAAGGTGATTCTCGTCGAATCGGCGAGAATCAAAGGTGATTCTCGACGATTCGACGAGAATCAAAGGTGATTCTCGTCGAAGTTGACTTGTTTGCACGCACTGATTTAGCCGGATAGAGACGGCGAGAATGATCCGGTGATTCTCGACGATTCGGCGAGAATCACTAGTGATTCTCGCCGAATCGGCGAGAATCACTTGGTGATTCTCGTCGATTGTTACTTAGACGATTTTTCGTCTTTCCACCCATGAGCTGCTCTTTGACCCATCCTTGCTCCTTGTCTGCTCTTGCATTATCACAGCCCTGTACTTGAAAATAAGTACACTCCAATATAGCGGAGTACACGTAGGCCAACACACTGATCTGCTCAACGAGGGATTACGTCGCGCAGACCCGTGTATATTGACCTACTGCACCCTGACATTGGTGTGTACTTAGCGTGGAATAACTGCAAGCGCCACTTAAAAGGTTTCATCAAATACATTGTCTATTTACCTTAGCTTGTATAGGGGCTTCTTCAAATCAGGTACGTTGTGGATACAATACCGAACAATCTCCCCCTATTTGAAGAAGCCTAAACCGTACAAGCTAAGGTGAATAGAGCGTATGGGAATGAAAAGGATGAACTTAAAATGGAGTTGAGAGAGAGATATTCATTACCAATACCAATTTCTTGAGAGTAAACTTGGAGCCACCTTAGCCTTAGCCGAGAGGGTAATATCTCCCCCCTTTTGACTTCTGCAAATTTGGGTCTGTTGCATTTGACCCCTTGCTCCCCCTCAGTTCTTGCACATGTGCGCACACTTGAGTTCCTGACAGAGGCTCCCCCTAGATGCATGAGCCTGGAGCTTCTGTAGTCTTCATTCCTCATAGTTTAACATCCCCAATTCAGTTTTGAAAAGACTGAACTTGGCTTCGTCTAAGGGCTTTTTGAAAATATCTGCAATCTGCTTGTCCGTGGGGACATAACAGAGAGAGATGTCCTTGTTCTCCACATGCTCCCGAATGAAGTGGTAGCGCACTTCAATATACTTCGTTCTGCTGTGCGATACCGGATTGTTGGCAATTGCAATTGCACTGGAGGAGTCGCAGTACATTGGTACTTCCTTGAACTGAAGGTCGTAGTCGGCTAACTGGTTTCTGATCCATAGGAGTTGTGCGCAACAGCTGCCTGCCGAGATGTACTCAGACTCGGCTGTGGAGGTTGCTACACAATTCTGCTTCTTGCTATTCCATGAAATAAGCCTTCTTCCGAGGAATTGACACGTCCCGGAAGTGCTTTTCCTGTCATCCCTACTCCCTGCAAAATCAGCATCTGAAAAACCTGTTAGCTCGACATCATTGTTTCTCGGGTACCACAAGCCAAGATTCGGAGTACCTTTAAGGTATCTTAGAATTCGCTTTGCAGCGACATAGTGAGATTCCTTAGTGTTCACCTGATATCTGGCACAGACATATGTGGAGAACATGATATCCGGTCTACTGGCAGTAAGGTAGAGCAGGGATCCAATGATGCTTCTGTATTTGGTTTCATCGAAAGGTTTGCCTTTCTCATCCTTATCCAGAGACATAGTGGATCCCATTGGAGTCATCATAGAGGTTGCATTCTCCATACCGAATTTCCTGAGGAGTTCATTTGTGAACTTCGTCTGAGAGATGAAGATTCCATCCTCAGACTGTTTCACTTGAAGTCCCAAGAAATACTTTAGCTCTCCCATACTGCTCATTTCAAACTTTCCTTGCATAAGTTTAGAAAACTTTTTGCAAAGATTGTTGTCCGTTGAGCCGAATATAATGTCATCGACATAGATTTGCACCAGCAAAATCTTGCCTTTGACTTCCCTGAGAAACAATGTCTTATCTATTTTACCTCTAGAGAACTTGTTCTCAAGAAGAAAACTAGATAATGTCTCATACCAAGCTCGTGGAGCTTGTTTTAAACCATATAGAGCTTTATTAAGAAAATATACATGATTGGGATAAGTAGGATTGACAAAACCTGGGGGTTGAGCGACGTATACTTCCTCTTTCAGGTCTCCGTTCAAGAATGCTGATTTCACATCCATTTGATAGACTGTGAATCCTTTGTACGAAGCATACGCCAGGAACAGTCTGATTGCCTCGAGCCTTGCCACTGGTGCAAAGGTCTGGTCGAAGTCAACCCCCTCCTCCTGTCTGTAACCTTGAGCCACCAGCCTGGCCTTGTTCGTTATGATGACACCATGTTCATCCAGTTTGTTTCTGAAGATCCACTTGGTGCCAATCACATTCTGCTTTTGTGGTCTGGGAACCAGCGTCCAAACGTTGCATCGTTCGAATTGATGCAGTTCATCTTGCATAGCCAAAATCCATGCTGCATCTTTGTTCGCCTCGTCGAACTTCTTTGGCTCAACCTGTGACAGGAAGCTAAGATGCAAAATCTCGTTAATAGTACCTCTTCGAGTTCTGACACCGTCACGAGGATCTCCAATGATCTGATCTCTCGGATGATCCCTCACGTGCCGGAGCTCTAGAAATCTGGCGTCTGGAGCTTCGACTACTTCTTGGGCTTCTCCTTCTTCTAAGAGATTTTCTTCATTTTGATCTTCAACATTCCCAGTTGACGTTGAGGTGGAAACTTTGACGTACTTAGGAGTTTCATCTTTAGCGGTCTCATCGAGACTCAGCTGTTCAAGTCGTGCACCTGCATCTTCAAGAATACCGCTGGAAGAATTGCTGTTAAGCAAGCTTCCTTCATCAAAGACAACATTAATTGATTCCTCTACCACTAGGGTTTTCTTATTGAAGACCCTATATGCCCGACTGTGGGTACTATATCCCATGAATAAGCCTTCGAAGCATTTTTCACCAAATTTAGTATGCGGGTACTTCCCATTATTCAGTACATAACATCTGCAACCAAAGATCCTTAAGTAGGACATGGTTGGTTTCCTGCCTCTCAGTAGCTCATAAGGCGTCTTACGATGATGCTTGTTGATCAATGCTCGGTTTTGTACATGACAAGCTGTATTGACCGCCTCTGCCCAGAAGTATTCTGGGAGAGAAGCGTCTTTCAACATTGTCGTGCAAGCTTCAATGAGAGTTCTATTTCTCCTCTCCGCAACTCCATTTTGCTGAGGAGTGCGTGGGGAGGAAAACTCATGAAAGATACCTTGTTCTCACAAAACTCTGTCATAGCACCAGATTCGAATTCTGTTCCATGGTCGCTTCTGATTTTGACCACTGAGCAGTTAAATTCGTTCTGAACCTGCTTGTCAAAACTAGTGAAGATGTCAAACGTATCTGACTTTCGTTTTAAGAAGAACAACCATGTAAACCGAGAGTGATCATCAACTATCACTAGCTTATAGGACTTGCCTCCCAAGCTATGAACTTGCATTGGACCAAACAAGTCCATATGCAGAAGATAGAGACATCGGGAAGAGTCTTTGTCTGCAATGCTCTTAAAGGTAGCCCGAGTCTGTTTGCCCATCTGGCATGCAGGACAGGGGCTATCTTTGATGCACTTGATAACGGGAGCATCCCTTACTAAGTTTTTAGAAAACAGCATACTAATTGTTTTGAAATTAATATGTGCCAATCCCTTGTGTCATTGTTCACAAAGAGATGCACTGCCTGTTGCCACTAGGCATACGGGAGTAGATGAATCTAAACTAAGAAAATTTAAACAGAAGATATTTCTGCTCCTAATGCATGTTAATACCGTCTCAGAAGAGGCACAAGATATTATCAGACATTTATCCTTGCAGAACTTAACGTCATAACCTTTATCACATAACTGACTTACACTGATCAGGTTATGGTTTAACCCTTCAACATAAGCCACGTCGGTGATAGAGATTATACTGTTGGAAATCATACCGTAACCTCTGGTAACTCCTCGATCTGACCCCCCAAAGATGACTTTGGGTCCATTCTCGACTGGAGTGTAATCACGCAGCAGGCTTCTTATCCTAGACATATGCCGGGAGCATCCACTGTCCAAGTACCATATTGGCGTTTTGGTGGCCTTTGGACATTCCTGCAAAACAAAATTAATTTCCCTTAGGAACCCAATCGAACTTGGGTCCTAGATTCTTGGTTAGCATACTCCCCCTCGGGTGGTTAACCCTACGAGTGGTCGGCCTCGCATTGCTAACATAGGGAGTCTCGTTATACCTCGGATTAAACAAACAATACACGGCAAAGCGACCGACTTTGCCACAACACCAACAGTCAAATCTGTTGTACCTCTTCCTAGGCTCCTGCTTTACCCTGGGAATGGTGGGTACAGCCGGAGCCTTGGATCTGGAGGTGGAGGCATCATAGTGATTGCAGTCACATGACTTCTTCACCTTCTGTTCCTTCAGCATAACATGCTTGGATTTTGGTGCCTGCTTTCCATTATGGCCGCTAGAGAATTGACCATATTTTCCCATGTGGATTTCCTCATAAGGTGCCTTGAAGACACTCTCACCGAAGTTGCGGGGAAAAGTCCAACCATCATATCGGCTCTTTAGCTTTGCAACCGAGGGCCGGAAATGATGACCAAAGGTTGACTCAAAGTCATGTTGGTTGCAAGGAAAGCTAGGCTTTCTGAACGCAATAGGACTGAGGGGAGCCTTTCCCTTTTCAGCAGCAGAGGCCTTCTTGGCAGCCTTATTCTTTCTCTGGTTCCTGTTTCTCTTGGATGAGGAACCAGATACCCCTACATGCCCCAAGCCAGCTCCTTTGGCCTGAGCAGAGAAGGTATCAACTACTGGAAGAACTGTTTTTGGCATAGAGAAGCTCTTGACGATCTTCCTTTTTGCCGCAAGTTGTTCTTCCAACTTGTCGACTTCCTCCTGCTTAAGATCAAGGAGCTTAAGAGACTCTGAATGCTTTGAAGTCAGGTCTAGGTGCTCCTGTCAGAGAGAGATCAAACTGGTGATCTCTTCCCTTAGGGAGACACTCTCACCCTTAAGGAATTTCACTTCCTCTTTCTCAGCCTTCAATCTCTTACGGCACTCCTCGAAAGTGTTGAGCAGAAGCTCATACTTCTCGAGGAGCTCCGCTTCACGGGCCGAAAGGCTATCCTCAGGGTCATCATCTTGAGACTCAGGATCAGAGTCAGAGTCGGAGAGAGGGGTGTGAGCTTTTATCTTCCCAGTAAATGGGGGGCATTCTCCTTCTGAGTCAGAGCGACCCACCAGCCCGAAGTAGGCTTCCTCATCATCACTGGAGTCTGAGGAATCAGATTCACTCAGTGTCGTTGGGTTTTTGGCGATGTAGCTCCTCTCTTTCTTCTTATCTCTAGACGACTTGTGCTCCTCTCCATTCCCCTTTTCTCTCTTTCCTAGGTGGCAGTCGGCCACGACGTGTCCTAGCTTATTGCATCCAAAACAAATAATGTCAGAGGAGCGATGTTTGTTCGGTTTAGATGCATACCTGTCAGAAGAATAATTTTTCTTCTGATGCCTGGAGGAGGAGCCGTCTCTCTTTCTTTGATTTCTCATCTTGAGGAACTTCTTGAATTCTCGGGTGATGAGGGAGAAATTTTCCTCAGACAACTCTGAGCTGGAGGAGCATGGCTCGGAGTCCTCCTCCTCATCCTTTTTCCTGGCTCCGTATGAAAACGCACCCTTGCCCTTCCTGGAGTGAATGGCTTTTAGGGCCACAGTCTTTTCCTTGGCTGCCGCCTTCTCTGCTTCTTCTTCTGCTTTCCTGGTGTTCAGTTGAAGCTCATAGGACATCAGCTTCCCAAACAGAATTTGCGGGTCTGTTTCAGCAAGTCTGCCAAACTCTCGGATGGCGCAGATCTTTGTGTCCCATTCCTTAGTAAGGGACCTAAGGAATTTATCATTAAGTTCACCATCAGTGAACACTCTTCCATATCCTTTGAGGGCATTGGCAATCTTGAGGAAGTTCTCGAAGGTGACTCCGATCTCTTCCTTAGGCCCTTGTCTGAAGGCCTCATATTTCTGGTTCAGCAGGGATCTCCGATCATCCCTCACTTCATCAGTGCCCTCCATTAGGATAATCAGGCAGTGCCAGATCTCCTTTGCTGTCCTGCAGTTGCAGAAGTTCTGCATCATTGAGTCATCGACCACGCTGACCAGAATGTTCTGCGCCTTCTTGTCAAGTCCCACCAACACCATCTCGTCCTTGTCCATTTCAGAAATTTTCTTTTGCACTTTCTTGGTAGGATCAATAGTGGAGACCTTAGTGGGGACATAAGGTCCCTCCTCCACGATCATGAAGAGTCGGGGATCGAGCGCTTCCATGTAGAACCTGATCCTTTCCTTCCAGATAGGAAAGTTGATCCTAGTGCACACTGGGATCTTGCCTGTGTACTTGAGTCTGTCCATAGTAGATGTTTGCCTTCTCCTTGACACTAGTGGCAGGATTCTACTCAAGGTGTGAACCTCTTTGATGAGTAACCTGGCTTTGATACCACTTGAAAGTCCACCTAGTGTCAACTACCTTCACCTATGGGGGGGGGGAATAGGTGACGTGCAACATTTTTGCGGAATTAAAATTGTACCTGCACAAGAAAACAAAACAGCACAGCACAGAAAGGACACAAGCAATTTATAGTGGTTCCCCGATTTGGGTACATCCACTTCCCCCTTCGACCTATCTCCCAACCAGGGATGACTCGGTCACTTCACCAACAGGATTGAAATCCAATCCTTGCACTAACGGAAGGAACCCTTCCACACGTAGGAGTCACCACTCCCACAACACGGGTTGCACCCAACCCTTACAACTAGGAACCAACGTTCCTTTACAACAAAATTGAAAATAGAAGGTACAAGAAATACAAACAACTTTTGGAGACTAAGGTGTCCCTCTTCGTTCGATGACGTGTTCTTGAAGTCAACGAAGAGTCCACAACCCTTAATCTCACTTGGAGAATCTCCCCGAAACCGGCGGGGGCAAGATGGGCGGCGGCTTGGTTCTCGGGATTGGCGGCGACAACGGTGTACGGCTGCTGTACTTTGGAGATTCAATCTTCGTAGCAAAGCTAGCAAGGTCTTCCAACGGTCACACTAGGATCGATCGTCTCGATCGATTCAGAAGGGGAAGGTTTTCCCGATCAACGAATCAAGAGACAAGGGATCTCTGGTTAGACGCGTGAGACGCTGTGCTTGGCTGAGCTTCTGTCGCCGGGAGATCTGGAAGCAACCACGATCAAAGCCGGCCATTTACTTGCACGAGCGGCGACGGCGGCAGAGCTGGTTTCGCGATCTAGGTCAAGGTCGGCGGCTCGGCTTCGTTTTTCTGTGTGTCTTTACTGTTCAAAATACGCGTGTATTTATACAGTAGAATGCTCCTTTATGACTGATATGGGCCCCACCAATAAGAAACCCTAAGCCCGGTTCAAAACAGCGCCAGCGGCTGAGTCCGGTCCAGCGGGTTCCAGAATTCGCCCAAGGCAAAATCGGCGAGAATCGAAGGTGATTCTCGTCGAATCGGAGAGAATCAAAGGTGATTCTCGACGATTCGGCGAGAATCAAAGGTGATTCTCGTCGAAGTTGACTTGTTTGCACGCACTGATTTAGCCGGATAGAGACGACGAGAATGAGCCGGTGATTCTCGACGATTCGCCGAGAATCACTAGTGATTCTCGCCGAATCGGCGAGAATCACTTTGTGATTCTCGTCGATTGTTACTTAGACGATTTTTCGTCTTTCCACCCATGAGATGCTCTTTGACCCATCATTGCTCCTTGTCTGCTCTTGCATTATCACAGCCCTGTACTTGAAAATAAGTATACTCCAATAGAGAGAGTACACGTAGGCCAACACACTGATCTGCTCAACGAGGGATTACGTCGCGCAGACCCGTGTATATTGACCTACTGCACCCAGACATTGGTGTGTACTTAGCGTGGAATAACTTCAAGCACCACTTAAAAGGTTTCATCAAATACATTGTCTATTTACCTTAGCTTGTACAGGGGCTTCTTCAAATTAGGTATGTTGTGGATACAATACCCAACACTACTCTATAGAAGAGTGAGATAAATGTCATCTCTGGTGGCAACAAAACCGGTGGCACCAAAGGAGCAGGGGGAACTGGAACAGCCTGACCCATAGCCAGGTCCTGTACATGCGGCAACTATCCTAACACAACCATTAACAACGCTTTGATCTGCATCTGCATCTCCACTATCTGTCTGGACAAAGTCTCATTACTCTGCCATAGAATTTCAATCACCACTTTGCACTGCGCACCAGAAGTCTCGCCCTCTAACTGTGGAGTCGACCTAGTCGCCATATGCTTAGGTGCCATCTAAACAAATAACGAATACTAATCAAAACGTAGCCCAACCGTTAGTACCCAAAAACATAGTATAGACAAAACATGCTTAAGTACTTGCTAAATCTGCTAACTTGCTCTAGGATTTACAATATTGATGTCATGTCTAGACTTAGGATGGTAAACTGTCACCCTGCTGAATCATGTGCCTGAACAATGAATGCATGAATTTCTTATTCTTTTTCACTCAAAATAATTTGTGTACATGTGTCATCATGTAAATCTTTATCTTGGCACGTGTGCAGAAGCAATGTTATGCCTTGCATGTTGTGCTATGCATTTTAAAAAAGCCTTAATGCATGTTATGATTGGAGTACACATGACATGTTATGCATCCCATACTTCATAATATCACATGTAACGAAAAAAAGAAAACGTGCTAATGGGCACCCATGTGATGATGGTTATGCATCTCATACTTCATAACTGTCACATGTTGACACCTATGGTGGATCCATAAACAAACATATATTATGCATCCCATACTACATAATATGCCTCGTATACTTCTTATCATGGTATGAGTGTGGTGTTCATGCTTTAGCCAAGACGTACTGATGACACATCTGTGTGTTTATGAAATGTCACTAGACAACTAACACTAACAAGAGAAGGTTGCTCGACAAAATGTCAAATAAACCTCCCTCTGATACCAACTATCACAACCCGCATTTTCTCCACATAAAAGGTTATAACAGAGCAAGGGAAAAACATGCGTCGTGATGCCACTGTAGCAGGGGATAACTGTAGACATTAAGGCAAGACCACAACTAAACACTTTTCGAAATATATATGAGTTATTTAAGAAAAGTCCAGTTTAGGTTAAGCAGTTAGCCGTATCCCTCGGCTTAGTGGATCAAATAGTTCATGATTAAAAATATAGTTATATGTTGCGGAAAATACTTTGATTAAATTGATTTTAACATCCTACATGGGTATAAACGTCCTAGAAGGACAACTCACGCGATGCAAGACTCTAGATTTATAATAAGCATAGGAAATGCCTTTACGCTAAATTAAAGTATTGACTTAGTTTTGAAAGAGATGACAAGTATGATATATTATTAATAAGGTTTTATAAGTTAAAAATATCTAACTTGCAATCAAGCATAATACCTTCCCAGAGAGCAAGTATAAACAGCCACAAAAAACAGACAACACAGCGGCTTAACAAAGCACTCATCATTTCAAAAGTAAACCACCAGTGGGTGCCAACAACCTGACAAGAACCAATTGGTGAGCATGTATGTCTGTACTAAAGTAAACAGCCCAAGAAAATACCTCGCAAGGGTGAATAAAACTCCTGCAACAAGCAGTCCACTGACAAGCTCCCAAACTTAGCCGCTCAACTGGCTATTGCCCTGAACCTGAGGCATTCAAAGGAAGAATACTTTAGCAAGAAACAAAATACAAATGGCAAAGGAGATTAATCAGGTAAAAGTGCAAAGTAAGAGATGGGTTTACCAATCCCGTGTACAAAATGCTGAATACCACAGCTGGATAACTAAATAATTATAAGTACAGTAAAATCAGTAGTAAATGAGTCAATTGAGTAATTGCACTAAGTGCGGAATGAAGCCATGCTTCAACAATATCTCTAAGAATTAGCATAAAAAGCATAGACTGATCTAAGAGGCAAACTGAGCATAAAATAACTCGAATAAAAGATGGATCGTTAACACTAGGCAAAATCAACCGGGTGGTGTCTATGACCAATTTTTCCAAACCAGACTCCCAAGCCCAAATGTATGAAAACCACAGAGGCCCTGCAGTGGTGGCCACTTGTCCAAACCCAAACCAGTAGTACTAAAAAAAATAGAGACCAATCTTCCACCACGTGCAACGATCAAAAACCTACGTCCAGTTGGTGGTCCTTTTTTCATTGCCAACCTTCATAGCCGAAGAAACATCAGAACCTACCAAAATCACAAGTTCAAACCTTCAGATAAAATAAAACCAGGCCTAAAATCTTCCTAAGGACTAAACGGTGAAAAATTTCTAAGTCCCTGAAAAATTCAGTGACTTTCCCCTTATAGTCGACGAAACTACCCGACGACAATCTGCGATATTCGTCGAACTCCGGACGACGCTCGACGAATGGAGAAAGATATTCTTCGAATTTCGTTTGACGCTCATCGATAATCGTCGAAATCCATTCGATGAATGGGTAAAGATATTCATCAAACTCTGCATGACAATCGACGAATGAACAACAATATTCGTCGAACTCCGTTTGACGAATGTGTAACAATATTCATCGAACTCCGCTCGACGTTTGACGAATGAACAGCGATATTCGTCGAACTCCGTTCAACGAATGGACAGACGCAAGATGAATGGACCGCGATATTTGTCGAACTCCTTAAGCTAACCTACGATACTCGCCGAAAACGACATAACCTAAATTCAGCGATACACGATGAATCACTACCTGATAATCGCTGAATTTTACTTGTCTCAGAATTTTTTTCCTAAACTCTATGGTCTGGCCGAAAATCAAAATCTAACCTAGAGGAATGTTTTCATGCTTCCTATATTACTCCAAAACTCTAAGGAAGGATGAAAAAGATCAAGTAAAAACGAACAAGCAAGGGGGTGGGGGAAGATCCACTTCCTCAAAACTTTGGAGAAACGCCGCTTGCTCGCGCCGCTTCAAGGATCGGCCGTAGAAAGCACTAAGCAACGTTTCCTGAAGTTTTTGGAGAAGAAAGGAGGTCAAAATCTCAAACCCAAACTCACAAAAACTGAGGAAATGGGAAGATCTTACCACGATCGTGAATCCCTCGCCGAAAGCTTTCCAAATCTCTACTCAAACTTCGAAACCAACCACTAAATCACCCGAAATCGCCGACCAAAAGCTCCGTCCGCCCGCATGCCCTATCTTGTGAAACCATGTCGTCGGGTAGGGGAAAGAGGATGATTAGTAACACTATAGTTTTCGTTTTTATCATATATACATATATATATAAATATTATAATAATAATAATCAATTCATTATACATTACAATAAATATTAATTGTTTCCCGAACGAATCTGAAATCCAAAACAACTCAAAATTCTATGAAATTCACAGCATAGACAAATACCGACGCTACGAATCCAACGATGAAGTCCAAACTCAAATTCGACAAACAAAACTCGGGCAAACACCTCCCGAAGACAAAACACAAGAATTCCAAAAAAGGCTCCACCGAGTGACCAAAATAGACCCGGCTCGCAAGGAAATCTTCAAAACAGGCTAAACCCAGCCACACAGGAAACTCAAGAGCAGACCCACACTCAAACCATGGCACAAGCCAAACATACACTAATGTAATGCCCTGACATCAAAATTATGCCATTACAGGAATAGAAATAAATACCGAAAAATCAGGGGCGTTACACTGACAGTGTGTTTACTCGGGGCCGAGTGCGCCTTCCTGCCGCGCCAAATAATGGGAGCCTACGCAGCGGGATCCTCTCGAGATATTGCAAACTTCCAACCTTTTTCCCTGGTCACCGAGGGAGCCTTCGGCCCTTGCCAACTTGATGGGAGCCAAGACAGCGGGTCTACTCGGTGCCATCAAAACCAGAAATACGCCATAACCTGAAAAGAAACAATTCTCAAAATAACATATTACAATGGTATACACAAATTTACCCATCCTATGGGTAGAAGCATTTTAGATCGTCGCCGCTCCATGCTTGACTCATGGTTACCCCTTCCATTTTCTAGAGGTGGTATCCTCCTGACCATAGGTCCTTTCTACAATATAGGCCCCTTCCCAACTAGGGATGAGCTTACCAACGCCCGTGGACCTCCCTACGATGTCGACTTTCTTCAGGACTAGATCACCTTTTGTGAATTGCTTGATCCTGACGTGTTTATCAAATTACCTGACCATTCACCGCTTGATTTCCTCCTACCTGACTGCAGCCACGTCACGAAGTTCTTCCACCATATCTAGAGAGAGCTACAGCTCTCCGTCATTCTCTTCTCTTTATGTCTAGTCTCCTATACTGGCGGCCACAACTCGTAGGAATCGAACCTCAAAATCCACGGGGAGGACCGCCTCACAACCATGTGAAAACTTGAAAGGGGTCTCTCCAGTGGTTGTGTTTGGTGTTGTATTCAAAGCCCACAAAACTGAGGGGAGTTGCTCCACCAAGCACCCCCTCAAGTTCTCCGCCTTCTTTTTGAGCAATTTTACAATAATCTTGTTTGCCGCATCCACCTAGTCATTGCTCCATGGGTGGTGGATGGAGGCAAACCTGAGGTCGATCCCTAGCTGGGTGTGGAAGCTGATGAATTCCTCGCTGGCAAACTACGGCCCATTGTCCGTGACAATGGCCTGAGGCAACCCGTGCTTGTAGATGATCTCTCCCCAAATGAAATTCCTGATGACTCGAGAGGATACATTGAACAATGCCTTGACCTCTAGACATTTTGAAAAGTAGTCAATCATAACCAAAATAAACCTTCTCTGCCCACTCGCCGGGGGAACAACCCGACTAAGTCCATCCCCTGGATGGCGAAAGGCCATGGTGTATTGATGCTTCAGAGCCTTTGAGCGGGCAAGAGTTAGAGGGGGGGTGCATAGTTGACACTTCAATCACCTCCTTGCAAACTCTGCCACATCCCTCCTTAGGGATTGCCAGAAGTACCCCTGTCGAACCAGTCTTGATTCCAATGTTCTTCCTCCCGAGTGATTTCCACACTCGCCCGAGTGTACTTCCTACAGAATCCTTCAGATTTATTACTCTACTACACATCGTGCCAGGAGCCCCAACAACATATTCTGATGTATTCCTCCTTCATGCATGAGATAATGTGCTGCTTTGTCCCGAAATCCTTTAGCATCTATGGTTCCTTTGGGGGGGGGGGGGGGGGGGGGGGGCTACCTGTAGTGAAGAAGGCTATGATGGGATCCAACTAAGAGGGTTGCCAATCCACTTACATCAAATCCCCCTCCTCGATCACGGGATGAAACAACTCAGTTAAGGTTCCCCCACCCTGGGGGTACCTTTTCCGCCATCCTTGCCTTGGTGAAGACCTCCATCTCCATGACTTCCTATGCAGGCTCCAGATGAGACTGCTCCCTGCCAGCTCTCTCCTCCTCCTGCCTAAAATCTTCCTCCCCTCTTATTTACATAACTTCATCGCCTCTAACAGGCTCTCCCCCGACAATTCCACTTCTCTACCCCCTTGGCCTCACCCCAGCTTCTCCCTCTACTGCTCCTCCACTTCCTTCTCTCCAGCCTCCGCTTGGCTCGCTCCATCCTTCTCCACAACCTCCTCTACATTCTTCTCTCCAACCTCACCCAAGCTTACCTCCCCCTCCTCTCCAACCTCATGCATCGCCATATCCTTCTTCAGCTCTGCTGCCTCTGCAATCCAGGAAATGGTGTTGACGGCAGTCATATAGCACTGTCGTGCCACCTTTGGGTCTCCCCTGATCCAAATCAACAATCCTCCACAACTAAACTTGTGACACTAGTGAAAGGAGGAGGAAACGCAGCGAAAGGCACTGGAGAGACTCAGAGATTGCATTGATGCTGCTCGGAGCGTCAATGATGACCACCCGACAGTTCCTCGACACCCCCCAAACGTCACATGCAGTCCCACACCTCCTTCAACTTCTTTCCTCTCCCCCGAGAATCCAAATAATGGCCCATCCTAGGCTGGAACCCTCAAAACCTCTACCTTCATCTCATCGAAAGCTTTTTTGAAGATCACATTCACGGAGTTCCCATTATCAACCAGAATCCTGGAGACCGTGAAATTCTCTACTACCGTCTGGATCTCCAAGGCGTCACAAAACGGGTCTTCATAGTCAGGCATGTATCTCACTGTGAATGTGATTTTTTTCCTCCTGGGGCTAGTTTGGGAGATCGAGGCAACGCTCCTCCGGTATATGGTATGGAAGCTCCCATTATAGGTGTCCTCTATCCCTAATACCCCATGGATCACCCTGATCCCTCCTCAGGCCCCCATATCTGCCCGGTCCTCACACCAATCTGCTCCTCCTCCTGGTAGAACTTCCTCCATCCTTACGGGTGGCTACTGTTGAATTTTGATGCGCAAAAACGGCACCGGGCAGCTAACACTGAGGGAGTGTTCGATCTCATAAGCTAGGAGAGGAAGAGGATGAAGGTTGCGGAGATAGAGGAGAAGAGGGAAGCTTCTGAGTGATCGAGAGTGGAGCAAGTAGCTTGTTCAAGAAGTTGCGGGGATAGAGGAGAGGGTTGATGAGCAGAGGAGAAGCTTGATCAATAGAGAAGGTTGATCAAGAGAGGAGGATGTTGATTAGGAGCTGTTGAGCAGACGGTTACTATGACGGTTGTGCCTGCAGGTTAGTACCGAGAGAGCTGAGCTGAGCTAGGAAGAAGGGAGAGAGAGAGAGGGGGCCGCTAGCAGCGGCAACAGCAGACTTCGCCCGCCGTAGCTTAAATGCCACTCTTGCAACGGGCTTTCCTTTTATTAATAGCGAGAGTTACAACTTGCTAGTACACCTTTACAAGAAAGCAATAAAGGGTACAAGAAGGAAGCTGGCGACTGAGGAAGAAGTGCCAGAAGAGGCCGTGCGGACTGAAGAGTGTAGTCGGCAGGCCGTGCGGTTAAAGGAAATGGGAGACCGCGTAGACTGGAGAACCAGGGGCTGGCAAGCCGCGCAACTAAAGGCACAGAGAGGGGTGCGGTCTGAGAAACGGAGTCCGCAAGAGGGCTTGCTGGCAGACTTCGAGCTTGAGCACTTGGGTGATGATCCCCCCCTATGTGAGAGGCATGGGGGTCTATTTATAGGCCAGAGGAGGTAACGGCTTGCGGTGACGTTAGCCCCATTGAGACTTTAACTTGAGCGAGAAGGAGACGGAGTCCGCAGAGTTCGCACCAGGCCACGCGGACTGGGACTTGGTACTGAAGCTGGTGCTGCTGTCGGCAAAATGGGAGACCTAGTGGCGGACTGCGATGAGGGTTCACGGAGTCTGTCACTGCTGAGCTGGGACTGTCCAGCTACTGCTGGTATGGCGGATACTGGAGGCCAAGCGGTGGACTGTATGGTGAATCAGCGGAGTCCACCGCTGCTGAACTGAGCGAGTTGTAAGGGGTGCGAGCAGGAGTGTGCCCGCGTAGTCAGGCGAGTCCGCACGAGGATATTCGGACTGGGACCGCCTTCTGGAGGATCTGCTGCCTGGTGGGCTGGAAGGAGTCCGCCACTACTGACTGAGTCCGCTCTAAGGCCGCGGACTGAGGAGGAGTTGACCCTGCTGCTACCGAGAAGTTGGCGCTGGCCAAGGAAAGTCGGACCGTAAAGAGAGTCCGCCAAGTCCGCGGCTACTGTAAAGCTGAGTCCGCTTACGTTGGAGATGGAGATCCTGGCTGCTGGAGGCTGTTGGGGTTCACCAATGAAGGCAGACTGGAAGTCTTGATCGTACTTCGTGTCCGCCCAGCTCGCGAGAAACTTGCTATCGCTGCTGGTCTTGGCGGGTAGCCGGAGTTGGAGTCCGCGCCCTGCAGGCAGGCTGGAGGAATCGGCTGCCCATGCTGCTGGGGGCAAGGACTGAGCGACCTGCCGATCTTGACAAGGCATACTGCGCGTGTTGGCGAGGCGAAAGCCGTGGTAGCTGGCGGGGACTTGGGGGCACGTCGCAATCTGTGTTTGGCAGTTTGGAGCGATCTGGTGTTCTTGAAGAATGACTTGCAAGAGCAGGCTAAAAGAGCGGCTAGTTCCTGCAAATGATGTGGCTTGTTGCCGGTCTGGGTGGATAGAGAGTTGAGTCTGGTAGAGAGAGTCCTGTGGAGAACTTTGCGGTTAAGCTGAAAAAGGGGGGCATCCTGCAGAGGGGGACTACAGAAGCAGCCCGCGGCCCATACCGACCAAGGGAAGGTGCGCGGCCTGGGCGGTCAGACCGCGGAGACCGTGCAAGCCGCGCGGCTTGAGCGGACAGAGACTCCTGTCCATCCTCTCTAGGGAATTACGTCCTGCAGGAGGAACCCGGGGTATGCCGCGATGAGCGAGCTGGCTGCCTTGGGAAGGATCGTCGATTTCGGGATTAACATAATCCCCGCACTTTTTTAAGTTCCAAATAGAACTTCAAAAAAGTTGGAGACCTACAAAAATCGTGATCCACCCCAAAGGGAAGAGAAGGGGCAAGGAGAGATAGAACCTGAAGCCTCTCCTTAGGAGTTTTGGTGCTGCCTGTCTATTTTCCTGCAAGAGGAAAGTTAGGGTAGGCATGTATGGGAGGTACACCTTGCGCGTACCTAGGTTTGCCTTTCCAAAATGAAGAAGATGTGTCTTCCGATAAGTTCTACAAAATGAAAGCGAGAGGAAAACATAGAAGCATAACTTGCAAGTACCTGATGGAGGCTTGCAAGCACCTATTATCCTCTGCAAAAAAGTAAGGATGAAGAGTATACAAGAAGGAAAAATGAGTTGCAAGTACATGGAAGGAACTTGCAAGTCTTTGTTGGTTTCTACAAAAGCGAGGTTTAGAAACAAATTCAGGAGTAAAGAAAGATTCAAATACCTGAAGGCAACTTGTAGGTATCTGCTGGTCTCGTAAACGAAGGGTTAAAAGTAGGCGCAATATATGAAAGTATCTTGTAAGTACGTGTGAAGAAACTTGCAAGGGTCTGCTGATCTCTGCAAGAAGAGAGTGAGCAGTAGACATAGAACAATAAATTAAACTGCAAGTACCTGGATGAGGCTTGCAGGTATCTGCTAATCTGAAGGATCAAGCGCATACCCAACTGCACCAAAATCCCAGACTATTGGACAGGGAACTACTTAATTTCTTAAATAAGTAGCAAAGCGACATGGGTCAAGTGAAGAAACGCCGGACCCAACAATCCCCCCCCCCCGGCGTCCAGTACAACCCGTTGGCTCAGAGGTGGAGTTACCACATAGCCCATCTGGCTCAGAGGTTGGGTTACCACATGTCCACGGTTGCCTGACCCGTCGGACCCACACAGGTAGAATGGAAAAATCAGGATTTAATAGCGCCCCCCCCCGGTCTTGAACCCGTGACCTCCTATGATACCAATTGAAGGATCAAGCGCATACCCAACTGCGCCAAAAGCCCGGACTGTTGGAGAGGGCGCTACTTAATTTCTTAAATAAGTAGCAAAGTGCCACGGGTCAAGTGAAGGAACGCCGGACCCAACAATCCCTCCCCCCGGCGTCCATCACAACTCGTCGGCTCAGAGGTGGAGTTACCACATGGCCTACCTAGCTCAGAGGTGGGGTTACCACATGTCCACGGTTGCCTGACCCGCCGGACCCACACAGGTAAAAGGGAAAAATCAGGATTTAATAGCGCCCCCGGTCTTGAACCTGTAACCTCTCTTTGATACCAATTGAAGTAGCAAGCACATACCCAACTGTACCAAAAGCCCGGACTGTTGGAGAGGGCGCTACTTAATTTCTTAAATAAGTAGCAAAGCGCCACGAGTCACGTGAAGGAACGTCGGACACAACAATCCCCCCCGGCGTCCAGTACAACCCGTTGGCTCAGAGGTGGAGTTACCACATAGCCCAACTGGCTCAGAGGTTGGATTATCACATGTCCACGGTTGCCTGACCCGTCAGACCCACACAAGTAGAATGGAAAAATCAGGATTTAATAGCGCCCCCACCCGGTCTTGAACCCGTGACCTCCTCTGATACCAATTGAAGGATCAAGCGCATACCCAACTGCACCAAAAGCCCGGACTGTTGGAGAGGGAGCTACATAATTTCTTAAATAAGTAGCAAAGCGCCACGGGTCAAGTGAAGGAACGCCGGACCCAACACTTTCTTCTTCGATCTCTATTTTTTGATGATAGAACAGGTCTTTATATAGACCCATCTGAGGTTACCGGCTGATCCGGTTCATAACAGCCTTTTGACAGCTCTGGCAGATGCAACAGCTTTGTTAGTTATGACACCTGTCACGACTTCAGTCTTGACACCTGATACCTCATTGTACACTATCTCTGCAGAAAAGCGTCGAGACAATACTTCAAATGTATCAACACAAATATACCATGTGTCGACACAACTCTTGATGATGTCGACACAGCTCACATAATGTCGACACTGCCCTTCTTTATCAACTCGACACAGCTTCTGTGAAATGTGTCAACACAAGTCCTGTGTGTCGACACAATAGCTTCTAGTCTCCACATAGTTAGTGTTTGATAGAATTTTGGTGTGTGTCGACACAAGTCCTGTGTGTCAACACAATTGCTTCTAGTCTCGACATAGTTGGTGTTGACAGAATTCTGGTGTGTGTCGACACAAGTCCTGCGTGTCGACACAATTCTTGTCGATAGAATTTCTGTGTGTCGACACATGTCCTGTGTGTCAACACAATTTGACTTCTGGTGTCGACACATCTCCTTCTCAAGTGTCGACACTTGTACTTAGAAATGTTTCCTGCATTTCCTTAACCTGCACATCAAAACTCAACATCTCATCAAATACACATTGATGAATATCATTGTGTTAAGTGAGGCTTCTCCAAATTAGGTACACAGTTTCCAATGTAGCCAACAATCTCCCCCTATTTGGAGAAGTCATAACCCTTAGTCAATGATATACATCACTTATAATAAAACAAAAATTATGATGTATAACAGCATTACTCAGACAGGGTAACTCATAAACAAAAATAACATGTAATAATATCACAAAATATGATAAAATGCAGTGAACAAGAATCAGTTTTTTTTACATTACGAGGATTTTAGAACAAAAGATTACATAGTTCTAAACCTAGTCAATCTATCCTAGAATTGATCAGGCTCCTTGATGACAATGCCTTTGCCAGACTGAATCCTAGCTTGTACATTAGCTTTTATGTCATCATCTGGCCTCTTTCCTTTCGGATCCTTCTTCTTGAGCTCTTCAGTCTTGACCTTTTGCCTTTCAAAGTAATGATAAGTCTTTGGAAAATATTTGCTAGGCTCCACAGATTTAGCAGTTATTTTCCCAACTTTGAGTTCTTTTTTGTACTGGTATATGACATCTTGTCGCTTCTGATATTTTCTCCATTCCTGTTCAGAATACCACTTGCCTCTATCATTCATATTATCTTTAACAGCTTGCCAAGCAGTGAGAATAATATTCCTGTAGGTGGGACTCCATTGTTCAAAATTAGGCTTTAATTCTGCCTGCTCTCTGAACCTTTTCTTAGATAGTTGAGCTTCTTTCTGAGCATCCCTAGCTCTTTGTGCTTCTTGCTCTCTTTTCAAAGCAGCTTCAGACATTTTAACCTTTTCAATAATAACATTTTGTACCTCCTTTAGAGGACTATACAATTGTTGTACTGCAAACTGAGTTGCAGCAAAATCTGAAGGTGGATAAATAATTTGGGCTACTTCCTGATGAACCACTTCAATGTAATCAGCTTTAATTCCTGAATCAGCAGTGTTGTCATCATCACAAAGGGGTGGATAACCAAGAGTTGCTCTGATAGTATTAGTTATCCATTTAGCATGATCTGAGCCTGCATGGACTAATACTCTCTCCCCCTTTATGACTTCTCGTTTGACATGGTCCCTTAGATCATCCTTTTGGAATCGTATCTGATCAACGAGATAATTTGTTCCTTCTTTATAGTAGGCTTTGAACTTCTACAGCTGATCAGTAATTACCTTTTGAGAGGCCTGGATAGCAGTGTGAACATTAGCCAAATCTTCTTTGAGTTGTTTATCATACTCAGACTTTTCTGGAACAATGTGTTCAGTAAAAGAAGTTGCTTTATTCTTGATTTCTGTTACTATAACATTATGGGATTCTATGAGATTGTCATTCATTCTGATTTGATTTTCCAGTACATAACTTTGTTTTACTGCAATGTCATCTATCTGAGTTTTGGCCTCCTGTTGTTGTTTGGCCAAGTAGACGACAGCATGACCTCCCTTTTGGAAGCATTCAGTCATTTTCGTTTTGTGCAGATTGAATTCAAATCTGATGGATTTGATATCTTGGGCCATGGTAGATTGCAGTTCTTTATGACATTCATCCACATATTTTTCAAGAGCAACTCTTTGCTCATCCAATTTCAGTTACAGTGACACTAAAAGTGAGCTGAAGTCAACTGCAGGAGCTTGTATTTGTGGGGCAGTTTGCAAGGTTTTCTTATAGCCTAAGATCCTCTTCCTAAGCTCCACAAGTTTCCTTTTTTTAGGCCTGGAGACTTCTTCATCTTCAGAGGAATCAGAAGAAGTAGCTAGATCCACTGTGTCTTTTAGACTAGAGGCAAGTATTGGCAGCACCTTCTCAGTTCTGGGCTTCTCCCCCTCAGTTCTTGCTCCTTGTAAATCAGGAAATAATTCCTCTAATGTTACCTCTTGTTGTATTTGAACTGGTGGAATAATTGTCTCTTTCTCAGCAGATGGACCTCCTGCAAATTTAACAATTTCTTCCATGGTAATTTCATGTTCAGGGACATTATTTTGATTATTTTAATCAACATCATTCATATACACGTCTGGTGCTTCATTCTCAGTGCCTATAGCAGCTTGATTTATATCCTGTATTACCTAAAGTATATATTGAGTGGCTGCTTCACTATCCAATGCAGCTGTTTGGACATTTGGCTCTTGTTCATTAGCTCCCCCTGAATGTGATGGCACTTGTTGACCACGAGCTTGAAAAAGCTCTTTAGCTCCCCCTTGAAGAGGCTCTTCCTGGACCTGATCTACTGGGATGTTGCTTACAGGAATCTACTCCCCCTACACCTGACCATCAGTTACTATTTCTAGAGTAGGTGATTTTCTAGTCCTTTCTGTTCCTTCATCATCTGAACTGAAGACAACTTCCTCCTCTGAATCACTAGAAGATTCAGCTTCCTTGGTTAGAGTTTTCTTTTTGTGAACCTTTTTCATGACATTCTGAGGTGCAGAAACATCCTTGGTCAAAACCCTATCCCATCTGAACAGTATTCTTAAGTCCATTCTCCTCATATGATTAATCTTAGAACATGTAGTCTGGTTTATCACCTCTGGAATATTCGAAGCCAGATACAAGCTTAGTATTCTGCCCAGATTAGGTTTCTTGATACTTTCTTTGATCCTTTCAAAAATAATAGCAGACCAGTTAGTTTTCACCGTGAATATAACTCTGATCATTAGATTGAACGTATATGCTGAAATCCTATCATGTCCTTCTGATTTGCACGGAATAACCTTGCCTATAATCTCTGACAGGAATTATCCCTGGGAATTCATTCCCTTCCTGTCCATTGAAGATCCAATCTTGGTAGTGGGATCCAGTCCACACCATTGGAGAGCATCTTTTGTATTGGAAGATGTTATTTCATCTTCTTCCTTAATCCTGGGAAGCTGAAGTGTCTTACTTAAACTCTTCTGTGTGAGTTTTACCTTTGTTCCTTGGATAGATGATTTAATTTTCATGCCCTTCGAATCCATTGATGCCGACTAGTATAATTCAAGAACCTCCTTCTACCAAATCCTGGTAGGTTCTGAGACTAAGTACTCCAATCCATTATCAGTGATTAGGGTAATCACGACTTATATTTCTTGCGTGGCAGTCTCAAATGCATGCGAACCAGTTCATACCCATCGTTGATGTTTTATTCCATTTTTGGCGGCATTATGGATGAGAGAGAGAGAGAGATTGAGGAGAAGGAAGATGAAGGTCTTGTTGACACAAATTGTTTGGTGTCGAGAATGCTGATAGTGTAGTCGACAATGTCTTGTTTCCACCTATTTATACATTTCTAAACAAAGAAGGCCAAAAGGCGGGCAGAAATTTGCTTATTGTGTCGACACAGTTGGGATGGTGTCGACACAGATTACTAAAAACTCGACAGAGAATTTAAAGGTATTAAAATACTCTGTGTCAACACCAATTATGATGTCGACACATACAACCTTAAGAGTCTACACTAATATCCGCGTGTCGACACAGATGACCATATGTGTCGACACCAATATCTAAGTGTCAGGAGAGGTATGTGTCAGGAGAGCTATGTGTCAACACCAAATTCTGAGTGTCAACACAATCTTCTTGATGTGTTGACATAATTTTCCTTATGTGTCGACACCAAATACTAAGTGTCGACACAGATTTCTTTATGTGTGACTCAGAATTACTTGGCCATATTTACCATTCTATTCCAAGTTTAGCATGCCTCATTCAATTTTAAAGTAATTGAATTTAGTTTCATCCAGTGCTTTGGTGAACATGTCAGCAATTTGATAATTAGTGTTGACAAATTCTAAACTTATGTCTTCTTTTTCAACATGATCTCTAATGAAATGAAACCTAATTTCTATGTGCTTAGTTCTACTATGTGAAACAGGATTTCTAGCAATAGATATGGCACTTGTATAATCACAATATAATGGATTTCTACTTACCTTGATGTCATAGTCTTAAAGTTGATGTTGTATCCATAACAGCTGAGCACAGAAACTGCCTGCAGCTACATATTCTGACTCAGCAGTGGATATAGCCACACTTGTCTGCTCCATGACACCAATCTACCACCTAGGAACTGACATGTGCCAGTGGTGCTTTTCCAATCTTCTTTGCATCCTGCAAAGTCTGCATCTGAATAACTTGTTAGTAGAAAATCTCTATTCTTAGGGTACGAAAGGCCAAGATTTGGTGTTCCCTTAAGATATCTCAAAATTCTTTTGACAGCAGTATAATAATATTCTTTAGGGCAAGCTTGATACCTAGCACAGACAAATGTATCATACATGAAGTATGGTATACTATTAGTTAAGTAAAGAAGGGAGACAATTATCCCTCTATATAAAGATTCATCTACAGGTTTTCCTGCATCATCTTTGACTATAGGCATACTTGACCTCATTAGAGTTCTCATGGTGGAGGATGACTCCATGCCATATTTCTTAATTAACTCCTTGGTGAACTTACACTAGGATTGTAACGCCCCGAAACTCAAAAGAGCGACGGGAGGCATTTTGTGCCAAAATTGGATTCTGGCAGGGGGCACACGGCCTGGGTCATGGGCGTGTCCCAGGGCGTGTCAGGCTCCAGTCGACGATTTGGTTGAGAGGTCGACGATTTTGGAGTCGACGATCGTCGAGCAGAGAACACGGCCTGAGACACGGGCGTGTCTCAGGGCGTGTCGAGCCCATGTCGACGATCGGCACGGGGAGTCGACGAATTTCGCTCGACGATGTGTCGAGACAAGGCACACGGCCTAGGACACAGGCGTGTCCAAGGCCGTGTCAGGCAGTCGACGAACTTTGCTCTATGAAGTGTCGAGATAATGAACACGGCCTAGAGCCCAGGCGTGTTCGAGTTAGACACGGGTTAGGACACGGGCATGTCCAATACCCGTGTGAGTCTCGGGGTATTTTCGGGGCTGTGTCGACGGAGGCACACAGCCGACCACACGGACGTGTCAGCTGGAACACGGGCGTGTCAGGTCAAACACGGGTGTGTCAGATGCCCGTGTGTTGTTCCAGGCACGTCGATTTTGACGGCGAATGGGGGACACGACCCTGGACACGGGCGTGTCGCAGGCCGTGTTCGGCCCAGTTTTAGCATTTCAGGCCCGAATCAAGGCCGTTCGTTTCTTTAATTTGGGATCCAACGGCTGGGGGTTATTCTTATGGGATATACACGGGATTATACCCTTGAAACCCTCATTTCTTTTTGTGGTTCTCTTTCTAAGTCAAGAGAGAGAGGAGAGCAAAGGAAGAAGAAAAGCTTAGATCCGGTCATTAGAGGAGCTTCGAAGCTCCAAATCGCGAGCCGACTTCGGATCTACGGAGGCAAAGAGAGTGCGGTGCTTTTCATCCGCTTACATTTCCATGGCGCCGGGGAAGAACGCTAGGGTAATAATTCTCTTCTTGAGCATGTGAAGCTCTCCTTCTTTGCATAGGAAGCCCGCTCTCGCGAGTTTGCGGTGAGTTGGAGGCGTTCCTTCAGGTAGATATGTAAAGTCCCCGTTGTTTAGAGTCCGTAATCGAGAACGGATATAGGCATGATGTGTGAGGCCTATCCGGACATGTTGGTCTGGATCGGAGATGTTGCATTTCATAAATGCCGGAGAAGACTCCGTGCGAATGTTTGTTTTCGGGTTTTTCTACGTGGTAGATTGCAACATGGAGCCTTGGGGATTAACCAAAAGGTGCAACCAGAAAACTGGGCAGATGCGTGTTTCTGCCAAACTTGTAGGCCTGGGAGCCAATTTGAGCATAACTAGGTTATGTGTTGTGCGTAAATGATTTGGGACTCGGGAAAGTTTGACCCTCGCATATGTTTTGAATTAATGTTGCGGTGTGAGCAACGGGTCAGGCGGAACCTTACCCGCTCTATGTCGTTCGGTTAAAGAGACCTAAAGTTACTTGGCACTTACCGTTGGCATAGATTGAGGGTCTTAGGCAGTGGCCAGAAATACCAAATGCTCACGAGATATTGCCGTCCCGGGGATGGTGGTGAGTCGGCAGACTTAGACTGTGATCACCGAGAATGTGCCCTGAGAGCACAGGGCGTGTGGCCATGCGTGCCAACGCCTGTGATGCAATGTATTTATTTACTGCTTATTTGTGCTAATAAAATGTAGGGAAGGAGCATCGCCGCCCCGTGTTGGGGGCGGGATCGTTATAATTTGGTCAGCATTGCTGACCGTTACTTTTATTTACCACCGTGCGGTGGATTGTGCTTGCGGGTGCTTAGGGACCAAGCGGTCAATAGCGGCCTAAAGCCTAAATTGCGAAGCCAGACCTTGAAGGCCTAATTGGAGTGTTTTACTTGCTTTTGTTCATGTATGACCGGCCTGCATGCCGTGGTATGGAAAACATGTAAAATGAGTAAACCTTTTGTAAGGCCTTAAGGCCAGTACTTGTGTATGTACTTCAGTCCTATTTGGTGTATTAGTGGACATTCATGCTTGGTGCTGGGTTCTTTTAATTGCAACTTATAAAATTGCTTCTGCTAGAATGCTATGTGTAGGACGTTGGATTGGTTGAATGGTTCCCATTGAGTAACCACCCGGTCTGTCTGTGGTATATGGCGTCGGGCCCCGGCCTGACCTACTGCTATATGCAATGCGACGGATAGGGGGTGTTACAATTTGGTATCAGACTACTGGTTTTGGTCGGGTTTAAGATGAATTCGTGGACGAATTCTTTTTAAGTAGTGGTGCACACCTATATGTGCGTCATCGTTATAACAACAAAAGAACCCATGAATGTCCACTTAGGAATGAAAATACACGTGTTTGGGAACCTAGATGTTCCTATAATTGTTGTTTGCAATATTATTCGGTCGCTTAATGGTGTTTTGTGCAACTATAGGTGACCGGAGGCGGTGCTGGGCTGCCAGAATGTCCGGTTTCTAAGGAGTATAGTGCACCCAGTGAGGTGTTTGAGACCCCTCCTTCGTATGAAACCGTAAGAAGGATCGTTGAAGCAGTGTTCGCTGTGGCGAGTGCATAGCATGGAAGAAATGTACAACCCTGTGCCCCTGTTGTGGGTTCAACACCGGGTGGCGTGATGGAGCAGATGACTTTTGGTAGACCATCGGGGCAGCAGCTGAATATGCATTTAGTGCAGGGAGTGCACACAGTTGATGAATATTTGCAAGCATTTCTTATGATAAGCCGCTATCCATGCTCTAGTTGGATAATGAGCAAGCTACAGTCGATAGATTTTATAATATCCTGCGCGTCGAGTTACGAGTTCTACTGCTAGTACCAAAGTTATTGGGATTCCGAGCATTGTTGGAATCAGTTAGATCTTTGGAGGCAGAGTTGAGCAAGACTCACCCGATGCCAACGACCATGGTATCGAACTATGCAAGCCCCATAGGAGCTGCATCTGGCAGAATGCTGGGGAAGGGGGCTACGACATCGACCAGCAAATCTACTTCCACTTGTTATACTTGTGGAAAGAAAGGGCACTTTGCCCGAAGGTGTTGGAATGGTGCTCAGAGGACTAAGAAAGCTATGTCAGGAGCAGTTGAGGACGTTAGTGCAAAGGAAACGACATTCAAAATGGTGAACACCTCAAAGTATGGATATCGTAGGTGGTATAAGAAGGCTAGGACTTTGGGTCTAGTCCCTCCTTTCGGTGCTTCGGGGGCATCTACAGGCCAAACCCCGGGCGCATGTTATAATAGTGGGTAGTCGGGGCATTATGCCCGTGGGTGGCTAAAGGCCGGAAGAATGCACGCCACCGTGAGGACAGGTATGGTTTAAAGTTATAACAGTTTAGCCTTAAATACTTGTCGCCCTTGTGCGTGTTAACTTAGAACTACTTGTGCTAAGCTTTGTTCTGATTTTCATTTATCCGGGGAGAGCACCGTTCGTGTAAACGAAGCTTCGCATTCCTTTATTTAGGAATTATATTACGCGTCGGAGTACCTCCTTCATCGGGTAGATTCTGTTGCGCTTAGGTGTGGTCAGGGAGCCAAGACTTTGACTTACAAGTGTCGTTACTATTGTTAGGGTAGCTTGACGTGACTTTTGGCATGGACTGGCTCTCGGAGTAGCCAGCCTATATTGATTGCGGTGGAAAGGAAGTCAGGTTGGGAGCAAGTCGTGAAATGACTTTTACGGGCTCGAAGGGGTCGAGCAAGACGTTGGTGTCTGCTCTTCAGGTGGTGAATGCGGTTCGTGCTGGTGCAGAGCTTTTCTTTACACTATTGGAGGTCGCAAAGCCGAAGCCTACGTTGGATAGTATTTTAGTGGTAGCTGAGTATCCTGATGTGTTACCCACCAATTTTCTCGGAGCCCCGCCTCAACGGGAGATAGATTTCATGATTGAGCTAGTACCAGGTGCAAAGCTTGTGTCACGCTCTCAATATCGGCTAGCGACTAAGGAAATGGCGGAGTTGAAGGCGCAACTTCAAGAGTTGTTGGAGCAAGGGTATGTGCGTCCAAGTCCTTCGCCTTGGAGTACACCGGTCCTCTTTGTTAAGAAGAAGGACGGGAGCTTGAGACTCTGTAATTGATTATCAGGAGTTAAACAAGCTAACGGAAAAGAACAAGTACCCAATCACAAGGATCGATGATCTTTTGATCAGTTGGTCGGGTCGACGGTGTACGCTAAATTGGATCTCAAGTCTGGTTAATATCACCTGAGGATAAGGGAGACTGGTATCCCTAAGACAGCGTTCAGTACGAGATACGGGCATTACGAGTTTACTGTCATGCCGTCTTGGCTGACTAATGCGCCGTCAGTGTTCATGGATTAGATGAACATGACGTGCAGGGAGTACTTGGACCATTTTGTGATCGTCTTCATTGACAATATTTCTGGTGTACTCGCAAAGTGAGGAGGATCACTTCAGGCGTCTTCATTTGGTGTTGGAGACGCTGAGGAGGAATCAACTATACGCCAAGTTATCCAAATGCGAGTTTTGGTTGTCCTTAGTGGCGTTCCCCGGTCTTATAGTGAGTGGGGAAGGTATTGCGGTGGATCCGACGAAGATTGTTACGATACAGGAGTGGCCTGAGCTTTCTACGGTAGCGGAAGTCCGGAGCGTTCTGGGGCTTGCCGGCTATTATAGGCGCTTCGTATAGAACTTCTCACGGATAGCGTTACCTCTCAATACTTCGACGAGGAAGGAGCAGAAGTTCGTTGGGACGCTGGGGTGCGCGCGAGCTTTTGAGGAGTTGAAATGTCGGTTGACCACGGCGCCTGTGTTGAGTTTGCCGAGTGGAACCAAAGGTTATGAGATTTATAGTGATGCTTCGGGCAGTGGTTTGGGTTGCGTGCTACTGCAACATGGAACTGTGATAGCTTATGGCTCGAGACAGCTGAAAGTGCACGAGAGGAATTATCCGACCCGTGACTTGGAGTTAGCGGCCGTGATTTTTGCCTTGAAGCTGTGGAGGCATTATCTGTACGGTGTGAAGATTGATATCTACACCGATCACAAGAGCCTGAAGTATTTGTTTGACCAGAAAGATCTGAATATGCGGCAGCATTGAGGGATGGAGTTCCTGGGGGACTATACATTCAAGATCCACTACGTGGCTGTTTGAGGTAATGCGGTTGCGGACGCGTTGAGTAATCGGGCCCCAGCTCAAGCTAATTGGTTGTCGATCCGTGTCGAGCAGTTGGTTCGGGAGTTGGAGGCATTGGAGATTGTTTGTGTAGATAAGAAGTCAAGTGCTGAAGCACTCTTGAATTGGACTGAAGGTCGATATGACCTGACTGATCGGATTCGGCAGGCTTTGGATTTGGATGACCATATGAAGCAGTTCATGGTAGAGGCTCTGGATGGGTCAAATTCCCAATTTATTGTGGAAGACGGATTGCTTTGGAAAGACGGTCGTCTTTGCGTCCCAAGCGTGGGCAGTCCGCAGGTTGATTTGTTGTACGAGGCGTACCATACCAAGTACTCGATCCACCCGGGGAGCACAAAGATGTACCGCGACTTTAAGAAACTGTTTTGATGGCCGGGTTTGAAGAAGGATGTGGCGCTCTACGTGGCGAAGTGTCAAACTTGCGCCTTGGTGGAGGCGGAGTGCCAAAAGCCGGGAGGATTTTTGAAGTCCTAGCCTATTCTGGAGTGGAAATTCGACGACATCTCTATGAACTTTGTGCACGATTTGCCAAGGCCGCAAAAGGGTAACGACGCCGTCTGGGTGGTCGTAGATCGGCTAATGAAGGTGTCGCATTTCATTCCACATAGGAAGGATGATCCGGTGGAAAAGTTGGCAAAGTTGTATGTGGATAATATAGTGCGGCTTCACGGTGTGCCCCGCAGCATCGTGAGTGACCAAGATGGGCGGTTCACGTCCAATGATTGGAGGCTAGTGCAGCAAAAGTTGGGAACGAAGTTAAAATTTAGCACAGCCTTCCATCCGCAAACGGATGGGCAGACCGAGAGTGTCAATAGGACTATAGAAGACATGCTCCGCATGTGTGTCTTGAACTTTGGAAAGAAATGGGAAGACCATCTTTATTGGGTGGAATTTGCGTACAACAATAGCTACCAGGCGAGTATTCAAATGGCGCCCTTTGAGGCCCTTTATTATAGAAGATGTCGCACGTCGTTATCTTGGTTAGAAACGGGTGAGTCAAAGTTGTATAAGCGATTAGAAGTCGAGGATGCTACTTCGTTGGTGCGAACCATTCGGGAGAGGTTACTTATTGCTCACGACCGGCAAGCGAAGTACTATAATGCCAAGCACAGGAACGTGGAGTTCGCTGTGGGCGACTGGGTGTACTTAAAGATCAAGCCATTCAAGGGTGTCTCGCGGGTGCGATGATTAAAAAAGCTAAGCCCGAGGTACCTTAGGGCGTTTGAGGTTCTGGAGCGGGATGGTGAAGCAGCCTATCAGTTGAAGCTTTCGGTGGAGCTTAGTGGTCTACATGATGTATTCCATATTTCTGTGCTACGGAAGGCGGTGCAAGAGCCTATGCAAGTGATCGCGGTCAATCAAGTGCCGATTGATAGTGGGTTGACGACAAAGGTCAACCCCGTACGTATTGAAGACTCGAAAGTCAAGCGGCTACGCAATAAAGAGATCGGGATGGTCAAGGTCCGATGGGACAATTGCGGTCAAGAGGAGCTCTCTTGGGAGCGAGAGCAGACTATGATTGACGATTACCCAGAGGTGTTCCGCTCAGGTACAATTTTAGTTTTTTGTTTCTTTCCTTTTTGAAATTTCGAGGACAAAATTCTTTTAAGAGGGGGAGAGTTGTAACGCCCCGAAACTCAAAAGAGCGACGGCAGGCATTTTGGGCCAAAATTGGATTCTGGCAGGGGGCACACGACCTGGGTCACGGGCGTGTCCCAGGGCATGTAAGGCTCCAGTCGACGATTTGGTCGAGAGGTCGACGATTTTGGAGTCGATGATCGTCGAGCAGATAACACGGCCTGAGACACGGGCGTGTCTCAGGGCGTGTCGAGCCCGTGTCGACGATCGGCCTGGGGAGTCGACGAATTTCGCTCGACGATGTGTCGAGACAAGGCACACGGCCTAGGACACGGGCATGTCCAAGGCCGTGTAAGGTAGTCGACGAACTTCGCTCGACGAAGTGTCGAGACAGTGAACACGGCCTGGATCCCAGGCGTGTTCGAGTTAGACACGGGTTAGGACACGGGCGTGTCCAATACCCGTGTGAGTCTCGGGTTGTTTTCGGGGCTGTGTCGTTGGAGGCACACGCCCGACCACATGGTCGTGTCAGCTGGAACACGGGCGTGTCAGGTTGAACACGGGCGTGTCGGATGCCCGTGTGTTGTTCCAGGCGCGTCGATTTTGACGGCGAATGGGGGACACGGCCCTGGACATGGGCGTGTCGCAGGACGTGTTCTGCCCAGTTTTAGCATTTCAGGCCCGAATCAAGGCCGTTCATTTCTTTAATTTGGGATCCAACGACTGGGGGTTGTTCCTGATGGGATATACACGGGATTGGACCCTTGAAACCCTCATTTCTTTTGGGCGGTTCTCTTTCTAAGTCAAGAGAGAGAGGAGAGCAAAGGAAGAAGAAGAAGCCTAGATCCGGTCATTGGAGGAGCTTCGAAGCTCCAAATCGCGAGCCGACTTCGGGTCTACGGAGGCAAAGAGTGTGCAGTGCTTTTCATCCGCTTACATTTCCATGGCGCCGGGGAAGAATGCTAGGGTAACGATTCTCTTTTTGAGCATGTGAATCTCTCCTTCTTTGCATAGGAAGCCCGCTCTCGCGTGTTTGCGGTGAGTTGGAGGCATTCCTTCGGGTAGATATGTAAAGTCCCCATTGTTTAGAGTCCATAATCGAGAACGGATATATGCATGATGTGTGAAGATTATCCGGACATGTTGGTCTGGATCGGTGATGTTGCATTGCATAAATGCCGGAGAAGACTCCGTGCGAATGTCTGTTTTCGGGTTTTTCTACGCGGTAGATTGCAACAGGGAGCCTTGGGGATTAACCCAAAGGTGCACCCAGAAAACTGGGCAGATGCGTGTTTCTGCCAAACTTGTAGGCTTGGGAGCCAATTTGAACATAACTGGGTTATGTGTTGTGCGAAAACGATTTGGGACTCGGGAAAGTTTGACCCGCGCATATGTTTTGAATTAACGTTGCGGTGTGAGCAACGGGTCAGGAGGAACCGTGCCCTCTCTATGTCGTTCGGTTAAAGAGACCTAAAGTTACTTGGCACTTACCGTTGGCATAGATTGAGGGTCTTAAGCAGTGGCCAGAAAGACCAAATGCTCACAAGAGATTTCCATCCCGGGGACGGTGGTGAGTCGGCAGACTTAGACTGTGATCACCGAGAATGTGCCCTGAGAGCACGGGGCGTGTGGCCATGCGTGCCAATGTCTGTGATGCAATGTATCTATTTACTGTTTGTTTGTGCTAATAAAATGCAGGGAAGGAGCATCGCCGCCCCGTGTTGTGGGCGGGATCATTATAATTTGGTCAGTATTGCTGACCGTTACTTTTGTTTACCACCGTGGGGTGGATTATGCTTGTAGGTGCTGCCGGACCAAGCGGTCAATAGCGGGCTAAAGCCCAAATTGTGAAGTCGGCCCTTGAAGGCCTAATTGGAGTGTTTTACTTGCTTTTGTTCATGTATGACCGGACTGCATGCCGTGGTATGCAAAACATGTAAAATGAGTAAACCTTTTGTAAGGCCTTAAGGCCAGTACTTGTGTATGTACTTCAGTCCTATTTTGTGTATTAGTGGACATTCATGCTTGGTGATGGGTTCTTTTAATTGCAACTTATAAAATTGCTTCCACTATAATGCTCTGTGTAGGACGTTGGATTGGTTGAATGGTTCCCGTTGACTAACCACCCGGTCTGTCTGTGGTATATGGCGTTGGGACCCGGCCGGACCTACTGCTATATGCTATGCGACAGATAAGGGGTGATACAGGGATATGGACAAGCCATCATTAGTCTGTCTAACTTGGAGTCCCAAGAATAATTTCAGCTCAATCATGCAGCTCATCTCAAACTTCCCTTGCATAAGTTTTGCAAACTTTCTACAAATGTTGTTTTCAGTTGATCCAAAGATAATGTCATCAACATATATCTGGACTAGGATGGTCTTGCCTTTTGATTATCTTAGGAATATGGTTTTGTTTATTTCCCCCTTGAGAATTTATTCTCAATGAGAAAGGTAGACAGTGTTTCATATAAGCCCTAGGGGCTTGTTTCAATCCATATAGAGCTTTCTTAGGCATATAAACATAGTTAGGATAAAGAGGACCTACAAGACCTTAGGGTTGTTCAACATAAACTTCCTCTTTTAAGTCACCATTCAAAAATGCTGACTTTACATCCATCTGGAATTCTTTGAACCCTTGGTAAGCTGCATAGGTAAGGAATAGCCTTATTGCTTCCAACCTTGCCACTGGGGCAAATGTCTGGTCCAAATATATTCCTTCTTCCTGCCTGTAGCATTTTGCTACTAGTCTTGCTTCGTTCTTGACTATAATGCCATTTTCATCTAACTTGTTCTATAGATCCACTTAGTCCCTATGACATTATGATTCTTTGTTTTAGGAACCAACTATCAGACTTTACATCTTCTGAATTGATTCAGATCTTCCTGCATGGCATCAATCTAATTTGGGTCTTGTATAGTCTCTTCAAATTTCTTGGGCTCCATCTGGGATAGGAAACTTGAGCATAGAACTGTGTTCAAGCTCTTGTTCTAGTCAAAACATCATGTCTTAGATCACCAATAATTTGGTGTGCTGGATGATCCCTTAGATGTCTTATTACTGGAGGCAATCTATCCACAACTTGATTTTCTTCAATCTTGCCACCATGTTGTACTTCATTGTCTTCATCATCAGCTTGTGGGTCTTGTACTCCCCCCGGACAGCATCCATCATTTTCTTCATCCTGTCTTGCAGGTTGGTCTTCACTAATGGTTAGCTTGTCCATCTTTTCCTTAAAACCTGTAGAGCTACAAGAAGTACTAGACAGCTCATAGTTGATTAGCTTAGATTCATCAAAGACTACATGGACAGATTCTTCTACAGCTTGAGTACTCAAGTTGTAGACCCTGTATGCCCTACTGCTGTTGTTGTACCCAACAAATATCCATTCTTGGGATTTGGCAGCAAACTTAGTTAAGTAGTGCTTGGCATTATTAAGAACATAACACTTGCTACCAAAGATTCTAAAGTAGGTTAAATTTGGTTTTCTGCCTTTCATAATCTCATAGGGTTTCTTCTTGTGGCTTTTGGTGATGGAAGCTCTGTTGAGAAGATGAAATGCAGTGTTTACTACCTCAGCCCAGAAATATTCTGGGAGAGAAGTGTCACTTAGTAGTGTTCTACCAGGCTCAATAAGAGTCCTATTCTTTCTTTTTGCAATCCCATTTTGATGGGGTGTTCTAGGTGAGGATAACTCTTGACGAATCCCATGTTCTTCACAAAATCTTGTCATGCATTCAGACGGAAATTCAGTCTCATGGTCACTTCTGCTTTTGACCACTGAATTATTAAGTTCATTCTGAATTTGCCTAATAAAATTGTGGAAGATAGTAGGGGTTTTAGATTTCTGCCTCAGGAAGAAAACCCATGTAAATCTAGAATAGTCATCCACAACCACAAATGTATAAGCTTTCCTACCTAGACTATGAACTGACATAGGACCAAATAGATCCATATGCAGGAGATACAAACACCTCACTGAATCTTTGGTATCAAGACTGTGGAAGGAGGTCTTGGTCTGTTTGCCTTTTTGACAAGCTGTGTAACACCTCCCCTGTAATGACCGTATAATATGGGTCTGGCCGGGGCCCCACAACATACAGACGCCACAACTTTAGCATTAAAATATGATATAACTACCCAATCTCTAAACTCAAAATCAAACAACAGCGAAAACAACAAACAAGACTAGAAGTTATCCACATACACAAGAGTATCGAAACGGTCTTATGACCTTACAACAACAGAGAGTCCAAACTTCAAAAGTTAACATCAATAATAGTGCACATAAACACTCCTAGACTACCTCGGCATGCAAGCCAGAAAACAAAAGCATCAAGCATAAAATGCCACCAAAAGAAAAGAGCTAGTACAAAATTGGAAACACTTCATGAGGCTTAGGACTTATTGGCCGGCGAGCTATCTCCTGCTTGCGATCCCTGTCCTGTAAAAATTGGTTGTAATGTGGGTTAGCAAAGGCTGGCCTCAACCTGTGTAACAAACACATCTCCTCCCGGCCGCCCCTAACGGACCCCGGGGTACCCCTCCAACCTGCAAGTCAGAACTTCGTATACCATATACATAAACAAGTAAATCACTAAAAGAACAGGCTTGGATGTCTCAAACAACATGCACGTTTTCTATTGTTGAGCATATAATAAAAAGGGGGCCTACTATGTTGCATGTATGCAAAACCCGGGCTTCACCCAAGGTACCCTATCGCGTATGCTTCTAACACATCATCATACATCTGGGTACTTCGAATTTCCCCATTGGCATTAATCCTCAAGCAAAAATGGTATTGCAATTCGCCTAACGGCATACAAGCTGCCACACGGAACTCTTTCCAAGGCCCCACCCGCTCATGGTCGTAGACCCGGGCTTGCCTGCAAGTTCTAACTTCTCACGTCAGGATTCTATCTAACACACTGACCGATTATAAGAGCCCTTGCTGGACCCCACCCGCTCATGGCCTCAATGCCCGGGCATTCCCCATGCTTGGCATTCTCGTCAGTCTGACAGAAGGGGACTAGTCTCGCCAGGACACTCTCCCCACATGACTTGCACGTCACAGGATAGCCAGCCGACCACGGAGAAAAAGACGCGCCTTAGCACATCACAATCCAAAATCATTCCCACCCTAATCCCTCATTTGTACTGCAACATCCCTGCGCACTAAGGAAACCATCTACCACCAATGCGGAGATAACCTTGTCCATCAAGGAAACCATCTACCGCCATTGCGGAGCTAACCTTGTCCGGTTCCGGCTATACGTACTCACTCGAGAAAAGGGAGAAAACACAAACATCATAAATGATATCTTGTCGCAATGAATTTCTACAAAATCCTTAATGCTCGTATGCAACATCACCGATTCGGACTAACGGTCGTTACCACGGCTTCACCGACAATGCCTAATCCACTAACGGAGCGGATCTCTAATGAAAAAACATGTCGGGGACGGACTCAATCGACCCAGAGATTCCTCTTGAACAATGGCGTCCCAAAACCCTCTCATTTGAGAGATTTGGTGCCCAAGAACTTGGAAGAAAAGATGTTAAACACGCATCCTTAAATAAAGAGGAGAAGTGTCGTTACCTTACGACCACTTTTCCTTGCCATAGGAACTTAGCCGATTCGAAAACAACTGCAACGCACTTGCCTCCATGGATCTAGACTAGGCTCCCGATTTGGGGCTCTAAAGCTTCTCCGACAGCCGGATCTTTACTTCACCTTCTTCCTTGCTATCCTTTCTCTCTAGAACTAAGAAAGAGAGTACTTGATGAAGAATGAGGGTTTCCAAACCGTATTCCCTGACATAAATCAGCCAGGACAGCGCTAGACAATCAGATCCCAAAAGGAGGAGATGAACGGCCTCGATTCGCACTTGAAACCAAAATTCCTAGGCCGAACATGGCTTGAGACACGCTCGTGTCCAAGGACGTGTGCATCAATCGACGCCGAAACCGTCACACCCAGAATAGGGCACGGGCTCTGAACACGCCCGTGTCAAAGTTGATACGCCCGTGTCACTAAGTACACACCCGTATGCCTGGGCATGTTCCTCCATCTACAAAGGAACAAACCCCACCCATGGAGAACACGGGTACTCGACACGCCTGTGTCACATTTGACATGCCCGTGTCCAACACGAACACGCCTGGGCTCCAGGCCGTGTCTATCCCCTCACATGGCCCGGCCAACAACCCGAGCAGGACACGGCCTAGGACACGCCCGTATCTCAGGCCTTGTTCGAAGTCTCGACGATCATCGACCACCACTTCGTCGAACACGCTCATGATATAGCCTTGGACACGCCTGTGTCCTAGGCCGTGTACACTGTCTCAGCACTTCATCGAGCGCAGTTTGTCGACTTCCTGGGCTCTCGACGAACCCGAGAACGACACCGCCATGGACACGCCCATGTCCTAGGCCATGTTCACTATATCGACACTTCGTCGAGACCAGTTCATCGACCACCAGGGTGCTTCGTCGAACCCAAGCATGACACAGCCAGGGACACGCCCATGTCCTAGGTCGTGTGACCCTCACCAAGACTCAAACATGGCTGTGAACGCTGCCCGTCCCTCTTTCGAATTTTGGGGCGTTACAACTCTCTTGCCCTTAAAAGAATTTCGTCCCGAAATTACAGAAAGCAAAAGGGTACACACAACTTAAATGATACCAGAATGGAAAAACTCTGGATACTCCTCCAGCATGGTCTATTCTCGCTCATACGAGAGCTCCTCACAACCGCAGTTGTCCCATTAGACTTTTATGTGTTTGACCTCTTTGTTCCACAGTTGCCAAATTTCTGAATCCTCTATAGTAACTGGATGAAATCGCATCCTCAAGTCCTCTTCTATCAGTACCGACACCAATTCGATCACACACTAGCCTCTACTAAGGCTTTCCTCTAAATGGAGACATGGAAGACGTCGTGTAAACTACTCAGCTCTGCGGACAACGCCAACCAGTACGCTGCTTCTCCCACCCGTTCAAATATCTCAAAATGTCCCAAAAACCTCGGACTCAACTTCTTGAGTCGGCAAATCCGCGAAACGCCTTTGAACGGCTTGATCTTTAGATAGATACAGTCGCCTACCGCGAACTCCAGCTTCCTGTGGCGAGCATTAAAATATTTTGCTTGCCGATCTTGAGCCACCTTCATGCACTCTTGAATGGTTCGCACCAACTCACATGCATCAGCAACCAATTCTTTTCCCAAAAGTTTGGTGTCTCCCGCCTCTATCCAAGACATTGGTGTTCGACACTGCATCCCATACAAAGCTTCGTATTGCGCCATCTTGATACTTGTTTGGTAACTATTGTTATAAGCGAACTCCACCATGAAGAGGTGATCCTCCCACTTCTTATCGAAGTCCAAAATACACATCCTCAGCATATCCTCCATAGTACGGTTCGTCCTTTTAGTTTGCCCGTCAGTTTGAGGATGGAAAGCCATACGGAACTTTAGCTTCGTGGCTAGAATTTTCTAAACCAACCTCCAGTCCTTGGATGTGAAACATCCATCGAGATCTCTAACTATACTCTTAAGAATCCCATGTAATCTCACAATGTTGCGAACATAAAACTCTACCAGCTTCTCCACGCTGTCCTCCTTTCGATTTGGGATGAAGTGAGCCAATTTGGTTAAGCGATCCACAATCACCCAAATCGCATCGTTACACTACTGTGATCTCGGTAACCCATGCACAAAGTCCATGGAGATGTCATCAAACTTCCACTCGGGGATTGGAAGAGGCTTCAGGAACCCGCCCGACTTTTGACACTCGGCCTTAACCAAGGTACAAGTTTGGCATCGATTCACGTACAAAGCTACGTCCCGCTTCAGTCCAGGCCACCAAAAAGATTTCTTCATATTCAGATACATCTTTGTATTGCCCGGGTGAATGGAGTACTTTGTGAAGTGAGCCTTAAACATCAACTCCTCACGGAGCTTGCCAAACTGCGGTACATAAATCCTTTCGTCCTTCCTCAGAATCCCCTCAAACAACTCCCAGGCGCTGCTCTTGCCCTTTTGAGCTTCCACCACAAAAGGATGAAACTCCACATCCAAACGAGACACTTCCTGAATACGATCAGACAAATCGTTCTGCATTTCAATCCAGTTCAGCAGAGCCACGCTAGACTCGCCCCTTGCTACGCACTCTAAGCCGAGGGACTCCCAGTCCAGCACCAACCGCTCATTATGAGCTTCGATCCAATTCCCTTGCCCCGAGTATTTCCTACTCAAGGCATCTGCCACAACATTGGCTTTGCATGGCGTATACTGAATCGCCACCTCGTAGTCTCCAAGGAACTCGACCCACCTGCGCTGCCGCATATTCAAGTCTTTCTGATCTAGGAGATACTTCAGTCTTTTATGATCCGTGAAGATCTCCACCTTTGCACCATAATTGTAGTGCCACCACAATTTTAGCGCGAAAATTACCGCCGCCATTTCCAAGTCATGGATGTGGTAATTCCTCTCGTGAGGCTTCAACTTCCTAGACCCATAGGTTATCACACTGCCATGTTGCACCAATACGTAACCCAAATCGCATCCCGATAGGTCACTGAAAATTTGAAATCCTTCAGTCCCTTTCGGTAGACTTACTATTGGAGACGTCATCAGTCTTTCCTTCAATGTATCAAATGCCTGATTGCACACCTGAGTCCATACAAACTTCTGATCCTTACGAGTTAGTGAAGTGAGTTCTAGAGCTATCCGTGAAAAGTTTTCTACGAAACTTCTATAGTACCCGGCTAGTCCAAGGAAACTTTGGACTTCCGCCACGGTTCTCAAAATCGGCCAATCCCTGATGGAATCCACTTTTGTTGGATCTACCGCCACCCCATCTCCACTAATCACATGGCCCAAAAATGCCACCTTTTCTCGCCAGAACCCACACTTTAAGAACTTTGCATTAATTTGGTTCTCTCTCAACACTTGCAAGACTACTCTCAAGTGAGTCTCATGCTCCACCTCTGATTTGGAGTACACCAGAATGTCATCAATAAAGACAACTACAAAAGAGTCCAAGTATTTCTGAAATACTCGATTCATCAAATCCATGAATACGTATTCTTGACCATCAATTTATTTAACTCTCGGTAGTCTATGCACAACCGCATACTACCATCTTTATTCTTCACGAACAACAAAGGCGCGCTCCACGGTGAAGAATTGGGTCTGATATATCACTGCTCCAATAGTTCCTGCAACTGTACCTTGAGTTTGGCCAACTCCTTTGGTGTCATCCTGAACGGAGGATGTGACACCGGCCTAGCCTCGGGCTCTAACTCAATCGAGAAATCAATCTCCCGCCGAGGAGGCGCTCCAAGAAGTTCATCCAGAAAAACATCCTTGAACTCCGCCACTACGCGAACTTCCACAAGCGATAACTTGGAAAGGAGAACCTCCAATAATTCTACAAGAGCTACTCCACCCTGGTTAACTACCCGTACCAACTGCATGACCGAAATCAGGGAACAAGCCACTCCAATAAGGCCCTCAAACTTGTCTTCTGTCTGTCCTTCGCTTCTTAGGGTCACCACCTTGGATAGACAATCAATACTGGCACGCTGCTCTGCTAGCCAATCAATTCTCAATATCACATCAAACTCGACTAACGGTACGAACGCCGCTATTAATACAAAGTCAACTCCGCCTAGCTCCCAACAAATGCGCCTTTTTTCCCGGTGGTCATGGATGACCCATTGGGCATGCGAACCTTCAGCTCCACGTCAGCCGAGAACGACTCAACTCCAAGTCTTCGGATAAAGCTTTGTGCAAGAAAGGAGTGCGACACTCCCGTATCAAACAATATCCTAGCGGGGTATCCGGAAACCAACAGAAAGCCTAAAACATAGACATCAATTATAATGGTCTAAAAGCATGATGCACAAGGTTGAACTTAAACTTCCCCATACCTGTCACCACATCGGGTTGGAGGATCGCTTCCGGCTGTCCAAGGTTGTAAGCTCTTGGTTGTACTGGTTGAAACCGAGAAGTGCTAGACTCCGCCATCTTCCCTTTCTGTGCGGCACTGGGGCCGGAGTGCACAGTCTGCTCCTGCCTTGGTTCCTGCTCTGCACCTCCTTGATTACAAAAACGAGCAATGTGCCCCACCTTACCATAATTGAAGCACGTCGGTGGTCCCTTAGAGTGAGACCCTCCGGTCATCCACTTGCTTTTCTCACCACACTTGAATGGGTGAGGCTTTTTCCTCCACCTATTCTCTTTAGACTTTCCTTGGGATTAAGAAAGCTTCCCGTCCCTTGCTTGGGAGCAAAACCTTTACGATGTTGTCTTTGCTCCAGATCACTCTCCAACGTTCTGGCCACCTTAACCAACTCATTGAAACCAGCTCTTTTCATGGCAATGAGGGGTTGCCTTAGATTGTCCCTCAGCCCATGATAGAAGAGGTTATCCCTCTCCTCATCATCTGCCATCGTCGTTCCTGCATAATGACCCAACCTAGTGAACTCCTGCACATACTCGTCCACCGTCTTATCCCGCTGCACCAAGTGCAGAAATTGTCTTTGTAGGGCCAACCTTGTCGAAAGAGGAATGTACTTTTTCAGGAAGGCATTCCCAAACTCTTCCATAGACGGGGTGTGTCCAGAAACTGGAGGCCACTATGGCTCACCCACCACAACTTTGCATCACCCTCCAACATGAGAGCCGTAAACTTAGACTTCTTATCCTCTGGCGTCTCTGCCGCCCTCAAAAGTTCTTGCATCCGTGCCCACCAATCCTCCGCATCAGTCGGCGTACCAACTCCCTTCAACGTCGGGGGATGGAAGCTTAAGAAAATACTTCATCTCCCGGTCTCCATGCCCGACCACCATTCTTTCGTCCAATGGCTCTACTCACCTGGCTTCTCCGCCCGGCACGGCCGTCGCCGTATCCGGCGTAGCAGGGGTTGCTACCTGAGCTGTCGCTGCAGCTTGAGTTGCCACCATTGCTTCTGCAAGCATGCGACAGAAGTCGGCCTGGTTTACACCCATGCCCAAAGGACCCTGAGCAGTAGTGCTACTCGCTGAAAGCTCTTCTCTTGGTCTTGATGTACCCGCCTCGTTGCTTGCACTCTTAAGAAAAGCAAGGAAATAAGGAATCAGTCTCTTAATCACAAGTCTCAAATATCAGGACATACATGGTCCCGCATTACTCCTATGTGGATAACTTCTATACGCACTAAACTGGCTCTAATAACAAATTGTAACACCTCCCATAAAATGACCGTATAATATGGGTCCGGCAGGGGCCCCACAACATACAGACGCCACAACTTTAACATTAAAAGATGATATAACTTCCCAATATCAAAACTCAAAATCAAACAACAGCGGAAACAACAAACAAGACTAGAAGTTATCCACATACACAAGAGTATCGAAACGTCCTTATGGCCTTACAACAATAGAGAGTCAAAACTTCAAAAGTTAACATCAATAACAGTACACATAAACACTCCTAGACTACCTCAGCATGCAAGTCGGAAAACAAAAGCATCAAGCATACAAGGCCACCAAAAGAAAAGAGCTAGTACAAAACTGGAAACACATCATGAGGCTTAGGCCTTATTGGCCGGCGAGCTAGCTCCTGCTTGTGATCCTTGCCTGTACAAATTGGTTGTAACGTGGGTCAACAAAGGCTGACCTCAAACTGTGTAACAAACACATCTTCTCCTGGTCACCCCTAACGGACCCCGGGGTACCCCTCCAACCTGCAAGTCAGCACTTCGTATACCATATACAAAAACAAGTAAAGCACTAAAATAACAGGCTTGGATGTCTCAAATAACATGCATGTTTTCTATTATTGAGCTAATAATAAAAAGGGGGCCTACTATACAACATGTATGCAAAACTCGAGCTTCACCCAAGGCACCCTATCACGTATGCTTCTAGCACATCATCATACATCTGGGTACTTCCAATTTCCCCATGGGCATTTACCCTCAAGCAAAAAGGGTACTGCAATTCCCCTAACGGCACATAAGCCGCCACACGGAACTCTTGCCAATGCCCCACCCACTCATGGTCATAGACCCAGGCTTGCCTGCAAGCTCTGACTTATCACATCAGGATTCCATCTAACACACTGACCGATTCTAAGAACCCTTGGTGGACCCCACCCGCTCATGGCCTCAATGCCTGGGATTGCCCCATGCTTGGCGTTCTCGTCAGTCTCACAGAAGGGGACTATTCTATCCGGGACACTCTACCCACATGACTTGCACGTCACTGGATAGCCAGCCGACCACGAAGACAAAGCCGCACCTTAGCACATCACAATCCAAAATCATTCCCACCATAATCTCTCATTTGTACTGCAACGTCCCCGCGCACCAAGGAAACCATCTACCACCAGTGCAGAGCTAACCTTGTCCACTAAGGAAACCATCTACCGCCATTGCGGAGCTGACCTTGTCCAATTCTGGCAACATGTACTCACTCGAGAAAAGGGGGAAAACACAAACTTCACAAAAGGCATCTTGCCGCAACGGATTTCTACAAAATCCTTAAAGCACGTATGCAACATCACCGAGTCGGACTAATGGTCGCGGCCATGGCTTCACCCACAATTCCTAATCCACTAACGGAGCGGATCTCTAATGCAAAAACATGCCGGGGATGGACTCAATCGACCCAGAGGTTCCTCTTGAACCATGGCGACCCAAACCCCTCTCATTTGAGAGATTTGGTGCCCAAGAACTTGAAAGAAAAGATGCTAAACACGCATCCTAAAACCAAGAGGAGAAGTGTCGTTACCTTACGACCCCTCTTCCTTGTCATGGGAACTTAGCTGGTTCAAAAACCACCGCAACAAATTTGCATCCGCAGATCTGGACTCGGCTCGTGATTTGGGGCTCCGAAGCTTCTCTAGCAGCCGGATCTCTCCTTCACCTTCTTCCTTGCTCTCCATTCTCTCTAGAACTTAGAAAGAGAGTACTTGATGAAGAATGAGTGTTTCCAAACCCTATTCCCGGACATAACTCAGGCAGGACATCCCTGGACCATCAGATCCCAAAAGTAGTAAACGAACGACCTCGATTCGCACTTGAAACCAAAATTCCTGGGCCGAACACAGCTTGAGACACGCTCGTGTCCAAGGCCGTATTCCTCAATCGACACCAAAACCGTCAAACCCAGAACATGACACGGGCTCTGAACATGCATGTGTCAAAGTTAACATGACTGTGTCACCAAGTGTACGCCCGTGTGCCTTGGCGTGTTCCTCCATCGACACATGAACAAACCCCACCCAAGAAGAACACGGGTAATCAACACGCTCGTGTCACATTTGACATGCCCGTGTCCAACACGAACACGCCTGGGCTACAGGCCGTGTCTATCCCCCTCACATGGCCCGGCCAACAACCCGAGCAGGACACGGCCTGGGACATGCCCGTGTCTCAGGCCGTGTTTGAAGTCTCGACGATTGTGGACCTCCACTTCATCGAACACGCGCACAAAACATCCTTGGGCATACCCGTGTCCTAGGTCGTGTACACTATCTCGACACTTCATCGAGCTCAGTTCATCGACTTCCCGGTCTCTCGACGAACCCGAGCATGACACGACCATGGACACGCCCGTGTCCTAGGCCGTGTTCACTGTCTCGACACTTCGTCGAGACCAGTTCGTCGACCACCCTGGTTCTTCGTCGAACCCGAGCATGACACGGCCAGGGACATGCCCATGTATTAGGCCGTGTGACCCTCACCAAGACACAAACTTGGCTCTAAACGCTGCCCGACTATCTTTCGAATTTTGGGGCATTACAAGCTGAACATACACCCTCCTTGATGCGCTTGACCTGAGGACCATTTCTCACTAACTCTTTACTAAAGAGTTGACCTATAGTCTTATGGTTAAGGTGAGCAAGCCTCTTGTGCCATTTGACAAAATGAGAAGCTTTCTCATCTACAACTAGGCAAACAGGAGAATCTTTATTCTCACTCATAAAGTTTAGACAATAAACTTTTCCTTTTCTATAGTCTGTCAAGATAACCTCCGGATCACTTAACCTTCTTATCTGACACCCATTCTTAATAAAAGAATTGTCATAACCAAGATCACTAAGTTGGCCTATGCTTATTAGGTTATGTTTCAGACCTTTCACATAGGCCACTTGGGTGATAGTGATAGAGCTATTAGAAATGTTACCAAACCCTTTGATGACCCCCTTTTCAGATCCACCAAAGATCACTTTGGGTCCATTTTCTATGGGAGGGTAATCCTTCAGCATCCTTCAAGTTCCAGTCATGTGCCTGGAACATCCTCTGTCCAAGTACCATATTGGGGTATGGTCACTTGGACTCAACTGCAATAAATAAGATTACTTTACCATAAAACCCCAATAATTATTGGGTTCTAGGTTCAGGTTAGCTTGAAATTTGACATACTTGCCTGTAGCCTTTCTGACAGGTAAGCTGACATTTTTCCTGACACTAGTGTTGTGCCAACAATCAATGGCCTAATGACCCACTTTGCCACAACACCAGCACTCATATCTATTGTATCTTCTTTTAAATACAGTCTTAACTGCATAACTGTCAGCAGTCCTTAATTCTGTAGGTATAGTGGTCCTTTTATTGAGTGCTGGGGCTAGAGCATCAATCACTGATGATTCTTGAAGGAAATGGTGTGTTTTCTCATAGGTTTCCCTATTGGCATTTGCACCCTTGTCATTTGATCACCATACTTACAGTGATCATGTGTGATGTCATGGTCATACCTGTTAGTAGGCTGCGTCACTTTCCGGAAAGGAATAGGGGGTTTGGAAGCTAGTGGATGAACTGGGGCTATGCCTTTTCTTTTGGAATTAGCTGCCCTTGTTCTTCCCTTGAAGCCTTATCCTGACTTACCCTTTTGGAGGATGAAGTTAAAAATTAAGTATAAGACTGACTTTGGCTTTGAGAATTTAGCCACAAGATCCTTCTCTCTTTGAAGACTGACTTCCAGACTCTTGATGTGATCATTTTTGAAGGTAATTTTGCCCATCTGAATAACGGTTATATTTTTCAGTTTGACAACTTCATTCAACTTCAGATCCAGTATTTTTGCTGAATCTGATGCAGCCAATTTAAGAGATACAATTTCCATAGCCTGTTTTTTTGATAAGGATTCTGCTTCTCTTAAGAGCTTGCAACAGATCACAATACTCATCAATTAGTTGATGAACATCCCCTTCAGATTCAGAACCACCCTCATATCTTGATGTAGATGCTTCTCATTCTGATCCAGTATAATAATAAGAAACTGAAGATAGGTTGTTTACCTTACTGGGACCAGGCTGATCCTAACACTGATCTTCCTCAGACAAAGCCATCAGCCCTCTGCAATGATGATCTTCGATCCCATTTATAGAGTCCAGATTTGCAATAATTCTGATTCTACTGAATCCTCTTCAGTAGTGAACAATACAATATAGGCTTCAGCTTCAGCCTCTTATCCTGAACCTGATGATGAGGAGTAAGTCCAACTTTTCTGCTTCTTTGCAACAAAGGATCTATACTTCTTGCCCTTATTATGATGCTTCTTCTTGTCATTTCATTCCTTTCTTTTATCAGGGCAGTCAGCTACAACATGTCTAGCCCTGTTGCAACAATAACAAACAATCTTAGAAGAAGTTGTTTTGCTAGGTTTAGTGTCATACCTGTCTTTCTTAGAATATTTCTTTTTCTAGTAATAGTCATCCTTGTACTGTGAGGAGGATGGCTTGGTTCTCCACTATTTTTTCCTCATGAATCATTGGAATTACCTTGTGAAGGCAGTAAAGTCTTTATCAGAATTAGGACTATCTGATGTGTTGTTGTCAGAATTATCTGAGTTAACTTCAACAACTTTCCTAGGAGGAGATGGAGACATCCCCTTGTCCTTCTTTGGGGCTTCAACCTTTAAGGCCACAGATTTCTCTTTGTACTCAGACCTATTGATTTTCTCTTCCTCCTTTCTGGCCATAAGCTGCATCTCATACGATAATAATTTTCCAAATAGGATTGCAGGAGAGGTGTCTGCAAGTCTGGCCACTTCCCTGATGGTACATATCTTGGTATCCCAGTCCTTGGTTAGTGATCTGAGAAACTTATCATTGAGCTTATATGTGCTTAAGACTCTTCCATAAGACATTAGCTCATTAACTTTTCTGAAAAACTTCTTGTAGCACTCAGTTATGCTGTCTATTTTGTTCGTCTAAAACTTTCATATTCTTGATTTAGCATAGACTTTCTATCCTCCCTTTCTTCTTCTGATCCTTCCATGTAGACAATCAAAGCTTCCCACATTTCCTTGGAGGTTTTGTAGTGAACCATGTTTTGAAAAGTTGAGTCATCTATAACACTAACTATTATATTCTGTGCTCTCTTATCCATAGTGGCTAAGATGATCTCTTCCTTTATCATTTCAGAGTAACTTTTTGGAGTCCTTAGGTTAGCATCAAGAGCTGAGATGTTCATAGGAATGAATGACCCTTCTTTAACTGTGATGTAGATTCTTGGGTTAGAAGCTTCCATGAATAATCTGACTCTCTCTTTCCATATGCCAAAAATTTCCTTTCTGCATATAGGTAGTTTCATGGATCCAAGTTCCTTGTGATTTTCACTTGAACCCATTTTGTCTAACTGTTAACTGCCTTGGAGATCAACATAAACTGTTAAGTCTAATCTTGACTAACCTCGCTTTGATACCACTTGAATGAATTGGTTTCAAGATATCCTAAACACTTAGAGGGGGGTGAATAGGTTCAATTCTTTTTTTTATTAAGGAGATAATATATGTCACTAGTAGATAACCTATGCAACAACTATCACAACACAGGTTAAGAGAAACACAGCAAATTACAGCATACACATAGATTTATAGTGGTTCCACAAGATATGGGTACATCCACTTTCCCACTTCTCCTATCTAGCAGTATACTAGATTTGGCATAAGTTCCTTCTTTCTTCTCAAATCCTTAGATCATACAACTTAGAACCCAGAATGATTCCTACAGTTCACACTTCACCAAGTGCTACAACTCAGATTCTTCCAAAGAATCCTACCTCAGAGTGAGTCCACACTCCTACAACTCAGGCAATCCAGCCCTACCTCAGCCTCTTTCACCAGGCCTACAGCTCAGAGAAATCAATCCCCTACCTCAGGCACTCAGCCATACCTCAGCCTTTATAAACTTAGGCTTACAACTCAGAGAAATCGACCTCCTACAGTCAGATCAATAAAAGATCTTACAGAAAAATTGATTATAAAAGAGATAAATCCTTCACCCAGGTAGAGAGAGAAAGGGGTGAAGTTTTCTTGATTAGTTCTTGAGTGATCTGATTGCTTAAGATTCAACCTATCTTAGCTTCTTCAAAGCTTCTTGAATCTGAACAAAGTAAGGTTGATCTTCTTGTGAAGTTTAAGATGATCCTCAATCCAGCTTCCTTCTTCTATTCAGAATTTGATCTGAAATCTTCTGGCAGACTTGTTCAGAATCTGCCTTCTCTTGATGACTTGAAGATTTTTAACTGTTAGTAAAATATCAAGTCCTTTTTCTTCGATCTGTATTTTTTGATGATAGAACAGGTCTTTATATAGACCCATCTGAGGTTACCGGTTGATCTGGTTCATAATGGCCTTCTGACAGCTTTGACAGATGAAACAACTTTGTTAGTTATGACAGTTGTCACATCTTCAGTCTTGACACCTGATACCTCATTGTACACTATCTCAGTAGAAAAGCATTGAATAATATTTCAAATGTGCCAACATAAATAGACCATGTGTCGACACAACTCTTGATGATGTCGACACAACTCACATAATGTCGACACAGCCCTTCTTTATCAACTCGACACAGCTTCTGTGAAATGTGTCGACACAAGTCCTGTGTGTCGACATAATAGCTTCTAGTCTAGACATAGTTGGTGTTTGACAGAAGTCTGGTGTGTGTCGACACAAGTCCTGTATGTCGACACAATTTCTTCTAGTCTCGACACAGTTGGTGTTGACAGAATTCTGGTGTGTGTCGACACAAGTAATATGTGTCGACACAAGTCCTATGTGTCGACATAATTATTGTCGACAGAATTTCTATGTGTCGACGCAATTTTACTTCTGGTGTCGACACATCTCCTTCTCAAGAGTCGACACTTATACTTAGATACTTTTCCTGCATTTACTTAACCTGCACATCAAAACTCAACATCCCATCAAATATACATTGATGAATATCATTGAGTTAAGTGAGGCTTCTCCAAATCAGGTACACAGTTTCCAATGTACCCAACAATGAGGATCCCAACGCACATATTTCTAAATTTTTAGAAATATGCGACACTTTTAAAATTAACGGGGTTTCGGATGATGCCACCCGGTTAAGGCTTTTCCCTTTCACATTTCGCACCAAAGCTAAACAGTGGTTGGTCTCTTTACCAAGAGGATATATCACTACTTGGGCCGAGATGACAGAAAAATTTCTGAAGAAATATTTTTCGCCCTCAAAAACATTTAAGTTGCGCAATGATATTACATATTTCTCCCAAGTTGATCCGGAAACGTTATATGATACTTAGGGGCGATTTAAGGAATTGCTTCGCCATTGTCCGCATAATGCAATCCCTATTTGGTTACAAGTGCAAACCTTCTATAATGGCCTCAATAAACAAACAAGGCAATATATTGATGCCGCCGCCAGTGGAACGTTAAACAACAAACATCGGCGGCTGCCCAAGAACTTATAGAAGGTATGGACATGAATACGTATCAGTGGAGTACACCCCGGTCACATCCACCTAAACCGGCCGTGATGTACAAAATCGATACGATTTCAAGTTTATCTCTCAAGGTTGAGAAATTACAAAAACAAATAGACGAGATGTCTGCTTCGTCGTCTACACCTACCTATGAACCCCAATATTAGAACCTTCCACCATTGTCGAACATGTGGATTACATGGGTAATCCGAATTAGCCACCTTATAATTCAGGTAATAATTTTGGTAACACTTATCACCCGGGTTTAAGGAATCATGTCAACTTCTCTTGGAGTAATCCAGGGAATGCGGCTCGCCCTCCAAACAAAATTCCACCCGGTTACTTTCTGCCACAAGCTCCCAAACCTCCCACTCTCGAGGAGGCTTTCCACAAATATGCGGCTACCAATGATTCAAAAATCTGGATTCTTACCGGATCTATTTGTAATTTGGAGAATCAAATTGGGCAAATAGCAAGGATGCTCTCTGATCGCCAACAAGGAGCATTGTCGGGTAATACAGAACCCAACCCAAAGGAGAAAGCGAAGGCTATCATGCTACGGAGCGGGAAGGAGGTACATACTTCTTCAAATCCAGTTGAACAAGAGGTAACAATTTCTACATCCCCTCCTCCTCCTAAGACTTTTAATGAAAATAAAATTAAAGAATATCAACCGCCTCTTCCGTATCCGTCTAAATTAAAGAAAGACCAGGGAGATGAACATTTCGGAAAATTTGAAGAATTATTTAAGCAAATCCATATTAATTTACCGTTTTACGAAGACATAGCGCAAATGACAAAGTACGCAAAGTACATCATGGATCTTTTAACAAATAAAAAGAAACTTGAGAATATTTCCACAGTTTAAATGAACACGGAATGTTCGGCGGTTTAACTTAATAAATTGCGTAAGAAACTAACCGATCCGGGTAGTTTCTCTATTCCTTGTCTATTTGGAGATTTATTGGTGAAACGTACGTTGGCCGATCTATGCACCTCGATTAATTTAATGAATTATTCGTTATTCAAAAAATTGGGATTAGGAGAGCCTAATCCAAAACGAATGAGTATCCATTTGGCGGATCGGTCTATTAAATACTCCATGTGTATTATTGAGGAGGTTCTTGTCAAAGTTGACAAATTTATCTTTCGGGTAGATTTTGTCATCATTGACATAGAAGAGGACACCGAGGTTCCGCTTATTCTCGGTCGCCCTTTTCTCGCCACCTCACACGCCATTATAGATGTTAGTAACGGTAAACTTCTCCTTAGAGTCGGAGATGAAGTTACCTTTACTATCCAATCATCTATGAAAAATACGCTTTCTCATGACGACTCATGTCTCTTTTTTTAGGCTTCTCCCAATGAAGACACCATTTTATTTCCTAAAAATTTTTATCGACCTATTGATCATGAAGAAAATTTTGAAACTTTAGATCTCATTTCTCACGAAAACCGTTAGTCTAAAAGACTAAGTCCTATCATCCCCCACCCATTACCCCATGGCTCCTAGGCACCGAGCAGAGAGGAAGAAAGGGGAGGACTTGAAGGTGGAGAATAATCAAAAACAGATGGCAGCGGACTTCTACTAGCAATTCTATAATAGATATTGACAATAAGATGAAATATGAAAAGTAACCTTCACTTATGTGAGAACACATAAGCCAAGGTGTCTTCTGCAATGCTGCCATCGTATAAAGAGTCCCATAACAATTTATACGTTGGGGTGACGGTTATCAAACAACAATATATATATATATATATATATATATATATATATATATATATATATATATATATATATATATATATATATATATATATATATATATATATATATCAAAATTGACCTTAATTTATAAACTTGCCCACATAAGCTTATATACCAAGGGGTCGTTTTGCAGGTCCTAATGTATAAGCGTCGCATTCCACTTATACATTAGGTGTCAGGGGTTAAATGAATCGATTATGTTATGACATGCAAGTGGGTATGATGGAACATGCAAGTGCAACACACACACCCGACTCTGTGCACACAGACCTTTAGTTCCCCCTTTCTGGAGCCGTAACCTCCCAGGATACCTCCGTAGTGGCAAACGAAAGCGGTGGGTTGGGCCTCACCCATCTCTAAACCAGTAAAGCACTACCGAGCAGACCTATCGTACGCCTCAACGCTTGGTGCACGAAGCGGACTGCTACGTACTCTTGTCGGCTGGCGCAGCGGACTTCGGTTGGCGAAGTGCTAGCCACACTTGCCGAGTCAGCGTATTGGCGTTGGTGCATCGACCCTCCAAAACCGAAGACCCACCACCTTAATTTTCTTTCCTTTTATGCACATGCAAATTTAACGTATCCAAAACCGAGCCGAAGCTCCCCGGACTAAAAATCTCTGTCTCAAACAATCGAGCCAAAGCTCCCCGGACCCAAACGTCCGTCTCTTAACCATCCAAGCCGAAGCTTCCAACTATCTTCCAGTGCTATCAATGTTCGTGAAATGTGCAACCCTAATTACTAAGTTACTCTTTTCAGCTTGTTAATACAGTTTACGTCAACCCAGGATTTCCCCCGGTATTCCCTGTGAAGGTCTCTCAAGGAGCACTAGGAACTATGTTGGGATTACGCCCAACATTCCCTTTCGCAAGATACTTATTATTATTATTGGTTGATTCCCTTACCCTTTACTTTCTCATGTTACAATAGGTTAATCTTAGGGTGATTTGACTCAACCTCACCTCGGGGAGGACGATCTTTCGTCGCACCCGAGCGCCTCTAAACCCTAGCAAAAACAATACCCTTCACATTTTATCTTCCAATGATGCTCATAATTCTATTTATCCCTTCCAGCAAACCAACAAAACCCAACTCATGTGCTTAATTCATATTCCAACTTATTTCCTGCAGTTTTACTAAATGCATACCACTTAAACTATATGACCCGTAAAATGAGAAGTATACAAAATGATCATCCAGTACTCATAATAATTATTGGAGGGCTATAATGGCATTTGTAGCCTAAATCCATAATTTCCTAATTTTTATAATTTAACTGAAAATTTATTTATTTATTCTAATAACCAAAAGTTCCAAGTTTGAACATGAAGTACAAGTTTTAGACAAGATAAAATTAAACTAAATTTATATTAAATGCAAAATGATTGATCATCTAAAAAACCAGGATCTCCCAATTTTTTAGTAATGTTTAAGCCCTTAAATTGTATTTCAAATTTATTCCATAATAAATCATTTTAAGGGGATGCACAACAATAATACTCCCAAAAATTCAGAGAAAATTCCAGGATGATTATAAGGACATATAAAACCTCGAGATAAAGTTTCATAATTTTTTTGAAAGAATCATTCTCTGAATTAATTAAATATCAAGGTCTCAAAATTATGGACTTGTAAAGGAAGTGCTATAACCAGCTCTCTAAAAATTATGAATAAATTTCTACAAGTATATTTTGGCCTGAAATGATCAAAACCTAAGTCTCATGATTTTTCAACAGAAATATCATCAATAGTTAATTTTATTCTACCAAAACCCCTTTCCAAAACTTGCGAAGGAAGTACTAAATATAATCAAGTAAAAATTATAATAAAATTCAGAGATATTCACTTAGGCCTGGATTATCTTCTGACCAAGTTCCATCAGATTCAAATGAAGAGAATAACCAGAAGTAATTTAAATATCATTTTGGGCCCTTTGATATTTAGCAAATGAAGTACCAGAAATATAATCCATAAAATTCTAGTAAAAGTACCAGGGGTTCTAGATGGTCTAAAACCTACTCTACCCAAGTTCTATAACTTTTGGTTAAGGTTTAGTGGCTGAATTTATAATTTTGTGCTTCTACCCTAAAACTAGGGTTAGGGTTTTGAGGAGCCTACCTTCCTCCTAGTCCCCTAAGATTTCTTCCAGATAACTTAGGTTACTCTACCTTCAATTCTACTGAGTTTTCATCGGTCATACAAGGGCATTATCCCCTTATGTCCTTCACAACCCCCAAAAGTCCTTCCTTAGGGTTTAAGGTTGCACCCTAGGGTAAAAAAAAACCTAAATCACCCCATTTTCCTTAATAGAGTGTCATTGGCCATACTAAGTCAGTGTACAAGACCTCAGCCTCTGTTGAGGGGAGGTGGCCACCCTAAGCCCATGGTGCACTTCTAATCAAAAATACCTCCTTAAGGCCAAACTAGGGTTTGGTGATTCCCTAACCAAAACCTATCCAAATGGATTGAAATTTTGTATAGAGCTAGGTATTGATTCCAGGGACCACTCATCCCATATTGGGGAGGGTTTGGAGGTCATTAGTCCACTTAATTAAAATACCATAACATTATTAAATAAAAGTAAAAACTTTAGGCAAAGTTTCTCTAAAAAAATCCCAATTTTGGACAGACCCTAGGTATAGTTATGTCTGATCCCCTGTCCAAATTTCAGCCCATTTGTACAAGGTATGAAGGATGGGCATCCATTTGAATCTCAGGACAGCCCTATGTACAGGTCCCACCGAAATGGGTGCACTGGTCCAACCGGAGGGCCAAATTGGTCCAAATAAATTTTGGATTACAGTACCCATAGGGATACAACTTTCATATTGAAAGTTTTCCCACCTGGTGGACCTAAGTATTTTTAATATTTATTTTAAAACAGCCCAGTTTACAGGACAAAAATTCAGAAATCAAAACTTAATAAAAGAAATAATCTGCACTGATCTTAAAGCAAATCGTGGGGCTCCTGGTCATCTTCTTCCTCCAGCCAAGGGACATGATTGTCAGAACCTGGAGCCTATTCCAAGAGCATTTCCCGGCCACACGGCCACCTCCCTGGCCGGCCACCACCGCCACCACCTTCATTGAGATGGGGGCTATCGCCGGGCGGCGGCACGGCCGCCGGAGGGGTTGTTTCCGGCGAACCCCACACTCCATTTTTTCGGAATAACCATGGAAAAATAATCACATGATCTGGCTCATTCGAGCCCGATTTTCATCCTAAAAGATTCCTAAGATCTATCCATAGAAGAAGGAGTAGAGGAGGACCTTTAACTGAGCTTGTCGGCGAGTGTGGTGGTGGTGCGCCATGGCCGGTGTTGGAGCTTTTTGATGCTTGAAACTTCACTACCAAACCGCCCGGATTCTTTAGGTGAAGGGTGGAAACGATTTCTCTTGGCCCAGGGAAGCTTTTAAAAGCATCAAATGGGGGAGAGGGAGGGTCATGGCTTCAAAGCCATTAATGACCATGAATGGGAATTTCGGTCATGGAGAAAATCCATGGAAATTCATCTCCCCTTGGTCCCAATTCGTTGGGAAACTCCTCAAAAATGATAGGGGAGATGAATACTAATTAATTGGTGAAGAATGGAGGGGTGATTCACCTTCCCCACCATGAATGACCTTCTCTTTCATCTTTCTCTCTCTTTCCTATTGGAGAAATTAAATTCAGCCACCTTGGGTGGCTGGCCTTGACTATTAAACTCCTCAAAACTGATGAGGGGGAATGTATTCAGCCTTTGGAATCAATTGGAGAGGCCTTTGGTCTCCCTTGGACATGAATGGCATCTTTCCTCACTTTCTCTCTCCTCCATTAAAGGGAAAAATGGAGCTTTCTCTCTCCTACTCACCATGGACGAATTTTGATCTCTCCTCCAGCCTATTGGCAGCCCACTAACTCATATTATTAATAAAAATGAGGTTAGCCCAATTGGGGAAAATGGGTTTGAGCTTGGGTTAGCCCATTTAGGCTAATTTGACCTAATACTAGAATAGAGTTGACCTTGGTCAACATGACCATTTGAGTTGACCCCAATGGGTACTTGGTGACCCATTGGCCTCCCCTAAGGTCTAGGAAGACATGAGTAGGGTAGGATGGGCATCTTGGGTGTCACTTGACCCTTAGTTACGACACTTTGACCCTTTTTGAAGTTAGGGTTGACTTGGGTCAACTTAGCCTCTTTGGTTGACCCCAATGGGTCCTTGGTGACCCATAGACCTCCCCTAAGATCTAGGAAGGATTGGGTAGGGTTGTCATGGCACTTTGGAGGTCACCTACCCTTAGGAAGGGTACTTTGACCAATTTAGGGGCTAGAGTTGACTTTGATCAACATAGACTTTTTGGTTGACAACAATGGGTCCTTGGTGACCCAATGACACCACTTTAGGTCTAGGAAGACCTGGGCAGGGTTGGTTGGGCACATTAGAGGCCAACTGCCCTTTGTTAGGGCACCTTGCCCAATTTAGGCCTTTGGTGGTCCTAGGTCAAATTGGCCACTTTGGGTTGACTCCAATGGGACCTTAAGGCTCTAGTGGACCCTTTAATAGGTTAGTGATGTTGTGATGGGGTCATGGAGTCATGGTGAAGCCCTAAGGTCAAACCCTAGGTTTTGTGATGTGGTTGTGCCACAGGTAGACCAAGGTGATTCTCAACATGGCCTTCTATCACTTGGCCATTTTTAGCTTCCTTGGGTTTTGTCGTGACCTAGTCATGGCCAAAACCACTCTTAGGGGTCTAGTTGGAAATGAGATGTTACACTGGCCGTTGGCATAGTCGGGAGCCTTAGACAGTGGTCAGAAATGCTAAATGATCACATGGTTACCATCTTGGTGGTGGTGGTGAAGACGCTGAAGTGTCAGGATTCAACATTAATGTGCCCTGAGTTCATGGGTTGTTTGGTCGTGCGAGCCTACACCTGTGGCGAAGTATGTTTTTACATAATTGTTTAGTTGGGCTAATGTTATGCAGGGAAAGAGCACCGCCGTCCCGAGTAAGGGGCGGGGTCGTTATAATTTGGTCGAAGTTTGCTGACCGCTGCATTGTTTGCCACCGTATGGTGGAATGTTGCTTGCAGGTGCTGTGGATCCGAGTGCAAGATAGCGGGTTGGATCCCATGTTGCTATGCCGGGCCTTGAAGCCCGTAAAGAATAGTTGTTTTTATTTTGTCATGTGTGGCCGGCCTGCGAGCCGAAGTATGTAAGACACTATTTGTTAAGTGAATATTTGTAAGGCCATAAGGCCGTGTACCCTTTCTGTGTATTTGGGCTTCATTCCTGTTATGTGGATGTGGACATTCATGATTATGGATTTAAGTTTTGGGTTCTTTCAACTTTTTAAAAGCTTCCGCTAGAATGCTCTGTGTAGGACGAGTAGTCTTAATTAGATAGTTTGGATATTATTATGTAACCCTTCCGACTGTTCGTGGTATATGACGTCGGGTTCCAGTTGGACCTTCTGTTATATGCCATGTGACGGATGGGGGTGCTACAACACACACTTGTAATTTCATTTCTAATTTATAAAAAATTTCTTTTTTTAAATATTTCTAGCTAATTTTCAAGCATTGGATTAGATGACCTCTAAAGTAATTTCATTTCCTAGCAAATTTTTCATAGCTTTAGAATTTTAAACTACAATTCACCTTTGATTATTTTTATATTGTTTTCATTTTTTTGTTGTATGTAAATGGATTATATATATGTATTCTTGTGGATCGAGAGATCCATGAATATAATAAGATTGCTCAAGAGTTAAAGGAGTTGCATGCACTCCTCGAGAGATATTGACTCAAATCTTCCGGATTGGATCCAAATCCAATAGTGTGGTTCATCTCCTAAAGCAAGCTTAGGGGTTTTGATTGGTGAAAGTCTTAGTTATCAAAATAAGGTTAGTTGATAGTATTAACCAAGAGAAGTGCCATTATCATTTGGGAATCTTCATAGTCGAATTATTCTCAATCATTTCTTATGAATTATAGATTTACTAATTATTTCACTTAAGAAGGATTTCTGATCAAATACTTTCTTCTTCTTTACCTTTTATTATTTCTTTCAAAAAACTCAATTTTATTTACCGATAAAATTTTAATAATTTAAGTGAGTAGAAGTACTCAACACTCCTGTGTAATAAGGCACTTGGTATTTTTTTTAAAATATCTTATACTATGAACAATAGGTGCTCTTGCCAATTGTTTGTAGAATTTGAAGAAAAATATATCTAAAATTTAATTCATCATGTTTTTACATCGTTACTGGGGGAATTTTTGTTAACATTTTGAATGCGCAAATTTTATTAATTTTATCATTCACTTTTCCCTCGACCCCATTTCTCTTTTTAAAATTTTCTTTTTAATTCAATATTTATCAATTACATGTTTTCTCTTTTCTAAAAAAAATGTTATCATAAAAGTGTCAAATATTTTCCAATTTTTAAACTCTTTTTCCACACTGAGCTTACAAATTAACTCAATATTGTGCAAGCTGCAAGAAAGTGTCAAATTATTTGATTTTTTTGTGGTGCACATCATAAAAGTGAGGAATGTTTTTTTTATTCTCAAATTTTCACTTATGCAAATTGTGTGGTGAGACCTTTACATTACAGCCCAGGGACAAATTCTAGTTCTAAGCGACCAGTCAAGAGTTCAAGTTCGAGAGAAGTAGGTGCAAGCTACCCCCTTGGGTCCGAACTCTCGTTGAAATTAAATTTTGGTTTCAACAAAAATAATTTTCATAAGAAATAATTTTTAGGAACTAATGAATTTTTGGCTAGCCTCAATATGGATTATTTGTGGTGGTAAGATCACCCGAATAATTTTTGGTGCGATGACAAAATCTCATTCGATTAGAATTTTTATTCCTCCACCTTAGCAAAACAATGCTTAATATCCAATTTGGGGGAGCTTGCACAATATCAATACGATATTGCCCCCCCAAAATATAAATGACAACATTCAAAATTCTAGTTTTATTTCTCCATCTTCGCATATGGAGGAACATGACTCCTCATGTAGCCCCTTAGTTTCTTTTAGCGAAGATAGGGAAATTTTATTTTATATAGAGATTATTACCATTATGGCCATATTCTTCCCCTACTCTGCCCTAATATCCTACTCGTTCTCATGAATTTTCACACAACACATATATTCCTTTTGAAAATGAAATTCATGAAAATATTATGCCACAAGTATTTTTTCACTTGGTATTCCACTAAAATATTCTGATAATAATTTTATTTATGAAAGTGAATAAAGAGAGCTTAATCATGTATTATCACAAGAAATTCCTCCTTTTGAAAAAAAATTCTGACATTTTTAAATTTAATTCTTTTAATACTAATGATTTTCATAAAGATGATGAGTCATTGCAATCAAATATATTCATTGACCCATTTATCGATATCTCCAACAATCTAAATTACCTCAGCTATGTATTGGTAATTTGGATTCACATTTTCAAGTTAATGGAAAACAGAAGAATCTAGAATACAGCGGAGGAGTCGTCAGACAACGGACATCGGTATATTCACCGCAAAGTGAATTAAGGAAGTTACATGTGCATTTTTTTTTAAATATCCTTTTTGCTAACCTTTATAGTCTAGATCAAAGTTGTAACGAAAGCGCTCTTGGGAGACACCCCTTGCTTATCCTTATTTTTCTTACACTTTTTATGCATTTTTCTTCACTTATTTTCTTTTCCTCCTTACTTTATAAATATTGGAGACATTGTTTATTTTAAAGTATGCGGGTGTGTTCTCTTATATTTTATTTTTTCCAAAAAAATTGAAAATTTTAAAAAATAAAATAAACTATTTCCTTTTATTTTTTTCAGTTTTGGTTTGAAAAAAATTCAAAACAAAAGTTCTTATTTTATTTCAATTTTTTAGTCTTGTTTTCCTTTTTATTTGCAACTAAAATAATAAAAATATATAAAACTTAAAAATCTAATTTCTTGCAAAAGGGTCGCGTTGGCCTTTCATCCTATAAAATCACGTAACACCTTGAGAGCCCATCATTGAGTATTCCTTAGGATGTCCAAGATTTTAATAAAACAAATATTTATATGTTATTTAAAATAAAAATCCAAGAAAATTATAAAACTTATTTAAAATAGTTTTAATATAGTTTTATAAATCTTATAATATTAGACTCATCCAAAATTTATTTTATCTAGATTAACTAATTTTAATTATGAGTTTTATTTATAGTCTTTTTAAAGTGTTTTTTAAGTATCTCTTTATTTTATATGTCTCTTCAAAATTTGTTAATTTAACTTTTAGATGAATTTGTTTTAATGACTTTTTCATTACCTTGGTATGTTTAGACAATTTTTTAGTTTTACATTCTCTATTTAAAATATCATAATTCAATTTTTTAGAAATTTTGCTTAATATCTTAAGATTTTACTTTTAACTTTAGCTCATGGTTTCTTAAGATTGCTCAATTTTTTTTTCTATTAAACTCATAATATATGTATTTGTGATTTTATAGCCTTTAAACCCTAGCCCTTTCCCTACCTTTTATTAAGCTCTTTGATTAGCAAAAAATATATATATCATAGTCATGGAGTGAAAGGATAAAATTCACCATTCCTAAAAATATACAACCAATTTTGTAAAAATTATAAGGTATGGAGATAAGAGGATAAAGTTCAGCACTCCAAAACATATATATTTGGTAAGTATAAAAGAAGAAGAAAATTCAAAAAAGATTATATGTCATGAAAATTAGAGGATAAAAATATCATTTCCTAAACATATACAAAGTAACTTCTTCTATGACAATTTCACCCCTTTTAACCAAAATTATTTTCTTATCCAAGATATTTATGAGAGTGCTTAGATAATATTTTGTAGTTTTCTAAAAAGTCTCTTATGATACTTAAATTTTTTATAATTTTAATCTTAGATTATTTGGCTGAATTCAATGCAATTTGCTTATGAAGATTTATTTAGAGATTATTCTAAAATAATATTTATTCTATTCATTTCAATTTATGAATCATAAGTTATTTCTTATATAGCTATATTTTATTTCCTAACTTGTTTTGATTTGATTCTTATAGTATTTAAAGTACATAATTATGTGTAATACTTTTTGGAATGTCCTACGAATTCTTATCTTACTTATGAATTAGTTTTGCTCTCAAATTACAAAAGCTTAAGTATGGGGATATTTGATAGTACATTATTTAGTTATATTCAACTATAGTATTTTAGTATTAAATAAACCACATTTATTTCATTTTATCATAACTATAATTATATTCTATATTTTATGTTTTCAGGTATATTTATGCTTTGAATAGAATTTTTGAGCTCATGGCCATGATCTGGAGGTAATTTATAGAAAATTAACATTTTGGTCCATGGATAGCAGAATTTTAAAAGGCCATAACTTTCAGTCCATGAAGGATTAGGGAATGTGCCACCATATTTCAGAAAGAGGATGATATTATCAACATTCTGGAGAAGTTTACCAAGCACACGTCATTGTTCATGGGTATGAATAAGGGTGTGACAACAAGTGTCACAACCCGCATTTTCTCAATGATAAAATCGTATCAGAGCAAGAGAAAACACGTGCCATGATGCCACGCCGTGCAGGGGATAACTGCACGCGCTCAGGCAAAACTCCAGATCTTAGTTTTTAAGGAAAATCGTTGATTAATTATGAAAGAAAAACAGTTATGTTGATTGGCCGTATCCCTCGGCATGGTGGATCAGCTAGTCCACAATTAAAAGTATAAGTATACGCAGCAGAAAATAGTTTGGTTCGATTAAGTTGACACCCTAGTGAGCATAAGTGTCCCCGAGGGACAACTCATGGTAAGCACAGCTCTAATGTGAATATAATAGATATAAAAAGGTAATCTTTTACGCTAAAGAAATGTAGTGACTTTGTTTTATAATTATGCTACGCATGATATACGTATAATAATGTTTTTTTAGGGTTTAAAAATACCTAACATGCAACCTAGCAAAAATCCTTCCCAGAAGCAAGTAAACAACCACTAAAAGGCAAAAAAACAGCAGTTTAAGTTCATACCCAGCATCGTAAGAAGCCACCAGTGGGCGCCAACAACCTGACACGAACCCACTGGTGAGTATGTATGTCTATACAGAAAAGGAAAGAACTACCTCACAAAATCGGGATCAGCTGTCTCAGCTACCCAAGAGGCCACAAACCAGCCCCTCCAAAAGAACTAGCCGCTGAACCGGCTACAAACCTGGACCTGAGGCATTCAAGAAAAGAACACCTCAGCAAGGAAATAATCAAAAGAGTAAATAAAGCATTAGAGTTAAGAGCAAAAAAAAGAAGGGTTTACCAACCCGACAACAAGCTGCTATAAGCAAAAGAAAGAGCATGGCAGTAAGAAAAGAGCACTGTCTAAAACACAGCAAATCACACCAGGTGCGAGCAATAAAAGCAACAGGCTCAACAAAAGAATCTAACATTCCTAATACGTGGGTAAGTGGCGGTGGCCAAAAAAAAACATGGATCTAAATTCATAACCAGAATCAGATCCAAAAAGGGCTAAGGGGTCGCCAGTGGCAGCTTTAGGGTCCCACACCAACCCAAACCAGGGCAAACAGGTCGTGGCCACAGCTCTCCACATCAAAATCCACCCCTCTTAGAGGCCACTAAACATGCACCACCTGCCACAACCCAAGAGTCGGCAAGCCAAAAATTTGCCGAACACCCAATACCACCCCCTAAAGGAAGGGTAAAGTTACACTAACAATCCTAAGGTACACAAGAACTCAAGAAGAAGTGTCGAGCCCACTCGACGCAGCGTTGAGTAAACTCCACTCACCTGACGCCTAAAAAAAAATACTTAGCCGCAAGTCCTAAGCTAGGTGACGGCGTTGAGTGAGCTCGGCTCACTCGACGCTGTCAGCGCTTTCAACTTAGGGTAAATGTAAGTCTCGTTAAAAATCGCAGCCTAAGCTCTCTCATTGCGAGCAAGCAGAGAGTTGGAAATTTAATCCCAACCCTCCGTTCCGTCCTAACTACTCGGAGCTACCGCAGCTAACCCTAAACTGCAACTAACAAAAACCTCACCCTAACTCTATCTACCCACTGGACACTAAACATCCGACAAAAGAGAGTATTGCGTAAAATTCCAGAAAAAGAATTAAAGAGTCAGTACTTGATTAAAAGCTTGAAGAAACAATTCAACCTGCTGCCCTAGGGAGGAAAAAAGACAAAGAGAACAGAGCTTTACAGAAGAAATAAAAAGATCAAGGGTTAGAAATAAATTTGGCAAGGGCAAGGGGCCACTTGCCTCTACCTCTCCAGAAAAACAAACAACAGCAGCACCACGGCTCGGCTCCGGCGGCAAGATCGGCCACCAAGAAGACCAAAGCTGAAACTTGAGGGAAGAAAGAAATCAGTAAATTAGAAATTCCTTGAATCGAACCCTAAATCAAGAAAAACTTACATGGAAGGGAAGATCTAGCCGAGAGCAAACCGAATCCGCTATCACACGAGAAAAACGGGCTCTAACCTTCCCGAAATCGCCGGCCAAAACAACCACCGCCTCCTCTCGAAACCCTTCCGCTGGAAGCTCCCCAGACTTGGGAACGATGAAAAAATGAGGAGGAAAAACAGTTCACGGCAACAAAAGACGATTTCAGGAAAAAAAGTACGGAACACGCCCAAGACACGCCCGTGACACGGCCCGACACGCCCGTGTCACGGGGCGTGTACTCACACACTCGATGAACGTCGATCTCTACTCGATGAAAACACGGGACACGCCCCCAGACACGCCCGTGACACGGCCCGACACGCCCGTGTCACGGGGCGTGTACTCACGCACCTACCCACTCGACGAAAGTCGATCTCCGCTCGACGACGCAGGGGACACGCCCTGTGACACGCCCGTGTCACAGGCCGTGTACCAACTCGAACACCGCCCGACGATCGTGGAGCGCCGATCGTCGAACAGAGAGACACGCCCCCATGACACGCCCGTGTTCGACACGACACGCCCGTGACAGGCCGTGTTCTCACTAAACACCGCCTGACGACCATCGAGCGCAGCTCGACGAATCGAAGGAGGACACGCCCGTGACACGCCCGTGTCACGGCCGTGTTCCAACAAAAAAAACCCTGTCGACCAAAAATTCGTCGACTGGAGAAACAGGAGCTCTATCCAAGCAGGACACGCCCTGGGTCACGGGCGTGACCCAGGCCGTGTCACCCACAACTTACACAGAAAAGAAACCCTGCTAACACTAGCAAACAAGAAACAAGACACCTGCCTACAAGCTCAGCCACAACGGCCACACACTGCACAGCAAACATTACAAACATGCAGCTAACAAAACAACGCCGAAACGACGCGAAGGCAAACGATCTCGGATTTCGACCAAAACTCGCACCGTAGCTAAACAACCAAGCCACGAAAACAACGGCGAGGTCGAAAACAACATCCGACGATCGAAAACTCGGGCTAACACCTCCCGAAGCCAAAACGCAAGCATTTCCCTAAGAGGCCCAACCGAGTCACCAAAACAGACTCCGGCTAGCTGGGGAAACTTGCCAACTGGCTACAACCAGGCTACACAAGGAACCTACAGAGCTAGGACCGCGCTCTACAACGGCGAAGGGCCGGAATGCGTCATCGTAACGCCAATCCAGAATCAAACAAAACACAGAAAAACCGGGGGCGTTACAGCCACTCCCCCTAAAAGAAAGTTTCGCCTCGAAACTTTACTCACAACACTCCTAAGAAGAAGGAGAGAAAAGAGCCAGGAAAGGACTATATAAATCATAAATAAAACAAAACATACCAGGCACAAGCTCAGGGAAACAGATGAGGGTGAGCCTCCCTCATAGCCGACTCCAACTCCCAAGTCGCGCTTTCTACATCCTGATTCCTCCATAAAACTTTAACCATCGGAATAGATTTCTTCCGCAGCGCACGAACCTGAGAATCCAGAATGCGGACAGGCACCTCCACATAAGAAAGATTCGGCTCCAACTGAGGTACAGAATCCAAAACCTGCCTGCCATTCGATACACATTTCCGCAGCTGACTGACGTGGAAGACATTATGCACGCCAGGGAAATTTGCGGGCAATGCCAGCCTATAAGCTGATATCCCAATCCGCTCAACAATCGGAAACGGCCCCACGAACCTCGGGTCCAACTTCCTGCTCTTGCCAAAACGCTTGACTCCGATCAACAGGGAGACCTTTAAGAACACTGAGTCCCCCACCAAAATTCCAAATCCGATCTACGCCGATTGGCATTTTTCTCATATCTCTCCTGGGCTATCCGAAGCTTTTCCCGTACAAGCTTCACAGCAGTTTCCATCTCCTCGAGTGCTTCTGGACCCAACAAGGTCTCTCGCCAACCTCAGCCCAAAACAAGGGAGTCCTGCAGCGCCTCCCATACAAAGCTTCAAAAGGAACCATTTGCAAGCTTTCTTGATAACTGTTGTTATACGCAAATTCCATAAGCCGCAAGCGCTCATCCCATGCTCCTCCGTACTCCAGAACATAGCATCGGATCATATCTTCCACAATCTGATTTACTCGCTCCGTCTGACCATTGGTCTGGGGATGATAAGCTGTGGAATATCTCAAATCTGTACCCAACCCTTCTTGAAGGCTCTTCCAAAAACGAGACGTAAACCTGGAGTCTCGATCTGATATGATACTCACGGGTACACCATGCAATCTAATAACCTCATCCAAATACAGCTCGGCTATCTTCCTCATCGGATAATCGATCTTAAATGGTACGAAGTGAGCACTCTTCGTCAATCTGTCTACGATCACCCAAACTGAATCATGCCCTTTAGGAGATCTCGGTAAGCCTGTAATGAAATCCATCGAGATACTCTACCACTTCCACATCGGAATCTCTAAGGGAGTTAGCTTGCCACCAGGCCTTCCATGGTCGGCCATCACACGCCTGCAAGTGAAGCACTCAGAAACAAATCTGGCTACGTCCTTCTTCATCCCATACCACCAGGCAATCTGCTTTAAATCATGGTACATTTTGGTAGACCCTGGATGGTATGCAACACTAGATCCGTGGGCTTCCTGCACACCACATCCCGGATATCCCCAACTGCGGGAATGCAAAACCTGCCACGAAACTTCAAGGTACCCGCATCATCTATAGAGAAATCTGGTAATTCACCTCTTTCAGCTCGAAGGTACAAATGCAAAAGATCGGGATCATCTTTCTGATGCAGTCGCGTAAGCGCAATCCACGATGGTTCTGCCACTGCCAAGCTACTCTGCGAAACGCAGCTTCCCACAGAAATGTCCATCAAAAGAAACTCTTCCACAAGACGCTCGTCGGAGAGATTGAAAATCTTTCCTGACTTCCGACTTAGGGCATCGGCCACCACATTCGCCTTACCCGAATGATACTGGATTTCAACATCATAGTCGGCCACGTACTCCAACCACCGCCGCTGGCGCAGATTCAACTCTTTCTGAGTGAAGACATACTTCAAGCTCTTATGATCCGTGAAAATCTTGCACTGCGCGCCATACACAAATGCCTCCACAATTTCAACGCATAGATCACGGCTGCAAACTCCAGGTCATGCGTAGGGTAATTCCTCTCATGAGTCTTTAGCTGCCTCGACCCATACGCAATCACCTTCCGCTCTGCATCAAAACGCAGCCCAGTCCGACGTGCGACGCGTCCACGTATATATCATACTCACTATCTTCAGCAGGCAAAGACAAAACTGGAGCTGAACATAACCTTCTTTTAATTCCTCAAAAGCCTCCTCACACTTGCTATCCCATATGAAGGCTGCATTCTTCTGCGTCAACCTGGTCAACGGCGCAGACAAAGTAGAGAATCCCTCTACGAATCTCCTATAATATCCAGCCAAGCCCAAGAAACTTCTGATCTCTTTGGGAGTAACAGGCCTCGCCCATTCCATAACAGCAGCGATCTTTTCCGGGTCCACTGATATTCCCTCCTTATTCACCACGTGGCCGAGAAAAGAAACTTGAGGCAACCAAAATTCGCACTTGTTCAGCTTGGCATATAGCTTATGGTCTCTCAGAGTCGTCAAGACCAGTCGCAAATGCCGATCATGCTCCTCTGCATCTTTAGAATATACCAAAACATCGTCTATAAAGACAATCACAAACTTATCCAGGAAGTCCTTAAAAACTCTGTTCATCAGATCCATAAAAGCTGAGGGCGCATTAGTCAAACCAAATGACATAACCAGAAACTCAAAATGCCCATGACGAGAGCGGAACGCCGTCCGCGGAACATCTGACTCCCGAATCCTCAACTGGTGATAGCCCGATCGAAGATCTATCTTGGAAAACACGGCACTACCACACAGTTGGTCAAACAGATCGTCAATCCGAGGCAAAGGGTACCTGTTCTTAATAGTAACCTTGTTCAGTTCTCTATAGTTGATGCATAGCCTCATCGACCCATCCTTCTTTTTAACGAACAGCACTGGAGCACCCCAAGGAGAAGAACTCGGCCTAATGAACCCTTTTGCCAACATCTCATCCAGCTGAATTCGCAACTCTCCAGCTCTCGCGGGGCCATCCGGTACGGCGCCTTGGCAATAGGACGCGTGCCTGGCTCCAAATCTATAGCAAACTCGACATCTCGATCGGGTGGAAGACCGGGAAGATTATCAGGAAACACATCGGAGAAGTCACACACCACAGGGATCTCTGCAAACACGGCACTCTAACAACAGCCCCTATCAGAGAGACCACACAGGCAGAACAACCAGAATCAAGCAACTTCCGAGCACGCACCGCAGAAATGACTGGAGACTCCTGGAGAGAATACCCATAAACGCTCCCTGGCTGACCGTTGTCCTTGACGAAGTCCAAGCGCTTACCCTTGCACTGGATCACATCATCGTACCTTGACAACCAGTCCATGCCCAAGATAACATCGAAATCCTCCAGGTCAATCACCTTCAGATCTGCCTTGGCTAGAAAATCCCCCAACAAAATCGGACAATCAAGGACACCGAGGTCCGTAACCACAGAGTCACCGGAGGGGAACTTAACGCAAAAGGCACCACCAACACGATCTAGGCCCAAACTGAACCGCTCCACGAAGGCTCTAGCCACAAACGAGTGGGTAGCGCCTGAATCGAAGAGAACGCGCGCCCAGCGGTTCTTTACCTTAAATCGTCCTACAAATAGCGCACGCATCTAAGGAAACAACGCTAAAACGAAAACTACAACCACAAAGGGAGCACAACGAAACGACTGAGGAGAAGTCAAACCTGAGATAACCTGGGTCGAAGTCTGCGCTTCATCTGCCGAAAGCACATTCAGCTTCCCCTTTCCTCTATCCAATTGCTGAGGCGGCGACAAAGCCTGGAGGGGTACTGGCTGCAGAACAGACTGAGACTGTGGGCACTTTGTCTTGAGATGGCCCCTTCTGCCCACACTGAAAACAGACTTTATCTCTCGACCAGCAACGGGCAGCCTCATGCCCCTTCCTTCCACACAAGGCACACACCAAGTCTCCTCTGGGAGCACCCTGAATTGCATGTACCTGTTCCTTCTTCTGCGCTCCAAACCTTTTGAAACACTTCTCAAAGGGGTGGCCTGGTCGGCCACAGAAACTACAAACCTCTTTGCTCCTCTTTCTCGAGACCGCATCGGGTTCCTGAGGGCTCTTCCCTCCACCGGACTTCCGCTTATCCTTCCACAACTGCTGACCTCTATTCTTGGCATTCTCAATGGCCTCAACCCTCAAGGCAGCTTCGACCACGCTGGCATAACTGACTGCACGTAGGCATTCGCTAACTGCTGAAATGTCACTTCTCAGTCCACCCAGAAATCGCTTAACTCGGTCTGCTTCAACACTCACCAGACCAGGAGCAAACCGGCTCAACTTACTAAAACTCAATCTCATACTCACTGACCGTGAGTTTTCTCTGCTTCAAATGGAGAAAGTCATTCATCAGCCGGTCCCTTTCGACTGAAGGCAAAAACTTACTCAACAGCATCCCTTTAAATGACTCCCAAGAGCATCCTGCCACCAAGCTCTCTTTCTCCCTCAACCACCAATTCTTTGCCAAGCCCTTGAGCTGGTAGGCAGCGAGCATCACTCTCTGATCATCCGTAATCCCCGAATAGGAGAACATCGCCTCAATAGTAATCAGCCAGTCATCCAAAATCATGAAATCTGCTTGCCCATCATAAGTAGGGGGTCTCAGTCGCTGAAAAGGATATAAACGCCATCTCCGGGGGCACCACAACCAAAGGCACGGGAGGAGCAGGAGGGGCAGGAACAGCTACCCCCTCAGCGGGGTCCGGAACTCTCGGGGCCTGTCCCGCCATCACGGCTACGAGGGACTGAATCTGAGCCTGCATAGCCACCACCTGCCTCGACAAGGTCTCATTACTCTGCCCGCAGGTTTTCTACCAACGCCTCGCTCTGCGCTCTTGACGTCTCACCCTCGGATTGGGGGTCGACCTCGTTGCAGGACGTCTCGCCATCCTAAAATCGCACAAGCTTTAGACGAAACTTAGCCCAACAGCTAGAACAAAATTACCCGGTACAGACCAAACACACTTAAATATGAACTTCAACTGCAAAACTTGCTCTGGGAGTTGTTTTATCATGATGATGTTATGCTTAACCTAAGATGGTTCACCACCATCACACTAACTCAGGTGCCTAACTCATGAATGCATGTATTTGTATTTTCTTTTGACTCAAAACCATGTGTGTACATATGTCATCTTGCAAATCTTTAGCTTAACACGTTGTGCTTATGAAATGTTATGCTATGCATGATGTGCTATGCATTCTAAAAAAAAAGGCCTTAATGCATGCCATGGGCGGGTTACACATGAAAATGTTATGCATCCCATACTACATAACATTCCCATGCAACGAAAAAAGAAAACGTGCTAGCCGCATTCATGTGGTGAGGTTATGCATCCCATACTACATAACCCTCACATGTTGCCTCCTATGGTGGATCATATATACAACAATATTATGCATATCATATACATAATATGCCCCGTTGATATGGATCCACCATAGGACGTGGCAAAGTGTGAGCATATATGTAGGTATGGTATGACATAACCCTAACCACATGAAAGGGATAGCAAGTTTTCTTTTTTTCGTTGCAATTGGGAATGTTA